>CAWUFW010015642.1:0-350909 GCA_963921515.1 Calotriton arnoldi | reverse complement strand
GCTTGGAACTGCTTTCTTCAGCTATATTAGTGCGCCCATCTGTGGATTGAACTATTAGGACTCCGTCTACCACAATGCCTTGCCGGGGTCAGTGGACCAGCCCATCTGGGGGCGTGGAAATCGGCATTGTTTAAAAAGGAAAACGGAGACCGATGCGCACGTTTCAGTCCTGCTATGGCCTTTAAAAAGGAAGCTAATCTTCCGAAACGCGTCAGGTATGCTGCGGGAGTGACTGTAATTGAAAGCAGCAGGCAGATGTCAGCTTGTACTGTTAATAAAGGCTTGCCACCTTTCGCTGGTGTCCGAGTGCAACTCAATTGTGTGGGCAAACGGAGCGTTGATATCAGGCGGCTGCCCAGTCGCCGAGCTTGCACCACCCTAGGAACTGAGGGGGCCACGCGACCTGGTATACACCGAGCCGCTTCGTGGGACACCTGCTTGGGATTAGAGCTGCCACCTGCTAGTTGGGGGCCCATCCGAGGGCTTGGAACTGCTTTCTTCAGCTAAATTAGTGCGCCCATCTGTGGATTGAACTATTAGGACTACGTCTACCACAATGCCTTGCCGGGGTCAGTGGACCAGCCCATCTGGGGGCGTGGAAATCGGCATTGTTTAAAAAGGAAAACGGAGACCGATGCGCACGTTTCAGTCCTGCTATGGCCTTTGAAAAAGGAAGCTAATCTTCCGAAACGCGTCAGGTATGCTGCGGGAGTGACTGTAATTGAAAGCAGCAGGCAGATGTCAGCTTGTACTGTTAATAAAGGCTTGCCACCTTTCGCTGGTGTCCGAGTGCAACTCAATTGTGTGGGCAAACGGAGCGTTGATATCAGGCGGCTGCCCAGTCGCCGAGCTTGCACCACCCCAGGAACTGAGGGGGCCACGCGACCTGGTATACACCGAGCCGCTTCGTGGGACACCTGCTTGGGATTAGAGCTGCCACCTGCTGGTTGGGGGCCCATCCGAGGGCTTGGAACTGCTTTCTTCAGCTAAATTAGTGCGCCCATCTGTGGATTGAACTATTAGGACTCCGTCTACCACAATGCCTTGCCGGGGTCAGTGGACCAGCCCATCTGGGGCGTGGAAATCGGCATTGTTTAAAAAGGAAAACGGAGACCGATGCGCACGTTTCAGTCCTGCTATGGCCTTTGAAAAAGGAAGCTAATCTTCCGAAACGCGTCAGGTATGCTGCGGGAGTGACTGTAATTGAAAGCAGCAGGCAGATGTCAGCTTGTACTGTTAATAAAGGCTTGCCACCTTTCGCTGGTGTCCGAGTGCAACTCAATTGTGTGGGCAAACGGAGCGTTGATATCAGGCGGCTGCCCAGTCGCCGAGCTTGCACCACCCCAGGAACTGAGGGGGCCACGCGACCTGGTATACACCGAGCCGCTTCGTGGGACACCTGCTTGGGATTAGAGCTGCCACCTGCTGGTTGGGGGCCCATCCGAGGGCTTGGAACTGCTTTCTTCAGCTAAATTAGTGCGCCCATCTGTGGATTGAACTATTAGGACTCCGTCTACCACAATGCCTTGCCGGGGTCAGTGGACCAGCCCATCTGGGGGCGTGGAAATCGGCATTGTTTAAAAAGGAAAACGGAGACCGATGCGCACGTTTCAGTCCTGCTATGGCCTTTGAAAAAGGAAGCTAATCTTCCGAAACGCGTCAGGTATGCTGCGGGGTGACTGTAATTGAAAGCAGCAGGCAGATGTCAGCTTGTACTGTTAATAAAGGCTTGCCACCTTTCGCTGGTGTCCGAGTGCAACTCAATTGTGTGGGCAAACGGAGCGTTGATATCAGGCGGCTGCCCAGTCGCCAAGCTTGCACCACCCCAGGAACTGAGGGGGCCACGCGACCTGGTATACACCGAGCCGCTTCGTGGGACACCTGCTTGGGATTAGAGCTGCCACCTGCTGGTTGGGGGCCCATCCGAGGGCTTGGAACTGCTTTCTTCAGCTAAATTAGTGCGCCCATCTGTGGATTGAACTATTAGGACTCCGTCTACCACAATGCCTTGCCGGGGTCAGTGGACCAGCCCATCTGGGGGCGTGGAAATCGGCATTGTTTAAAAAGGAAAACGGAGACCGATGCGCACGTTTCAGTCCTGCTATGGCCTTTGAAAAAGGAAGCTAATCTTCCGAAACGCGTCAGGTATGCTGCGGGGGTGACTGTAATTGAAAGCAGCAGGCAGATGTCAGCTTGTACTGTTAATAAAGGCTTGCCACCTTTCGCTGGTGTCCGAGTGCAACTCAATTGTGTGGGCAAACGGAGCGTTGATATCAGGCGGCTGCCCAGTCGCCAAGCTTGCACCACCCCAGGAACTGAGGGGGCCACGCGACCTGGTATACACCGAGCCGCTTCGTGGGACACCTGCTTGGGATTAGAGCTGCCACCTGCTGGTTGGGGGCCCATCCGAGGGCTTGGAACTGCTTTCTTCAGCTAAATTAGTGCGCCCATCTGTGGATTGAACTATTAGGACTCCGTCTACCACAATGCCTTGCCGGGGTCAGTGGACCAGCCCATCTGGGGGCGTGGAAATCGGCATTGTTTAAAAAGGAAAACGGAGACCGATGCGCACGTTTCAGTCCTGCTATGGCCTTTGAAAAAGGAAGCTAATCTTCCGAAACGCGTCAGGTATGCTGCGGGAGTGACTGTAATTGAAAGCAGCAGGCAGATGTCAGCTTGTACTGTTAATAAAGGCTTGCCACCTTTCGCTGGTGTCCGAGTGCAACTCAATTGTGTGGGCAAACGGAGCGTTGATATCAGGCGGCTGCCCAGTCGCCGAGCTTGCACCACCCCAGGAACTGAGGGGGCCACGCGACCTGGTATACACCGAGCCGCTTCGTGGGACACCTGCTTGGGATTAGAGCTGCCACCTGCTGGTTGGGGGCCCATCCGAGGGCTTGGAACTGCTTTCTTCAGCTAAATTAGTGCGCCCATCTGTGGATTGAACTATTAGGACTCCGTCTACCACAATGCCTTGCCGGGGTCAGTGGACCAGCCCATCTGGGGGCGTGGAAATCGGCATTGTTTAAAAAGGAAAATGGAGACCGATGCGCACGTTTCAGTCCTGCTATGGCCTTTGAAAAAGGAAGCTAATCTTCCGAAACGCGTCAGGTATGCTGCGGGAGTGACTGTAATTGAAAGCAGCAGGCAGATGTCAGCTTGTACTGTTAATAAAGGCTTGCCACCTTTCGCTGGTGTCCGAGTGCAACTCAATTGTGTGGGCAAACGGAGCGTTGATATCAGGCGGCTGCCCAGTCGCCGAGCTTGCACCACCCCAGGAACTGAGGGGGCCACGCGACCTGGTATACACCGAGCCGCTTCGTGGGACACCTGCTTGGGATTAGAGCTGCCACCTGCTGGTTGGGGGCCCATCCGAGGGCTTGGAACTGCTTTCTTCAGCTAAATTAGTGCGCCCATCTGTGGATTGAACTATTAGGACTCCGTCTACCACAATGCCTTGCCGGGGTCAGTGGACCAGCCCATCTGGGGGCGTGGAAATCGGCATTGTTTAAAAAGGAAAACGGAGACCGATGCGCACGTTTCAGTCCTGCTATGGCCTTTGAAAAGGAAGCTAATCTTCCGAAACGCGTCAGGTATGCTGCGGGAGTGACTGTAATTGAAAGCAGCAGGCAGATGTCAGCTTGTACTGTTAATAAAGGCTTGCCACCTTTCGCTGGTGTCCGAGTGCAACTCAATTGTGTGGGCAAACGGAGCGTTGATATCAGGCGGCTGCCCAGTCGCTGAGCTTGCACCACCCCAGGAACTGAGGGGGCCACGCGACCTGGTATACACCGAGCCACTTCGTGGGACACCTGCTTGGGATTAGAGCTGCCACCTGCTGGTTGGGGGCCCATCCGAGGGCTTGGAACTGCTTTCTTCAGCTAAATTAGTGCGCCCATCTGTGGATTGAACTATTAGGACTCCATCTACCACAATGCCTTGCCGGGGTCAGTGGACCAGCCCATCTGGGGGCGTGGAAATCGGCATTGTTTAAAAAGGAAAACGGAGACCGATGCGCACGTTTCAGTCCTGCTATGGCCTTTGAAAAAGGAAGCTAATCTTCCGAAACGCGTCAGGTATGCTGCGGCAGTGACTGTAATTGAAAGCAGCAGGCAGATGTCAGCTTGTACTGTTAATAAAGGCTTGCCACCTTTCGCTGGTGTCCGAGTGCAACTCAATTGTGTGGGCAAACGGAGCGTTGATATCAGGCGGCTGCCCAGTCGCCGAGCTTGCACCACCCCAGGAACTGAGGGGGCCACGCGACCTGGTATACACCGAGCCGCTTCGTGGGACACCTGCTTGGGATTAGAGCTGCCACCTGCTGGTTGGGGGCCCATCCGAGGGCTTGGAACTGCTTTCTTCAGCTAAATTAGGGCGCCCATCTGTGGATTGAACTATTAGGACTCCGTCTACCACAATGCCTTGCCGGGGTCAGTGGACCAGCCCATCTGGGGGTGTGGAAATCGGCATTGTTTAAAAAGGAAAACGGAGACCGATGCGCACGTTTCAGTCCTGCTATGGCCTTTGAAAAAGGAAGCTAATCTTCCGAAACGCGTCAGGTATGCTGCGGGAGTGACTGTAATTGAAAGCAGCAGGCAGATGTCAGCTTGTACTGTTAATAAAGGCTTGCCACCTTTCGCTGGTGTCCGAGTGCAACTCAATTGTGTGGGCAAACGGAGCGTTGATATCAGGCGGCTGCCCAGTCGCCGAGCTTGCACCACCCCAGGAACTGAGGGGGCCACGCGACCTGGTATACACCGAGCCGCTTCGTGGGACACCTGCTTGGGATTAGAGCTGCCACCTGCTGGTTGGGGGCCCATCCGAGGGCTTGGAACTGCTTTCTTCAGCTAAATTAGTGCGCCCATCTGTGGATTGAACTATTAGGACTCCGTCTACCACAATGCCTTGCCGGGGTCAGTGGACCAGCCCATCTGGGGGCGTGGAAATCGGCATTGTTTAAAAAGGAAAACGGAGACCGATGCGCACGTTTCAGTCCTGCTATGGCCTTTGAAAAAGGAAGCTAATCTTCCGAAACGCGTCAGGTATGCTGCGGGAGTGACTGTAATTGAAAGCAGCAGGCAGATGTCAGCTTGTACTGTTAATAAAGGCTTGCCACCTTTCGCTGGTGTCCGAGTGCAACTCAATTGTGTGGGCAAACGGAGCGTTGATATCAGGCGGCTGCCCAGTCGCCGAGCTTGCACCACCCCAGGAACTGAGGGGGCCACGCGACCTGGTATACACCGAACCGCTTCGTGGGACACCTGCTTGGGATTAGAGCTGCCGCCTGCTGGTTGGGGGCCCATCCGAGGGCTTGGAACTGCTTTCTTCAGCTAAATTAGTGCGCCCATCTGTGGATTGAACTATTAGGACTCCGTCTACCACAATGCCTTGCCGGGGTCAGTGGACCAGCCCATCTGGGGCGTGGAAATCGGCATTGTTTAAAAAGGAAAACGGAGACCGATGCGCACGTTTCAGTCCTGCTATGGCCTTTGAAAAAGGAAGCTAATCTTCCGAAACGCGTCAGGTATGCTGCGGGAGTGACTGTAATTGAAAGCAGCAGGCAGATGTCAGCTTGTACTGTTAATAAAGGCTTGCCACCTTTCGCTGGTGTCCGAGTGCAACTCAATTGTGTGGGCAAATGGAGCGTTGATATATATTTATATATATAAATATATATATATATATATCCCCAGGTCGACTCTCCTTGTGCTGTATCTCGTGGCGATTCTGCGGCGGTGCAGGACAAGAAAAATGGCACAGTCATGCCGTGAATTGTCTCCCAATCTCCTCAACAAAGTTTTGTCCGCACTCACAAGTAAGGTTCAGCCATAGATTTTTATTCTTTTTCCACAATCCATAGGACCATGCTTACAGGGCTTAGATGAAAATGCCCTACACGTTTCGGTCTCACATAGACCTTTCTCACGGGTAATCATCACAAATTCAAACCACAGTTTAAATTGCACAACCTGATGACATCATTTCCTATATATTGACCACCAAAAACCCTTAAATTACCCTCACTACCCCAATACCCATACCCCCCTAAATTTCTGAAATCACCCTTACTGCCCCAGTACCCATACCCCTAATCCCTAAAATTACCCTTGGCATGCCAAAACCCACACCTACCCTGAACCCCAAAATTAACCCTTGCACCCCAAAACCCAAACCCACCCTGAACCCTAAAATTTCCCCTGCCACTCCAAAACCCATACCCACCCTGAACCCCAAAATTAATCCTTGCACCCCAAAACCCATACCCACCCTGAACCCCAAAATTAACCCTTGCACCCCAAAACCCAAACACACCCTGAACCCTAAAATTAACCCTTGCACCCCAAAACCCAAACACACACTGAACCCTAAAATTACTCCTGGCACCCCAAAAACCGAAACACACCCTGAACCCTAAAATTACCCCTTAACCCCAAAACCCATACCCAACCTGAACCCTAAAATTACCCTTGCTACCCCAAAACCCATACTCACCCTAAAACTTAAATTTACCCTTGCCACCCCAAAACCAAAATCCACCCTGAACCCTAAAATTTACCTTGGCACCCCAAAATCTATACCCTTACACCCCAAAACCCAAAGCCACCCTAAACCCTATACTTACCTTATACTTACATGTAAAACACATATGGGGCAGACTTACAAGCCCCTTGCGCCACCAGCGCATCAATTTTCGTGACGCACCGGCGGCGCATTTCACTGCCCCATATTTACAAGGACAGGGAAAGCCACCCTGCGTGACTTTTCCTGTCCTTGTAAATATGACCCCTTTACACGCAACACTTTGCGAGAAAGGGGCGTTGCATGGGTGTTGCTGTGGGGGTTCCCACGCAACACCCATGGAACCAACACATTTCCAGATTTACGAGGAATCGTAAACCTGGAAATGCATCAGAATGCTACGCCACACTAGGGGTGGCGTAGCGAGGCGCAAGTAAGGAGAAATGTTTTCATTTCTCCTCATTTATTCCTCTTTCAATGCGTACTGCATTCTACAGCACGCATTGAAAGAGGAAAATACCTGTAGTGATTGTTTTTGTGTAGGAAGGTGCCCCTTCCTGCACAAAAACAATCTCCCCATGTCGCAGGCATCCTTGCACCATGGTGCAAGGGTGCCTGCACCGGCGCATGGCAGCTGTTTGTGTGCGCCAGTGCAGGGGAGAGCACAGGAATGCGACATATTATTGTAAATATGTCGCATTCCTGTGCTTTGAAAGTGCCACAGTGTGGCACAGCCAAAGGGCTTGCGTTGCTGCGCTGCGGCACTTTCTTGTAAATCTGCCACATATGCCTTTACCATTCATGCCTTTACAATGAAATTCGTTGTAAAGGCATGTTTGGTAAAAGCATATGCATTGTAATGCCATGGGTTGTAATGGCATTGCGATGTAATGGTAGTTGCGTTGTTACAACCGCGTTGTAATGGCAACGCGTTGTAACATCCCTGTTGTAAAGGATGTTTCCCGAACATACGGGAGTGCACCTCCACTTTTGTGAAGGCACCGGAATCTTGATTTGAGCGTGCTGAAGGTCCTTTCGACAACACCTCCGGTGCACCGATGGGCAATGTTATAACACTTCTCATTATGGTATGCAGGGGGTAGGTATTCGGTCAAAATACATGGTCTCAACACATATGCACTGCCACCTGGCAGAATTTTATTTAAGTGTGAGCATGGCAGGACCTGATAATAGACAGATACATATATGTCCTTAATGTTGCAGCTACACATCACATAGTAAATATCCATCTTCAAATTCCCCATGTTCCAGGCATTGTACTCCACTGTGCCTGATGATGTATGCGTCATGAGTGCTCTCTGGATATTTTGTCACTATATCTGTGAAGATAATATGGGCATCGCATACCATCTGGATGTTGAGTGAATGGGTATTTTTCCTATTTCGGAACACATATTCGATATGTGCAGGAGGACAGGTGGGAACATGTGTCCCATCTAAACACCCTGATACATGGGGGAAGTTGACTATCCTGTAAATGTTCAGTTTCGTATTTTGTATTTCCTCCTTATTCCTGGGAAAGTCTATGTAGTTGTGCATGTGTAACAGCATGGCATCTAGGAACCTCCTAAGGAAACATGACAATGCACTTTGGGACACCCCACCAGTGACAGCAATCTCACCCTGGTAGCTACCCCAGGCCAAAAGATGCAGTGAGCACAAACACTCGCACATGCATGGGGATGGAGCTGCTGCACAGGGTACTGCTTTCTAGATGTGGTTTAAGTATTTCTATCAACTCTAAGATAACTGAGCTACTCAACCCCTATTTCTCATATGTATTCCTCAGCCTGTTGGAATATGGTGAGCCTGGTTCTGTAGATCCTCTCCTGTCTGCCTCCTTCTCCTCTGCTGGGCAGCCAGGAATCACCTCTTCATCACAATCACATAAAGTGCAGCCATTGTAGATACCCCTAATGCATTCTGGGCCAGCTTTTATAGCTTGAACCTGCTTAGTGTAGGAGAGTAGGATCTGCTTCACAGGGGTACCCCCACTTTTTGCTGATACTTCACTGGTTTTCGACATTAGTCTGGCTGGGGCCCTGCTATTCAGAACCCCAGCCTAGCTGTTTCCTCTTTAAAAGGGTCTCCATGTGCCTTAGGCACATCACTGATTGGGATCTGGAGTGCCCTTGTAAGTCCCTAGTATATGGTATACTATGTACCAAGGGCATAGGTACCTCAGAGGCCTGCCAGGGGCTGCAGCATGTATTATGCCACCCCTGGTAGGCCATCCAAACTGACACCACAGGTCTGCTACTGCAGCCTGGGTAAGGTGGTGCATGCACCCCTTGCTGTGGTATAGGTTACCTATATCACTAAAAGCATACACACATATAAACCTATAAGTCACTCCTAAGGCAGGCCTTATCAATCCTAAAGGCAGAGTGCATGGTTCTTATGTGAGAGGGTGCCCCTGCATGAGCAGGGCCCCTCTGCAGCATTCGGAGACCATCTCTGATGCTGTTTGTAGTGCAGCCTGACCATATACTCTTAAACGCATTATATCCTCGCGGTAAAATGCTAACTATGGAATGGCTGCACCAAAACATGTCGTGTTTGGTGTCAAACATCTTGGAATACTACCCCCCGCCAATCCTGGCGGCGGGGGTAGCATTCCACCCTTCTAGAGGGAAAGGCATGTTAACTCTGACGAGTCCGGTAACTTCTTTCCAGAGCCCTGGCATCACAAAATGGATGCTGCTGCCACAGACACGAGTCTGGCCTCCTGCTGCTGGACGAAACTCCGGCAGGGGAGGCCTGGACAATAGGTTTCCTGTCCCAGGGAGGTGTGACCACCTCCCCAGACAGGACAATGTGTATTGGGGCTGGGCGGGAGCACTTTCGGGTGCTTTGAAGTCCTGCACTGGGGGCACATTTGGTGTCCCTAGTGCATACCCCAGTTCAAACCGGATCAGGGGCTTGCAGCCCCTGCTTTGGCGCGAACTGGACAAAGGGAAAGGGGTGTAGCCACCCCTCTGCCCTGACCCACCCATAGGTGGGGCCACAGAGTAGTCCATCCCCTATTTTTGGAATAAAGGTAGGAACCCAGTCCTTAGGACTTTAGATTATACCTGGACGAAACTCTGAAACAGAATCCTGGACCTTCGACGCTCTACTCACGATTAGAGGACTGAAGAATCTCCCTTGGGGTCAAGGAGTGACTCCCCTGCTTGGCAGGCACCAAAGAAGCATCTGTCCGGTTCGCATCACTGAAGCTCCCGTCGGACGCCGAAGTCATCGCATCACCAGAGGTGGATTCTCAGACTTCCCCGAGGCTACCCTGAGTCCCCAGCAAAGCTGAGGCCCGTGGCTATCGTGGGTGACTTGAGACCGTGACCCCTGGACACCGAGCACACTTGCAAGTGCACCATCTTCTGGGTCTCCCAAGAAGTCGTGCTTTGGGCTCCGAGTAGCCCTAGCCTCCAGCACCACCTGCACCGAAGATCACTGGCCCCCACTCCACGAGTGTCCTGTAAGCCAGCTCCACGTGCGGCGTCACGAGGCTCCTTCGCGGTCGCTAGCCCGTTGGCTAGTAGCCCTTACCGAAGGCCAATCTTTTCTTTACTTAGCAGTCTGGTTGCTCCAGGCCTGCCCTCACTTACCCTTGCTGGGTGAGTTCCCCAGACCTTGCTGGTCTGCATCATCGACGATCTACATCTTACTCGAGACTTGCCGTTGCCAAGGCCTGTTGGGTCCAATCTGGTCGCCGACACCGCTGCACTCGACAGAAATCAAGCAACAGCCCGAATCCTGCTCCTGGTCGCCGACAACGCCTCCCGGACCTCGTGGCTGAAGAGTCAAGACGACCGTCAACGAACTTGAAGCACTCGACATCGGTGGGCATCTGTCCATCGCCCTCCTGGTCACTGGCTAGTGACCCAGACTCTGTCCCCTCTGCTTTCAGGTTCTTCAGAACTCCGATCCACTCTTGGATCCACCCGGACACTTTTCTCCTGGTCGCCAGCAGCACTTTGCAGCAGATCGCCATAAGAAACGACGACGAAACCCGACCCCGAAAGGCACCTATGCACCCGGCTTCCCTGGGTGAGGTAACACGAGTACTCCGGTGCTCCCGTGGGTAGAGACTCTTCAAAGTCCTAGATCTCAAAGGGTTTTGTCCTAGTCCTCTTTTAAGTGTCCCTTTCCTCTATTTTCCCGATCCCGACTTTCTCCATAGAAGTTAACGGCGTATCGCGGTTGTGTATTTACACTGCACGCGTCTCCCGTGGGTCCCCTGTGTCACTACCTTGGGTGGTTCCTTGTGGTCCAAGCACTTCTAGAGGCTCTAGGCCTAGTGTCTAGTTCAGTCGTGGTTCGCATACCATTTTATTGGTATATGGTTTGGTACGCCCCTAGGGCCCAAACGTGTATTTGTGCTATTACTGTGATTTAAGATCTTATAACCTATGTATTTCGAACTCTAGCCTCATAAAGAGACTAGAGGGGTGTGTTTAGTAATAAATACATATATTTTGAATATATACCTGGTGTGGTGCTCTTTCATTTGGTCACTCAAGAGATTATAGACTGGTAAAACAAGCTGCTTTACATTCCTTCAAGACTTAGCCTGAAGGCTGCTCTCCATAGCTACCACTAGGATAGCTTTCAATAAGGTTGTCTTTAACCTACCTACCATAAGAGTCGATTTGGACTGGTGCAAGGTGCCCACTATAATTAGTGGACAGCATATGCCAGGCCAACTTCTCACATTGGTGTGCAGCGTGTGGGATTCCAGCTTGCTATTGTTTTACCAGATAATCTCAATTGAATTGATCAACTGAAAACCACTAAAGGTACCTAAGGTACATATAATTTAAGCTTAGAATATCAGTAAGTTCTAACTGAACTTAGAGTTGTGTGTTAAGGGATAGCACAACCCTTTCTACAACTCAAGAGAGTTTAGTAGGCCACACTAGAGTAGGTAGTGCATACACCACACCACACTAGTAATGTCTTTAAAAGCAGGATCTAGAGATGCCCTGCAGGAAGCCATTGAGCTTCCCCTCCAAGTATGACACACTCCCATTCTTGGAACTGAGAGCTTTGTGTAACGTGAGGAAATTAAGGACAGGCCAAAGTCCCACCACCCAACACCTCCAGGAGATGTTGGTGGCTTATGATCTTAGTAAGTCCTCAGAGACTGAAGGGGTAGGAGCAGAGGGTGGGCCAGCAGATGAGGAAGGGGCCAGGGGTACTACTACCCCCAGCCCCCCTCTGAAACTGACCAGGAGGGTGACAATGACCCTGACCTGGAAAACCCAATCCCTTCTGGGGAAGATGAAGATGAGGATCTGGAGAACCACACCTTTGTCCCCCAGGAAGGATTATGAGTGTGCTCAGAAAGTCTAGGTCTCCTTCTCAGGAGTCTAACCACTCTGGCACCTCAATAGGGAGCTCTGTTTCTTCTCACAGGAGGGAATCCTCTCATGAGAGAAGAAAGAGACTGGTCCAGTATGAGGAAACTCAACTGGAGATCAGGAAGAAGCAATTGGCTTTAGATAGAGAATCCCTAGATCTCCTTAGGGAGAGAAGAAAGTTGGGACTAGAGTCCCATGGTGGCAGCCATATCCCTAGAGATAGGGAAAGGTCCTATGACCATAGGAACCTGAGCAAGATTGTCCCTCCCTACCAGAGTGGGGATGATATCCACAAATGGATAACTGCTTTAGAGAGGGCCTGTAAAGTACAGAAGGTCCCTCAGGAGCAGTGGGCAGCAATCTTGTGGCTCTCCTTTGCTGACAAAGGTAGAGACAAGCTCCTCACTGTTAGAGAGGAGGATGCTGATAATTACAAGGTCTTGAAGAGTGCTCTTATTGATGGGTTTGGCCTAACCACTGAACAGTACAGGTTGAAGTTCAGAGACACCCAAAAGCACAGACTCAAGACTGGGTAGACTATGTGGATTGTTCTGCCAAGGCTCTGGAAGGCTGGTTGATGGGCAGTAAGGTGTGTGACTTCTCAGGATTGTATAATCTGATAATGAGGGAGCAGATTCTTAATAACTGTCAAAACCAGCTGTTGCATCAGTACCTGGTTGACTCTGATCTGACCTCTCCCCAAGAATTGGGAAAGAAGGCAGACAAATGGGTCAGAACCAGGGTGAAGCAGAAGGTACAGAACCAAGGTGGGGAAACCAAGAAGCAAGATGCTAAGAACTCTGACAAGGGTGGGGAGAAGGGTAAAGATCAAAAGTCTTCATCAGGCCCCCAAAAATCTTCTTCTGGTGGGGATTCCCAATCTACCAAGGGTAGAGGCCAAAGAAAACCATGGTGCAAGGTCTGTAAGCAAAAGACCCACTGGACCAGTGATTGCACCAAGTCCAAAGACTCCAGTCCGGCACCCACCAATGCCCCTAAGGCACCTGTTCCCCCTAGTACAGTTGGTGGAAGTGCTCCAGCAAAGGGTTTAGTAGGGTTCACCCTGGGAACTGAGTTGGGCTCTGACTTAGTCAGGGAACTGACTCAGGCTGTGTTAGTCTGTGATGGAGGCATGGATGTGACCTCCACTGTGAGTCCCAGTAATCTGGGCAAGTACAGACAACAGCCTTTAATCAATGGACGAGAGGCTTTGGCATTTAGGGACACAGGGGCAAGTGTCACAATGGTGACACAAGACCTTGTGCTACCTGGGCAAGTTATACTTGGTGAAATGTACCAAGTGACCAATGCTAGCAATGTCAGAACAGACCATACTCTGGCAGTTGTTAACTTCTCCTGGGGAGGGGTAACTGGCCTTAAGAAGGTTGTGGTAAGTGCAAACCTACCAGTCGAATGCTTGCTTGGCAATGACTTAGAGACTTCTGCTTGGGCAGAAGTGGAGCTCAGGACCCATGCAGAAATGCTGGGGATCCCTGCAGATGTGTTTGCTGTGACCAGGTCACAAGCTAAACTGTCTAAAACTGAACAGGCCTTGGATTCTGGAAGAATGGACCAAGTGCCCTCCAAGAGGAGGAGTAGTAGGGTTAAGGCAGTGCCTTCCCCTTGGCTCAGGAGGAAGATCAGTCCCTTGAGGGGGATGATCTCAGCCCTGAAGAAGGAACTGTCCCAGAGGAACTTGAGCCTGACCAGGTTGAGTTCTTGGGGACAGGGGGACCTTCTAGGGCAGATCTGAGCCAGGAGCAGCAGAGCTGCCCCTCCCTTGAACCCCTCAGACAGCAAGCTGCTGCTGAGGCTGCTGGGAAAGCTAGTGGTCCCCATACAGTGTATTGGGATGATGGACTCCTGTACTCAGAGAGTAGAGACCCCAAGCCTGGTGCTACCAGGAGGTTGGTAATACCTTTGAAGTTCAGGGGCTTCCTATTGACCTAGCCCATGATATTCCCTTAGCAGGACACCTGGGCCAGAACAAGACTTGGGACAGAATTGTCCCTCACTTTCACTGGCCCCACATGTCTGAAGACAGTAAGGAGTTTTGTCGCTCCTGTGTAACCTGCCAAGCCAGTGGCAAAGCAGGTGGCACTACAAAGGCCCCCTGATACCACTACCTGTGGTGGGGGTGCCCTTTGAGAGGGTAGGGATTGACATTGTTGGTCCCATGGATCCCCAAACAGCATCTGGGCACAGATTTATACTGGTGGTAGTGGATCATGCCACCAGGTATCCAGAGGCTATACCCCTTAGGACCACTACAGCACCTGTGGTGGCAAGGGCCCTCCTGGGAATTTTCTCAAGAGTGGGCTTTCCTAAGGAGGTGGTATCAGACAGGGGTGCAAACTTCATGTCTGGGTACTTAAAGGCAATGTGGAAGGAGTGTGGAGTTACTTATAAGTTCACCACACCCTATCACCCACAATGCAATGGTTTAGTTGAGAGATTCAACAAAACCTTGAAGGGCATGATTAAAGGGCTCCCAGAAAAGCTTAGGCGTAGATGGGACATACTCTTGCCCTGCCTTTTATTCGCATATAGGGAGGTGCCTCAGAAGGGGTTGGTTACAGCCCTTTTGAACTTCTGTTTGGCCACCCTGTGAGGGGTCCACTGTGCTTGGTGAAGGAAGGATGGGAGTTACCTCTCAAGCCCCCAAAGCAAGATATAGTGGACTATGTACTTGGTCTCCGCTCCAGGATGGCTGAGTACATGAAAAAGGCAACCAAAAACCTTGAGGCTAGCCAGGAACTTCAAAAGGCCTGGCATGACCAAAAGGCTGTCCTAACTGTTTACCAGCCAGGACAGAAGGTGTGGGTGTTGGAGCCAGTGGCCCCAGCAGCTCTCCAAGACAAATGGAGTGGACCCCACACTATTGTTGAGCAGAAGGGTGAGGTCACTTACTTAGTAGACCTGGGAACACCCAGGAGTCCCCACAGGGTTCTCCATGTCAACAGACTTAAGCCATATGTGGACAGGGCAGACATGGGCTTGCTCATGGCTACTGATGAAGGGCAGGAGGAAGAGAGTGACCCACTCCCTGACCTGCTCTCACAGAACCCTGACGATGGGTCAGTTGATGGTGTAGCCTTGGCAGGCAGCCTCACTACCCAGCAACAAACTGATTGCAGGCAAGTCCTCAATCAGTTTAGACATATGTTTTCTCTGACACCCAGTCAGACCACCTGGTGCACTCATGAAGTGGACACTGGGGACAGTCTGCCTATTAAAAACAAGATTTATAGGCAACCTGACCATGTCAGGGACTGTATCAGGACTGAAGTCCAGAAGATGTTGGAATTGGGAGTGATTGAGCCCTCAGATAGCCCTTGGGCTAGTCCAGTAGTCCTAGTACCTAAACCTCACACCAGTGGTGGGAAAAGAGAGATGAGGTTTTGTGTAGACTACAGGGGCCTCAATGCAGTCACTAGGACTGATGCCCATCCAATACCCAGGGCAGATGAGCTCATAGATACTTTGGCCTCTGCCAAATATCTCAGCACATTTGACCTAACAGCTGGCTACTGGCAGATCAGACTAGCTGATGCTGCAAAGCCCAAAACAGCATTTTCAACCCCTAGTGGGCATTATCAATTTGTGGTGATGCCCTTTGGTCTGAAAAATGCACCTGCCACTTTCCAGAGGTTGGTGAACACAGTTCTCACAGGACTGGAGGCCTATAGTGCAGCTTATCTAGATGATATTGCTGTCTTTAGCTCCACCTGGGAGGATCACCTGGTCCACCTCAGGAATGTTTTACAGGCCCTGCAAAAGGCAGGCCTGACTATCAAGGCCACTAAGTGCCAGATAGGGCAGAGTCAGGTTGTGTACCTGGGCCACCTTGTGGGTGGAGGCCAGGTTCAACCTTTGCAGAGCAAGATCCAGACCATCATGGACTGGACTGCTCCAACTACCCAGACTCAGGTGAGAGCCTTCTTAGGCCTGACTGGGTACTATAGGAGATTTGTCAAGGGGTATGGATCAATAGTGACACCCTTGAATGACTTAACTTCTAAGAAAATGCCCAAAAGGTTCAGTGGACAGTTAGCTGTCAAAAGGCATTTGATGACCTCAAGCAGGCCATGTGCACTGCTCCAATTCTGCAGAGTCCTGATTACTCCAAGAAGTTCATTGTTCAAACAGATGCATCTGAATTGGGGGTAGGGGCTGTACTGTCACAATTGAATGAAGAAGGTCAGGATCAGCCAGTAGCTTTTATTAGCAGAAGGCTGACCCCTAGAGAGAAACGTTGGTCAGCCATAGAGAGGGAGGCCTTTGCTGTGGTCTGGGCTCTGAAGAAGTTGAGGCCATACTTGTTTGGTACACACTTCCTGGTTCAGACAGACCACAAGCCCCTCTTATGGCTAAAACAAATGAAGGGTGAAAACCCCAAACTGCTTAGGTGGTCCATTTCCCTACAGGGGATGGACTTTACAGTGGAACATAGGCCTGGGAGTAACCATGCGAATGCAGATGGACTCTCTAGGTATTTCCACTTAGAACATGAAGACTTAACTGGGCAAGGTTAGTTTAATGTCCCTACGTTTGGGGGGTTGTGTAGGAGAGTAGGATCTGCTTCACAGGGGTACCCCCACTTTTTGCTGATACTTCACTGGTTTTCGACATTAGTCTGGCTGGGGCCCTGCTATTCAGAACCCCAGCCTAGCTGTTTCCTCTTTAAAAGGGTCTCCATGTGCCTTAGGCACATCACTGATTGGGATCTGGAGTGCCCTTGTAAGTCCCTAGTATATGGTATACTATGTACCAAGGGCATAGGTACCTCAGAGGCCTGCCAGGGGCTGCAGCATGTATTATGCCACCCCTGGTAGGCCATCCAAACTGACACCACAGGTCTGCTACTGCAGCCTGGGTAAGGTGGTGCATGCACCCCTTGCTGTGGTATAGGTTACCTATATCACTAAAAGCATACACACATATAAACCTATAAGTCACTCCTAAGGCAGGCCTTATCAATCCTAAAGGCAGAGTGCATGGTTCTTATGTGAGAGGGTACCCCTGCATGAGCAGGGCCCTCTGCAGCGTTCGGAGACCATCTCTGATGCTGTTTGTAGTGCAGCCTGACCATATACTCTTAAACGCATTATATCCTCGCGGTAAAATGCTAACTATGGAATGGCTGCACCAAAACATGTCGTGTTTGGTGTCAAACATCTTGGAATACTACCCCCCGCCAATCCTGGCGGCGGGGGTAGCATTCCACCCTTCTAGAGGGAAAGGCATGTTAACTCTGACGAGTCCGGTAACTTCTTTCCAGAGCCCTGGCATCACAAAATGGATGCTGCTGCCACAGACACGAGTCTGGCCTCCTGCTGCTGGACGAAACTCCGGCAGGGGAGGCCTGGACAATAGGTTTCCTGTCCCAGGGAGGTGTGACCACCTCCCCAGACAGGACAATGTGTATTGGGGCTGGGCGGGAGCACTTTCGGGTGCTTTGAAGTCCTGCACTGGGGGCACATTTGGTGTCCCTGTGCATACCCCAGTTCAAACCGGATCAGGGGCTTGCAGCCCCTGCTTTGGCGCGAACTGGACAAAGGGAAAGGGGTGTAGCCACCCCTCTGCCCTGACCCACCCATAGGTGGGGCCACAGAGTAGTCCATCCCCTATTTTTGGAATAAAGGTAGGAACCCAGTCCTTAGGACTTTAGATTATACCTGGACGAAACTCTGAAACAGAATCCTGGACCTTCGACGCTCTACTCACGATTAGAGGACTGAAGAATCTCCCTTGGGGTCAAGGAGTGACTCCCTGCTTGGCAGGCACCAAAGAAGCATCTGTCCGGTTCGCATCACTGAAGCTCCCGTCGGACGCCGAAGTCATCGCATCACCAGAGGTGGATTCTCAGACTTCCCCGAGGCTACCCTGAGTCCCCAGCAAAGCTGAGGCCCGTGGCTATCGTGGGTGACTTGAGACCGTGACCCCTGGACACCGAGCACACTTGCAAGTGCACCATCTTCTGGGTCTCCCAAGAAGTCGTGCTTTGGGCTCCAAATAGCCCTAGCCTCCAGCACCACCTGCACCGAAGATCACTGGCCCCCACTCCACGAGTGTCCTGTAAGCCAGCTCCACGTGCGGCGTCACGAGGCTCCTTCGCGGTCGCTAGCCCGTTGGCTAGTAGCCCTTACCGAAGGCCAATCTTTTCTTTACTTAGCAGTCTGGTTGCTCCAGGCCTGCCCTCACTTACCCTTGCTGGGTGAGTTCCCCAGACCTTGCTGGTCTGCATCATCGACGATCTACATCTTACTCGAGACTTGCCGTTGCCAAGGCCTGTTGGGTCCAATCTGGTCTCCGACACCGCTGCACTCGACAGACATTGAGCAACAGCCCGAATCCTGCTCCTGGTCGCCGACAACGCCTCCCGGACCTCGTGGCTGAAGAGTCAAGACGACCGTCAACGAACTTGAAGCACTCGACATCGGTGGGCATCTGTCCATCGCCCTCCTGGTCACTGGCTAGTGACCCAGACTCTGTCCCCTCTGCTTTCAGGTTCTTCAGAACTCCGATCCACTCTTGGATCCACCCGGACACTTTTCTCCTGGTCGCCAGCAGCACTTTGCAGCAGATCACCATAAGAAACGACGACGAAACCCGACCCCGAAAGGCACCTATGCACCCGGCTTCCCTGGGTGAGGTAACACGAGTACTCCGGTGCTCCCGTGGGTAGAGACTCTTCAAAGTCCTAGATCTCAAAGGGTTTTGTCCTAGTCCTCTTTTAAGTGTCCCTTTCCTCTATTTTCCCGATCCCGACTTTCTCCATAGAAGTTAACGGCGTATCGCGGTTGTGTATTTACACTGCACGCGTCTCCCGTGGGTCCCCTGTGTCACTACCTTGGGTGGTTCCTTGTGGTCCAAGCACTTCTAGAGGCTCTAGGCCTAGTGTCTAGTTCAGTCGTGGTTCGCATACCATTTTATTGGTATATGGTTTGGTACGCCCCTAGGGCCCAAACGTGTATTTGTGCTATTACTGTGATTTAAGATCTTATAACCTATGTACTTCGAACTCTAGCCTCATAAAGAGACTAGAGGGGTGTGTTTAGTAATAAATACATATATTTTGAATATATACCTGGTGTGGTGCTCTTTCATTTGGTCACTCAAGAGATTATAGACTGGTAAAACAAGCTGCTTTACATTCCTTCAAGACTTAGCCTGAAGGCTGCTCTCCATAGCTACCACTAGGATAGCTTTCAATAAGGTTGTCTTTAACCTACCTACCATAAGAGTCGATTTGGACTGGTGCAAGGTGCCCACTATAATTAGTGGACAGCATATGCCAGGCCAACTTCTCACACTTAGCACCTGAATGGAATCAGTGCTAAATTGCATGCGCAAACAGGTGTTTTTGCGACCAGCCACAATTAGCGACACAGTCAAACATACAGTTTGCGACTTGCAAATAGAGTTTCTATATTTGCGACTCTAAACACTGGTCGCTTAATTTACCGATTCTCAATTAGGTTGCATAGCTATTTGTGGATACCGAATGGCGTTCAAACATACAGAAAAGCCACTTTTTTGGTCACAAATACGTTTGCGACCAATTTGCAATTCACGAAACGTTTGTACATGTGGGCCTAAATTCTGAATAGCAAAAGGTAATGATCTCTCCACTCAAGAGGATTCAATTTGGACCACACCCACAGGGTAAAGGACCCACCTGATATATGGGAAGATAGACAATCTGCATAAGAGCTAGTTTCACCATCAAATTAAGTAATTCATGTGAATTATTAGGCTGGGAATCATACTGGTGACTGAAATCTCCTAAAAAAATCAACTTAGTTTTATTAATGGATAAAAAGCAGAAAACTTCCACTGCCTGCTCTAAAAACAATCCTAGGGTCATCAGGAAGTCGATAGACATACAGTAGATAAATTGAGCAAACAGCAGAGATTGTCAACCATAATTGAGTTGTACTTTTGAAGCACAAAGCAATGCTTAAAAGTCACTGATACACTGACTCATTTACTAGTCATCCTATCTTAGTGGAATTGCTGTTACTGTATCACGGACAGAAGTCTCATTTAACTAAGTTTCCATTGATAGGCACAGATTGGCATTTGTATAATAACATAAAAAGTTTGCCTTTGTGCTTAAGTAGCAATCTTAGCACAGATTTATCAAACTTTCATGCAACACAGCAAGACACCTTGCTGCGCTGTGTGAAAGGGAGAGGGCAGGAATGCTCCATATTTAACAATATATCGTGCCTTCCTGTCTTCTACTTGCTCTGGCGCACAATGTGCTGACTTGCACCAACTCAGGCACCCGTGCACTGTGGTGCAAGGGTGCCTGTGTAGTAAGCAGGAATGTTTCTGGGAGGAAGGGACACCTTCTAGTGCAAAATCAATCCTCTGAGGCTTTTTTGATCTTCTATGTGTGCTACAGAATGCAGCACACGTAGAAAGAGGAAAACACGAGGAGAAATAAACATATTTTCCTCTTTACGCCTCCCCTGGGAAGGCATAGCAATTTGATGCATTCCCAGGTCTATCACTTATGGTAAATCTGGGAATCCAACAAAATTCATGGGTGGATGCATGGCAACACCCATGCTCCACCCATGGAATGCCTCCCTGGTGCAGAATAATGAACGGCTTCAGCATGCGCTGCCTTGCATTACTCCACACTTAAAAAGCACTGCTGGTAAATTTGACTTTGGTGTTCCGTTGCCCTTGCTTTATCTTTGCATGGCGCAAGGGCAACTCTACACTAAGATAAATATGCCCCCTAGTATTAAGTAGAGTCCCTTTTATTCATTTTCTTATTAGCGTTTCAGCATCAAAACAACAAGGTGATATGAATTATAGAGAAATGCGTGCAGCTTCTCTCTATACCTAATGGACAGAGCTTACGCCAAACCTGTTTTTGAATGGCCCAGGGATTATAGTTAAAATGTATTAATGTCCTGATATTATACGCGATTAGACAAAAATTTCTATCCAACTACCTGGATTTAGCACAGACGGGCGCAAATGGACTTGCGTTAGGCACGCATTCAGCGCACCAGCTTCACTGCAGCCCTGAATGTATGGTCAGTTTTGGTTTAAACACATGGGGTCTCATTTACAACAATTTGACACAGGGCAGCACTGCATGTCACTTTGCAGAGCTGCGCTGCATCAAAGAAAAGGGCAGGAATGCACAGTATCTATGAGATACGTCGCATTCCTGTCCTCTTACACTGTGCTTGTGCACAAATGGCTGCCTAGCGGCAACGCAGGCACCCTTGCACCACGGCACAAGAGTGCCTGCATTGAAATCAGGTTGTGTTTGTGCAGGATACCTTTCTTCACAAAAACTACAGTTATGCCACCCCTGGGGAGGCACAGGGTTTTGACTCATTCCCAGATTTAACTATGTTGAAAATCTCGTAATGTGTCAAAAAGCCATGGGTATTGAGCAGTAATACCCACAGCAATGCCCATTGCACACTTCTGCAAGGCAGTGTGAGGCAATGCAGCGACTTGTGCTGCTTTGCCTTACACCATATCTACGAGGCCATTAAAAGCCACACAGGTTTACAGTCCTGGGCGATCTTTGGAGAGGAGGAGGTGGAAGCACTAGTTTTTTGTGTGCAATGCCACCTCCCCTCTATGCTGGCAGCAGGTGGCAGGCCCGGTAGCAGGTACCCCCTGCAGAAGAGTTGGCAGCACTGGGGGGTGGTGCACCAGTGTGTGTGAGGCACCAGCCAGGTTCGGTGCACCGACCAGCAGCTGACATACCACTGGGTGGACATTCTGGACCGTTAACAGGACCTGCTCAACCTGCTAGGCATCGAGTTTCCAGGGCTCAGTGAGTATAATAATTATTTGTTGTGCTTGTGTTCTACAATGCTAACATTTTTTTTCTGAATAGCATGCTGCTCACACTCAGAGGTAAGTTATGTTTAGTTTACACTGGTATATTATTGTGTGATCCAGTGTCTAGTTTCTGCTAGGCAGGTGCTCAGCGCTATCTAATCGTGCTCTTCATTGGCGCTTGTTTTAGCTGATTAATTAAGAAGCCATTGCAGACTGTTCTCCTGTCACTATAGTGAATCAGTGAGTAGCGCATTATCTCTGTGACTTTGTTTATGTAGCTCGTACAGTTCCAAGTTATTTATTTCACAGCGATGTGTGGTATGCATCTATGGATTGCAAAAAAGTGAGACTGAGTTGGTCCATCAAGGGGGTTGAGAAATGGAAATAGAATCAAAGATCATTCACTGCAATGCATTAGTTACAAATTTAGTTTTTGTTAGGGATATTTGGAATAGGGATTTATGAACAACTCAACGACAGTCGATAGATTCAAGTCAAAACTAGTAGTACTATGGGCGATCTGTTTTATAGAAGATAATGTGACTGCGTTTGCTTGTCATAAAAATATGTGGAGATCATTAACTGAATCACTAATCCATTTTTTTTAATTTTCTTTGTTTCTTTCATCAGCACCCAAGGGCAAGAAGAGGGATGTTTCCAAGAGTCTGGGAGAAGCTGGTCAGCCAGGCCGACCACCAGCGCTGCTGCCAAAGGCTCTGTGGATCCCAGTAAATTCTTTTATGATTGTTGTGGACTACTCAGGGTAGAATCTTGGGGTATTGAGTGTTGGTGCTATCTATCATGAAGATTCAGATAGCAGGCACAAGTAAGCTAGTATTATGAATAAAATTCACCATGTATGTTTGTTGAGAAGGCTTTCCTTTTCCTGCTTATGCGTAGCTCTAACACCGTTGAGTTCACAAGAGAGTGGCCATGGTCATCATGGACCACCCCCCAAAGTAGTGTGCTGCTGGCTGGAAAAAAAGTATGGGGTCCCACTTCAATTGCATTTGCCAGCAAACACCATATGTCTTTCATTGACCATTATTCCACCCCTGGCTTGTCTATCTTTGTGAATCAAACGATCAAATGCCCAGAGTGATATTTGGAATATACTGCAGTGCAAGCTAAACTGTAGTGCTGTATTGCAGTTGTATTTGGGGTTGCGTATCTGGCATCTAAATTATGTATAATGTTTTATTGTAGCCACACATAACATTGGTGATGCCGGCTCCAGTGCCGCTGCAGGAGGAGACGGGTCAGTTGGAGGGTGAGAAGCAGCAGCAGGGATGGGCACTGGTAAGTCACATAATTTCTTGCAACTACTATGCTCACTAGCTATTGCCATGGCATCGTCATCCACATATGACATTGAAGTGAAACCCCCTTCAGCTTTACCAGCCACAGCAGTGGTTGAGTTATTATTATGGCCTCTTCTATCTGCAACTCAGTAAAAGCTCACATAATGATTTTTAATGATTTGAGGGAGACATGAAAGAACAGAAGGTTAAAAGAAAGGAAATGGTATATGAGTGAAAGGGTGGGTGAAAGGGTGCGTGGGTGGGTAAAGGGATGGATGGGTGAAAGGATGGTTTGAAGAAAGGGTGTCTATTGAATGGATGGATAATGGATTGGACATTTTGGTAAAAGCCTTGATGAGAGAAAGTAAAGCTTAATCATGGTGGCTATGGGTGAATTCAAATGAAAAGATGAATGAATATTTGGATTGTTTGGATGAATAAGCAAGGTGGCAATTCTCATGAGGTACATGCTGCTCACCTACTTAGCTTACTTGGTTTATGTAGGGTTATCATTCAAAGCTATGGCTTTAAGTGGAGTGTATTTTTTATTCTTTGTTCTACTCCCTTGACTCGCTATATTTGTTAAGTGAGCCAGATGTATCCCGCCCATCATTCATCACCCCCCTCCTCACCCAGGGCATTTTTGCCAACTATGACCGAATTGCAGTATGGGTCAATTCGTTACTGCAGTGTTGGCTGTGTAATGTGCGTCTGCTTCAGTTAATGCAGAATTTACAATGTTTTCATTGCATTGCAAACTGAACAAACAAGGGTTTGTTTCCCTTGCCCAGTCAGTCACCTCTTAGTACTCACTCCTTTATTTTTTCCTAAGTTCTTCCATCTCAGCCTACCAAATTGAAAAATCCATTCTTTGCATGTGCCACATTTAATTCTATAACCATGTGAAGTGAAGTGATCCAATATATATTTCATTGGTTTGCCAAATGAGATTTTTTTTATACTTGTTCAGATTTTTCCTTTTTGAATTGTACAGTGACTGAATAAGCCAAAAAGGACGAATCGATGATCAGTGCAGTGGCCCCTATATTACATATCAATAAAGCTCTACCCTGCCTGTCTAATCCCTCTACCCTACCCCCTGCCATTGGACTTAAAAATAGATAATTGTCAACTACAGCTGCAGGCAGTAGCAAACTAGCTGATGTGCTGGCTAGCAATGAGCATGGCTTCAGTATTTTAGCACAACACACAACTTGTACTACATGTAGTGTATAATACAGTACTCATTAATGAGAGGTAATTTATTTTTCAACTCAAAGTGTCTGACTCTGTTTATAGTTACTTGAAAAGCCTTTAGAAGAAACAAATAATCAAATCAACGTTTTTTAATCCAGTCATGTTATTCTGCCTTTTAATACTTTTCTGCCACACAGTCAATGCATTTTTATGTTTGGCATATGTGGGTAAAACATACAATTGGGCTTGTAACTCTCCTAAACATAATCACATCAAATAAATTCCAATAGCCCTAGGGGACCAGCAATGTACTGCTACTGTGCCACCCAGTAATTTAAAGCAATTGTTTGTGCAGAGCATTATTTTGATTTGTCTTTTTTGTTTTTCTCAATATAGCTGCTTTTGATGGTCCAGCCAGACAACCCACCAGGCAGGAAGTAGTGGCCCATTTGCGGCAGCAGAGGCTGGAGCGTATCCAGCTGGAATACTGGCTCTGGTGGTCTTGGAGGAGGAAATAAACACACAAAATCCGTGCCCCAGTGCAGCCGGTCCTCCTCAGCCTCCAGCCTCCCGGCCATCCCATCGCCGCTGCCACTCAACTGCTCCTACCCCCTACCACACTGACAAAAGACCATTGCTGCACCGCATCCAGCAGCAGCTGAACACCATCGAGGGCCGGCTTACGATGATGGAGCAGAGCCTGGACCAGCTCCAGATCGAAATCCATAATGCCCTTTTCAAACCTTTTTTTAAAAATGTTGTTTTGGTGGGAGGGACTTGTTGTTTGTTGGAGTTGGGTGGAGAGGATGGGAGGGGAGTTGGGACAGGAGTTAATTTTTCCTTGGACATTTTGAGTTTTGAGGCTTGGGTCAGTTTGGTTTGGTGAGAGGGGTAGGTTTTTTGTTTGGGTTGAGATGGTGGGTTTCTTTGTAAATAAATAAAGGGGAAACTATTTAATTCAATCTAAATGTATGTCTGAAGTAGTTTCTTTAACTTTTACTTTACACTGCTGCTTTCAGGTAGTTTTACGCAGCCTATGTATGTGCATGTAACTTAAGAGAGGGCGTTGTGCTTAGTTTTAGAGTTATACTTCTCTAACTAGCTTTAGCAGTAGGGGGAATGCTGCCATGATGACCTATATTGTGTACAACAATCTAAATAAACAACAGTAGCAGTTAGTTATTACTTACTAAGTTAAATTTCATCCATACTAGTTGTCTTACCTGAACATAGACACAGCAGTAACAGGGGAGGCACTACAACTTCACCAGTGAGGTCCTACTTCCAGTTCCACCAAGGTGAGCTCCAACTGTAGGATTAATCTGAATGATTGATTGATTATCCATCATAGGCAACTAACTGGCAGTAGAAAAACTGAGGTAGTGGGTTATACATTTATCAAATATTTACAAAAAATTGACACCACCTGCGTACTACATGATGACACAATAAGAATGCTTGATTGTGCTAAAATACAAAAAATAGCAATGCTAATAAGATTTGGCTAATGTGAAGCTAGTAGTATGCTAAAATGATAGCCCATCACTTAAGCCCCAAACTTTGGAAATCAATAATCAGCTCAAGAAATGTCCCATATTACAGTTCAACACACCCTCCCTCACTGTCAGCCTCCACATCAATCATCACTCACAGTCACTTGATAATCTGATCACTTATTACCTCAATGGTTACCTCTTCCACTCCAAGTACGGTGGTAGGTACACTAACTCCCCTTTAATGCAAGCAACAGAATGGAATTTGGCAGTCTTGTAAATCAAACGATTGACTGGGGCAGCCAACTTAGATGATGAAAAAAGCAGAAGGCTCATAGGAGTGGACAATACACGTTAGTTCATTTTCGGTAAGCAAGTTTGTGAAGGCCAATTACCTCCAGGGAAAAATGATTGCCCGTCACACAGGCCCCAAACATTGCAAATTAGTCATCTCAGGCAAGTTCCCACATTACAGTTCATGCACCCTCCCTCACTGCCTGCCACCACATGAATCATCAATCATCATTCCTCATACAATCAGTCACTCACCATTGCAATAGTTTAAGTTACCTCTTTCAATCCAAGCACGGGTAGTTTAGGTATTAGGTATTCAATCATCTTTGATGCAGGCAACACATTGGAATTTGGTATTGGCAGGCAGTCTTCTAAATAATAAATGATTTTATGGGGCAGACCTTCTAGTGTTAAGTGATGCAAAAAGGGATAGGCATTAGGCAGTAGACATGGGAGGAAGGCAGGCATTGTCCCCAATGTCATGAAAGAATTGTGGAGGCTTCTTCAATGCACACTGGTCCAACTGCAATCCGGCAATATATGTGACTAATAAAAAAGGTAGGGTAGCATACATATGCACAACAATAATAATATTCCTCTAGCTACTTTTATTGTTTTTGTTTTTTTGCAACGAAAGAACTAAGCTCAACGGAAAAAAAAAGTTATGTGGGGCCACTGGTATACTTAGTCCAGGAAGTAGAGATCGTCCTCAAACTCAGGTGATTCACCCAGAAGTTGGTCAGCTAACACATTTGATTCAATTTCAGACCAATCACCCTCCTCAACCTCCTCCTGTTGTGCTGCTGTTTCAGGAATGGTGTAATTGTGTGGTATAAAATGTTGGTTCATTTTGATCATAGTTAATTTATCGATGTTTTGAGGCAAGAAACTGGTCCTTCTCACTGTAACAACCAACCACACCAGCTGCACTGGAAACACATTCAGCAGACACACTGGGGCAGGACAAGCCAGATACTTTATTGCCAGCCTGCTAAGCTCTGGCCATTGGCGCAAGTTCCCATGCGAATACATCAATGGATTGTGATCCACATAGACCTCTTTTGGATCATCCAGATACTCCGGGAACATCCTGTGGATAGTCATTGGTGCTGCCACTTGCTCAACCTGTTTTGCCATTAGCTCTGCACTGGACTTGAGCCCTGCCAATTGAAACCAAAACAATTCAGAGGTTGTGTCCAGTCCTTCTGTTGCTGTTGTTGCTGGTGTTCTGGTTGATGATGTTGCTGGCTGCCATGAGACAAGACTGCCATTTCTGGAAGTTGAAGGCGCCACCTCAGAACTGCGGTGTGGCACTCGAAGTTCCAGTCATTCCTCTTCCAAGTATCTGGCTTGCTCTACAATCCACCTCTTGTATTTTAAAATATCTCCTTCAGAAAAAGGAATAAAAGTGGACAGAATTCCACTGGAGAAGGTCGAGGCCGGGACAGGCCTGTTGGAACAAACACTGCAGGTTCATGCTGGGAGGCTTCCTGGAGGCGACTACCGGATGGAGAGGTAAGTTGGGATGCATGGGGCTGCCTGGGCACCGTTGGTTGGGCCACCCAAGGCTGTGGGGTGTCGAGTGCAGGGGTATCTTTAGGCGTTGGATTTCCTTACCAGCTCCGGTCTTGGTTGGGGGGATCCTTCACATAGAGGCTGCAGTGTCATCTGGAGGCTTGAAGCAGGTAAGGAATTACCAGATCCTAGGTCATGATCACTGGGGGGCCTCCTCTTGGTGTTGGGTCACTCGAACTCGGGCTGTGGGCGTTGGGTGCAGAGTGGTGCAGACTCGCTGATTCAGGCGCGAGTCAGAGTCTGGTTCTTGAGCAAGTCTGGTGCTCATGGGAGACAAAGTCTTTGTAGGGAAGGCAGGGCAGGCCTTCCAGGTTCTGGGGGGCTGCTGGCTGCAGGACACGCCGAGATTCCGCTGGAGCAGGTCGAGGTCGGGACAGGCTGGTAGGGCTGGGGCCAAGGCAGTAGGTGTCATCCTCTTCTTCCTTCAGCACATCTCTTCGGTACTTTTTCTTCTTCTTGCTTGTCTGAGGATGCAAGGTTTGGGGCTGCCCCATAATACTAAATTTAGGGGCGTTTCAGGTAGGTACAGGTGTGGACCAATGGGTCCCTTCTTTAGGGTAGGTACACCCCCTATATGCCACCCTCCAGTTGTTGGCTGGGTCCCCCATCTTTGAGATGGCGTGGACTGTGAGTTGTGCTGCACCTCGCCTCCCCCACCTGAGGGGTGGAGTTGACAAAGGTGGGCACACCTCTCCTCCTATCTTGGTTTCCCCGACAATTCTCCCTCCCAAATTGGGGGTTAGAACTGATGGGGGCCAGTTGCTGGGAGCAGCAAATGGCTGGGTCAGCTCACAAAGGTGGCAAGCCTTTGAAGCTTCTCCTTTGTGGACCCTGCCCACCCTGGGGGAGTGGGCTGGGCACCTCTGCCCAGGATGTGCTTTGTTTGAGGACCCCGAGAATGGGAGGCTCTTGTCCCTGGGGTCCAGAAACATGTCTGGGGGTGGCAGCTGGTGAGCAACCACTCACCCAGGACACTAGAGTTAGGTCGTTTTTCAGGGGGCATCTCTAAGATGCCCTCTGAGTGCATTTGGCATTAAATCTCACACTGGCATCAGTGTGGGTTTAATGGGCTGAGAAGTTTGATACCAAACTTCCCAGATTTCAGTAAAGCCATTATGGTATTGTGGAGTTCGTGATGACAAACTCCCAGACCATATACCTTTCATGACCTCACTGCACTTACAATGTCTAAGAATGCACTTAGACACTGTAGGGGTACAGGGCTCATGCCCCTGTACCCTTACCAGTGGTATAGTGCACCCAGCAAGTGGGGTGTCTTACCTATACCATAAACAGTGGGTTGTAGGAATGGCACAGAGGCATGTGTGCCATGTCGACTCTTCACTTTTCTCTGCACCAAAACATGCAGCCTGCAAGGGCAGTGTGTATTTGTTAAGGTACAGGGCCTCTAAGGGTGGCACAATATGTGCTGCAGTCCTTAGAGGCCTTTCCCTGGTCACAGTGCCCTTGGTACCCATGGTACTTTTTACAAGGGACTTACATGTGGCCAGGGAGGTGCCAATTGGGGTGCAAAGGTACAGTTTTAGGGAAAGAACACAGGCCCTGGGTACCTGGTTAGCAGGAAACCAGGGCACACGTAGAAAAAGAGCATGAACATCAAGCAAAAAGTGGGGAGCAACCATACAAAAAGGGGCACTTTCCCACAGTACCCGACAGTTCAGCTTTGTATATTCCTCCTAGACAGCCACACACAATAGGGTGCTTAGGTGTGCCTGGATGGGCCATCACTGGCAAGATATGAGGAAGGGGCTGAATAGAGCCCCATTTACCCCCGAATAGGCTGTGTCCTGTCTCCGCTCAAGGGGCTATATACCCTTTGTAGTTAGTCTGGAGCCAGGACAGAGAAGGTAGAATGCCTGGAGACTTTGAAGGGAAACCTCTAGAAGCTTCTCCTCCACTTCAAAGGCACAACTGGGTATAAATACTGGACCACAGACACCACCATTACAGTACCCTTCTGGACCTGTGGATACTGTGCCAGGTACAAGGTCTGTTGTTTTGCTGAAGGACCGCCACTCTGCAGGACTGCACCCTGGTGGACTCCTGCTTTGCTGTGCTGACTGCTGCCCTCTTGCCTGTGTGAGAAAGACTGGACCTGCATCTCTTGAATCCAGAACTCAGAGTGATTCCAATGGCTAGTTGGCTGGCCTCCTGATCTGAGGCCTCATGGATATAACAGGCTTTCATCAATCTTGCATCTGCC
The DNA here is from genome assembly GCA_963921515.1 of Calotriton arnoldi. Taxonomy (NCBI): domain Eukaryota; kingdom Metazoa; phylum Chordata; class Amphibia; order Caudata; family Salamandridae; genus Calotriton; species Calotriton arnoldi. Next base: position 321,097 of record CAWUFW010015642.1, on the reverse strand, counting down.
ACAGAACTCTGCCATCTGTGAGTCTACCTTGCCAAGTATTGCCACTCCAGGCCTGGACCCTTGAAAGTGGACTTAAGGTGCTTTGACAGTCTCTGTGGATCCAGCAGAACTGACACATCTCCTCTGCTGCACGGTGCAACCCCAAGCGGAACCAATGCATTTCACTGCTGCATAGATTGGACCCAGTGCAAAGACATGCTTCACCGCTCCAGCCTGCATCACCTTCTGAACTGCCACTGCATGACTTATCCTCGGAACAGGCTGTTGAATCACTCATCGATGGTAGCCTTGATGATCAAGCAGGGCTCACCATCGCGGCATCGCAGCTACTCTGAACGGGTGCATCACCCCAACTGCGTGACACATCTAGATTCCAAACTTCGCATTACAAGCCCTTGTTAACGAGATCCTCAATGATGACACAACAGGACCTCGCACCAAAGCCTCGCAACATCTCGGAACCAACGCATCACTTCGGCTGCGTAACACATCTTTGACACGGTTCCACACAGAGCTCTGCAAACCAGGATTTAAAGTACTCTTTTCAGCTGGTGGATCAGGGTCCCTGTAGCCAGCCCATGCTTCGTCACTAGAATTGCCAGAACTTGTGAAATTAAATTAATAGGAATAGTTTTGGTATAGGTGACCGCACTTCAGATTGTTCCAAAGTATCAGTGCTACACTCCCTGGTTTAACCATTCCAACAAAAACCCAAATCACAGATAAACAACAGAAAGTGGGAGAAGCACTAAGTGATTGACATCACAACATTTTAAATTATCTTAGCAAAAACACAATATCATTCATCAATCAATAAAATCTCCATATTAAACAATTTGTCATGTCTGATTGAACTTGTATCCTTTATTTTCATCTTCACACTACTGATACTATTGACTTTTTGATTTATTGAGTGTATGCTATATGTGGATTTGATACAATGCCTGTATACTTAATTGTATGTTTCTGTGACTGCTCTATTAATGAATTTTTGGTTCCTTGTTGGCAACAACTCACCTGTTCTTATGATATTTTGTAATTGTCTGTTTGCATTAAGGAAATAGTCATTTAGTTATGTGAACCTCTTTTTTGATGCGTACTAGAGATTAATCAAAAATAAATTGCTTTTCTTTGGACTGATGTTTTGAGATTAGTACACTTTAAATTTGTGGTTGCTGTTCAAGATGCTTGTATCTTGGTTAGAATGCATTTAACAAATGTGTGGGTAATTAGTCAATTTTTCGCTGTGGATTTAGTTTTGATTATAAAAACAATGTTTTGCAGGGGCTCTTGCATGAATAACAATTTTGGATGACAACCACATGATTGTTTATACTATTGTGGGCTCAAATCATGTGGTAAGACACATACATATATACTATGTTTCTGGATTTATAAATAATGAAGGATAATTCTAATGAGAATATAATAGGATTAAACAGAAGGATCAAATGTCCTAGGCAATGTGGTTTGAAAAAATACATAATGTCATACATATAGATTTCTCAGTAGGTTCAATTGGGAGAATAGTTATGCTCAATAGGATAAACGTTGACTGATACTACAACAAAGGAAGCCTAAGTGAATTAATCACAAATCGTGTCATAGTTGAACATTTCATCCTGTCTCTAGACATGTTGTGTGTTCCAATTTTTTTTTTTTTTTTTTTTTTTAAGTTTAAATAGCTTTATTGAAATAGATGGGAAGCATTGGTACAATATATATAAATACCTAAGAAGAACATAACCCAAGATACCTATCTTAACATATAATATGGTGGAGAGAAAAACAGAGTATATAAACCAAGTATAGAAAAAATGCTCCACAATATAAGGCGGTATTGAGGAAATTGTACCTTAAAATAACAAGTAGCTTTTACAATTTTCAGAGAAAGAGAGGGGAAGGGAAAATTATAGAAAGAGAAACATAAAAAAGAAAGAAGGAAGGAAAGAGAGAAAGAAAAGAAATAAGTATATCCAGAACTAATAACATACATAATAACTTATTCATTAAAACAATCTACTGACTTCTAAGAAGGGAATATAAACAGTACATGTCAATAAAAACTGCAAAAAGAAGGAATAAAGATATAACAAAAGAAGAATACTCATGGTGGTTGGTAGGCAAAGGAACTGTCCCTGCTGCGACATGCTGACGCGGATAGATATGCAGTGAGCGGAGACCAAAAAACCTCCTTACGAATGAGTTGTTGAGAAGTACAAACAGAAGCTCTATCCAGTCTGTGGTGATAGCATAAAAGGTTCCACCAAGCCAAAAAGGATACCTTGGTGGCGTCTTTCCAATTTGAGGTGATTACCTGAAAAGCAATAGCAAGTAACAAATCCACAAATATACCCACCTTTCGAGACCCAAACCAAAATGTAGAGTTACTTCCCAAAAATATAGAGTAGGTGTCAAAGGGAAATTTAATAGAACAAATGGCAGAGATCGACTCACAAACCCTTGTCCAGAAGCTGGCAATACTTGGACAAACAAAAAAGGAATGCATTAGTGAGCCAAGAACATTATGGCAAGACCAACAGTTAGGAAATATGTCAGGGTTAAACTTGGAGAAAGTTAGTGGAGTTATAAAGAGCCTCTGATAAAAATAATAGAGGGTCTGGGTAGTGCTAGCAGTACAGGAGGTGTGGTGCACCCGTGTCCAAATAGAGTTCCAAGTGTGGACAGAGATAATATGTTATAAGTCGGATTCCCATAGTAGCTCTACTTTACTTTTAGGGCGGTTTGGAGAAGAAAAATGAAGGTATTTGTATATGTGAGATGCCCTGATGGAGGAAGAGGCGGGTAAAGGTTCTAATAAAAGATCTGTAGAGGAGGAAGGAGAGCTAGAAAGAAGAGACATTTTATCAGTCAGAAGCAATCTCAAAGACTCATATTTGGATACTACTGAAGCTGGTAGATCAAACTTAGATTGAACCTCTTGCAAGGACAAAGGAACAGAGTTTTGTATTAGGTGCTTAACCAAGAGGATCTCTCTCGCTGCCCATTGCTTCCAAAAAATAGTGCGATTAGACAATTTAATAAGTTTATTATGCCACAAAGGTGAATCTAAAAAGATTTGTAATGGACTGTGGGATTTACACTTAACAGGGTAAAATGTGGAGATAAAAGCAGACATCGTTGGCGACTGAAGAGAACTGGGCGGATGAGTAAAATTGGCTAGTTGAGAAAAGGAGTAAGGAGAAATTAACGACTGCTCCAATTTATGCCAAACAGGGAGAGAAATACTTTCTGAAGAGGATAAATATGGTAACACCTGTCGAATTAAAAAAGAGGAATGATATTGTCGGAAATTGGGAAAATGAACACCTCCTTGAGCATTTGGAGCAGACAGGGTGGTTAAAGAGATACGAGCTTTTCGACCATTCCAAAGAAATTTGCTCAGAATCCCATTAAGAGTTGTAAAGAACTTCAATGGAAGTTTCACAGGTAGCATGGATAAATAAAAATTAATTACCGGAAGGAACATCATTTTAATTGTATCAAGTCTGCCCCACCATGATAGAAAAAGAGGAGACCATCCGCTCACCATACCGTTTACCTTTGAGAGAACGTCATCTAGATTAAACTGAATCGTTTTAGCAATGGAAGAGGAATATTTAATTCCTAAACACGTGATATTATTAGTACTCCATTTGAAATCCATACCCTCGAACATACTCCGGAGACAATATTTGTTCAAAGGGAGCACTTCCGATTTGGAAAAGTTTAACTTGTAACCGGACACATTAGCATAGGATGAAAGAAGGTCAACAAAAGCGGGTATGGAGGTGGAAGGATCTGAAACATATAGCATAATGTCATCTGCATAAGCAGTACATTTTATTTCAGTCGCCTTATGCCTAAATCCTTGAAAAGAGGAGGAACATCGTAAGGAATGAAGAAAGGGCTCAAGAGAAAGAACAAACAGTAAAGGGGAAAGGGGGCATCCCTGACGAGTACCCCTTTGCAGAGGAAAGTAAGAGGACTGAACACCATTAACAAAGACTGAAGTAGTTGGAGATGAATATAGCAGTTTGATTAAAGACAATATGGGGGGGCCGAAGCCATGCCATTTGAGGGCACGCATCATAAAGGGCCAGTAGACTCGATCGAAGGCTTTCTCCGCATCTAGAGTTATAGCGGCAATGGGGGAGGAACTTTTAGAGGCCAGATGTATAATGTTAAGAAAAGTTCTGGAGTTATCCGCAATGGTCCTTCCTTTGACAAACCCCGTCTGTTCTGAGCCAATCAATTCCGGGAGAAGCTGATTAATGCGGAGAGCTAACACCTTGGCAAACATTTTGCAATCAAGATTGATCAATGATATGGGGCGATAGTTAGCACACTTTGAGGAATCTTTATCTTTTTTGGGGATTAGGCAAATCATAGCCTCAAGGAAAGAGCTGCGCGCCTCTCTATGGGAAACAAATTGTTGAAAAAGAGAAAGAAGATGGGGCAGAATGATAGGAGCAAAATAAGAATAGAATTCAGCAGTAAAGCCATCTGGACCAGGGGCCTTATCTTTAGGTAAGAGGGGTAATGCAGCTTTAATCTCAGATAGGGATATGTCTTTGTCCAAAATGGAACAGTCAGGGAGAGGGGATAAGCGAGGGGGTAACGAGTCAAAAAAGGAATCTAAGTCTGCATCCGAAGGAGAGGATTCTGGAGTATATAGGGTCTTATAGAAATCCGTAAAACAATTCAAAATCTCTTCATCTTTGAAGTGAGGTATACTGTTATCGTCGATAATTTTATTTACTCTGGATTTCTGGGACCTAATCTTCAAATAGTTAGCGAGCAACTTACCTGCACGATTACGACCGTCATAGAATTTGGAGTTAATTTTTAGCACTGTACCAGTGGCTTCTTCCGTAGACTTTCTGTTGAAGTCAAGTTTTGCTTGAATTAAATTCTTAAGAGAGTCGGCGTTGTTAGAAGAGAAATAGGCATGTTCCAACTTTTTAATAGAAGATAGTATAGCAGCGGAATCCTTACGATATTGTTTCTTTTTACAGGCAACGTACTCAATAATAAAGCCCCTTGCGGTCACTTTGAAAGCATCCCAAAGGGTGTGGGAGGGCATGTTCGGGGTGGAATTAAGGAGAAAGAATTCTGACATAAAATCTTTAAATCGTGAGAGAAAAGAGGAGTCTTTAAGGAGATAGTTATTGAAGCGCCAACGACGTGATTTAGAAGGTGGGGATGGAAGATCCAAATTAATTAATACGGGAGCGTGATCTGAAATAAGGATAGACCCAATCTCAGCATGCAGTAGATTCGGAATGAGGTGCAGACTCAGAAAGATATAGTCAATCCTAGAGGTAGAGTTATGTGTAGGGGAATAAAAGGTAAATTCTAAGCTATCGGGATTATATATTCTCCAAGCATCCACCAAGCCCCTGGAAAGGATAGTATTAGCAAAATTCTTTTGCATTCTATTGGGGATGTACTTAGAAGAGGACTTCCTATCTATAAAAGGGTCAATGACCTGATTGCAGTCGCCACCCAGTATGAGGTTGGAGTCAGAGCATGAGTGGAGAGTGTGAGACATAAAATGCCAAAATTGTGAGTCAATGCCCGTGGGTCCATAAATGTTAAGCAGAGAGAAGTGAGATCCATTTATAAGGGTATGAAGGAGAAGCCAGCGACCATCTTCATCCCTGTCCTCCCTCTCCACAGTGAAGGACAAAGATTTATGAAAAAGTATCACTACTCCATTTTTCCTATCTCTAGACGGAGAACAATACACTTGGCCCACCCATTGTTTTTTAAGGGAATTAACATAATTGTTGTTAAGGTGAGTTTCCTGCAACATTGTAATATTACATTATAACTTGGATAAGTGAGTAAGTACCCTCTGCCTTTTAACCGGATTTCGTAACCCTTTTACATTCCATGAAATAACTTGAATATTATTCATCACTTCGGGGAGAAAAAAACATTAATCACCACCATGAACATTACATTATACCATAATGCTACACATTCAAAGAGCCAGCAAACCTTAATGTTACATTTGAGACATTGAAATGACCAAAGATAAGCATGCAAAGTAAAATAAATCAAATGGATAAAAAGAAAAATAGGAAATAAAAATAGAATGGGAAAAAAAGGATCTGGAAGCAAAAAGAATATGAGCTGGGTAGAAGAGAAAAGTCCAGATAAAAAGGAAGAAGGAGTAATCAGGAAAGAAGGAAAAAAGAAAAGGGAGAAAAGAAGAAAAACAAGAAACTATAAGAGCATATTGATAGAGAAAGAACAGTTGACTAAAAGTCGAACGACTTTAGTCAAAGGAGACTGAATGAACACCCAGAAAGAAGAAAGTGACAAAGGGAGGCGGGGAGTCGCAGAAGGAAAAAGACGACAGAACCGACACAACACAGACCGAAAACCGAGACCAATAAGGCAACTCAGAAAAAGAAGGACAAGTAATAATAGATAGAAGGAAGAAATTGAATATAAAAGAGCAAACCCTGGGGGACCAATTACATAGCAACAGAAAAAGAAAAAAAAAGAATGAAGAGAATAGTTAGAATAACATTTAAATGGGCAACACTTACCGAACACTAGGAACAACCAACAACCTTGGGGTCAGAACATAACGACAGGGGTCGGGATGACATCCGGGGAGTGAATCATACAATGATACAAACAACTACAAGAGAGAAAAAAAAAAAAAAGATGACAAAACAGATTACTATGAGGAGTGACCATTGAAATGATTAGCAGGTCAAAATAACCTAACTGAAGCACCAACTGCAAACCTTGAGCAATACCATATTATCCAAAACATGCCTTCCAGTGAAATATAATAGAGACATTAGTGATAAAGAGCAGAATTCAGACAACATTAACAGCACAACTTAGGATCCTCCGAATTCCATCTCATACCCCTTGTGGCGGGAAATGAACTGTCTTAAGTCATCAGGACGGTCAAAGGAATAGGACCTCTCTTTATATGTGACTTTGAAGAAACATGGATGCACTAAGCCATATCTGGCATTCATGGATCGAAGAATCGGGCGAAAGGAGAGGAATTCCTTGCGGTGGGCTGCTGTGGCACGGGCCACATCTTGAGAGAAGAAAACTTTTTGGCCGGACCACAGCATCTGCTTCCTTGATTTTGCCGCTGCTAAAACCATTAAAAGTTCAGTGTATTCCGGAAATAGGACAATTATTCCTCTGGGACGCTGTGTTGACGACGAAGGAGATAAGTCTGAAATTTTAGGGCCAATGCGATGCGCTCGCTGCAAATTAAGAGTTACACCTTCCTTAAGACCAACGATCTTGGGAATATGTATTCTCAAGAAGGCAAGCATGTCTGACCCTTCCTCTCCCTCAGGAATACCATAGATACGAAGATTATTGCGTCTATTACGATTTTCTAAGTCTTCCGTTTGTGTCTTTAGAAGTGTGATCTCCTTAGACATCGCTGTTACTTGAGGTATCAAATCCTGAGTGTCGCTTATTTTTTGTTCCACATCAGACATTCTCGATTCCAAGTTAGACCATTTCTCCTCCATCCGTTGAAGAGTGGCATTAGTGTCAATGACGAAAGGTTTAATCAGCTTTATCTCTTCCATGAGATCTTCCATCGTGATGGGCAATGGCGACTTGGTGGGCGAATGAGGCTCCTTCTTGTGACGCTTAGAGGGCGCAACAGTGCTGGATTCCTTGCGTAAGGCGGACATATTTGTTGAGGTGGCTCTTTGTTCAAGAGGAGGAGAAGGCTCCATAAAAGTAAAGGTGATGAGAGTTCAAAAACTTTAAGTGAAGGAAAGTAGAGAGAAGAACTGAATTTTGCGACAACCAGTCTTAAGCACCCTTCTTCAATGCAATTGGAGCAGTGGAGTTGACTGTGCTAAATTTAAGGCAGAAATGGCAACCACCGACACCAAATGGATCCAGTAGAAATCGTCCAACCTGAAGATATTGCTCCTGCTTTTATTTGAGACTCTAGGAGCTTAAAAGGTACAGCCCATCCCCTCTAAGCGGAAGAGAGCGCAATGCGTGAAGCAGAGCAGGGCAGAAACTATAAGGCACTGCGCTGGACACAAACAACTGATTTAAGTGGTCCGAAGTTGCAGGCTGTAATAATACACTCAAAGGAGCAGCATATAAGGAGACTCATACAAGTGAGCAGGTGACCAACATGTTCTCCTCAAGCCACAACATGAGATAATTATCTTCAATATAGGAGTGTATCCCACATATTTCTAATGAGAAGATATTTGGTAGAGTAGCAACAGTCAATAATGTAGGCCAGTAATATGCAAAACCGCTGGTACATATGACAGAAGACACTCAAATTGTTTGAAAGATAACATTGTCTGACAGGAGTTACTACAAGATGTGTGAACCTCAAACAGCGACCATTAAAGAAATTACTGTCTGACATGCACAGTTGGGTATTAGAATATAAGTCCAATTCTGCAGCACTTCCTTACTCTCAATGATACAGGCGCTGTGCATATGGGATGCAAAGTACATGCATTCAAATCAATAGGCCTGTGAAGAAAGGCCATTACTTGAGGTGAGGTGCTAAGAGGATTTTTAAAATGGCGGCCGCGACGAAAAAGCGGCACACATCACCAGGGAAACAGCCAGCAGATAAACAAAGTCAAGGAAGAGGCAACAACACTGAGAGGCAACTTCCCATCCCTCAGTTTGTGCATAAAAGCTGGTGCGCAAGCGTCGTTTCATCAGGGGTGGCAGATATACTCGCGCTATCACAAAATGGCGACCGCGGGCATAAAGAGGAGCGTGCCTCGCGTTAAAGTTTACTTTTGGCAGTTCAGGGGCTCACCATGATTTTAAAAGCAGATCGAAAGAAGCCGTAATCCTTCCAACGACGGAATCTTCGCAGAGGAATCACCGAGGAGCCCTGCTTCCGGTCGTCCTTCCGTCTTTCAGCGGTCCCGGTCCGGAGCAAGGTCAATCTGCCGCCATCCTCCTCGGCGCTCAAGCCACGCCCCCGTGTGTTCCAATTTTTAAATTAGGACTGAATTTCCTTGTTGCTCTATGACCTAAGATTAGGGGTTATGCATGATCTTCCTTATGGCATATTGTGTAGTTGCATTTTTTTGTTTATATATGTTTTAAAGTATGACTGTTTTTTGTATTTTGTGTACATGATTGTATGATATTGCATTTTTAGCTCTTGTTTATTGCTACTTATGTTTTTTATCATCCCTGAAGAAGTCCACGTGTCTTGGGGATGAAACATGTGTGCTGTGTCTATGTCTTATTTGAACTTGTCAAGATGAAAATAAAGGATACAAGTTCAGACAAGAGGTGTTGTCTATTTTAAGATTTAATCAACTGATGAATAATATTGTGTTTTTTGCTTGGATCATTTCAAATGTTGTGATATCACCCACTGAAAGCTTCTCCTATTTTCTTTCGTTGGCCTTACCTTGAGACTTTGTCCCAGTCCAGCGTGACAAGATGTATCCACAGTTGGCGCATTACCCCTTTTGGCGCAATGTTCTCTAAAAACATTAAAATTCAACATGTCAGGCTTTACTAATTGGCTTTTTGTTGTTTTGGGCTTGTTTTATTTATTAAAAATCGCTCCCCCACCACACAGCTCCGTCTGTGTGCCCTGCTGCTGCCCCTGATTGTGCTCGTTTTTCCTTTCTGTGCCCCCTTGCTGCCCCTGATTGTGCTCGTTTTTTCCTTTCTGTGCCCCCCTTGCTGCCCCTGATTGTGCTAGTTTTTTCCTTTCTGTGCCCCCCTTGCTGCCCCTGATTGTGCTCGTTTTTTCCTTTCTGTGCCCCCCTTGCTGCCCCTGATTGTGCTCGTTTTTCCTTTCTGTGCCCCCTTGCTGCCCCTGATTGTGCTCGTTTTTCCTTTCTGTGCCCCCTTGCTGCCCCTCATTGTGCTAGTTTTTCCTTTCTGTGCCCCCTTGCTGCCCCTGATTGTGCTCGTTTTTTTTCCCTTTCTGTGCCCCCTTGCTGCCCCTGATTGTGCTCGTTTTTCCTTTCTGTGCCCCCTTGCTGCCCCTGATTGTGCTCGTTTTTCCTTTCTGTGCCCCCTTGCTGCCCCTGATTGTGCTCGTTTTTTCCTTTCTGTGCCCCCCTTGCTGCCCCTGATTGTGCTCGTTTTTCCTTTCTGTACTCGTTTTTCCTTTCTGTGCCCCCTTGCTGCCCCTCATTGTGCTAGTTTTTTCCTTTCTGTGCCCCCTTGCTGCCCCTGATTGTGCTCGTTTTTTTTTTCCCTTTCTGTGCCCCCTTGCTGCCCTGATTGTGCTCGTTTTTTCCTTTCTGTGCCCCCCTTGCTGCCCCTGATTGTGCTCGTTTTTTCCTTTCTGTGCCCCCCTTGCTGCCCCTGATTGTGCTCGTTTTTCCTTTCTGTGCCCCCTTGCTGCCCCTGATTGTGCTCGTTTTTCCTTTCTGTGCCCCCCTTGCTGCCCCTGATTGTGCTCGTTTTTTCCTTTCTGTGCCCCCCTTGCTGCCCCTGATTGTGCTCGTTTTTTCCTTTCTGTGCCCCCTTGCTGCCCCTGATTGTGCTCGTTTTTCCTTTCTGGGCCCCCTTGCTGCCCCTGATTGTGCTCGTTTTTCCTTTCTGTGCCCCCTTGCTGCCCCTGATTGTGCTCGCTTTTCCTTTCTGTGCCCCCTTGCTGCCCCTCATTGTGCTAGTTTTTTCCTTTCTGTGCCCCCTTGCTGCCCCTGATTGTGCTCGTTTTTTTTCCTTTCTGTGCCCCCTTGCTGCCCCTGATTGTGCTCGTTTTTCCTTTCTGTGCCCCCCTTGCTGCCCCTGATTGTGCTCGTTTTTCCTTTCTGTGCCCCCTTGCTGCCCCTCATTGTGCTAGTTTTTCCTTTCTGTGCCCCCTTGCTGCCCCTCATTGTGCTCGTTTTTTTCCTTTCTGTGCCCCCTTGATGCCCTGATTGTGTTCGTTTTCCCTTCTGTGCCTGTTTCCCGCCGCTGCGCCTGCGGCCCCGCCCCTCACTGCCCATTCGCTGCCCCATTCCCTGCTCCTCCCTCCCACCTCCCCATTTATAGCGGCCGCTGCGTGGTGAAGAGAGCGACCCCTGACCTTGACTGGTAGGTCGCTCCCCACCACACAGCTCCGTCTGTGTGCCCTGCTGCTGCCCCTGATTGTGCTCGCTTTTCCTTTCTGTGCCCCCTTGCTGCCCCTGATTGTGCTCGTTTTTTCCTTTCTGTGCCCCCCTTGCTGCCCCTGATTGTGCTCGTTTTTCCTTTCTGTGCCCCCCTTGCTGCCCCTGATTGTGCTCGTTTTTCCTTTCTGTGCCCCCTTGCTGCCCCTGATTGTGCTCGTTTCTTCCTTTCTGTGCCCCCCTTGCTGCCCCTGATTGTGCTCGTTTTTCCTTTCTGTGCCCCCTTGCTGCCCCTCATTGTGCTAGTTTTTTCCTTTCTGTGCCCCCTTGCTGCCCCTGATTGTGCTCGTTTTTTTTCCTTTCTGTGCCCCCTTGCTGCCCCTGATTGTGCTCGTTTTTTCCTTTCTGTGCCCCCTTGCTGCCCCTGATTGTGCTCGTTTTCCTTTCTGTGCCCCCTTGCTGCCCCTCATTGTGCTCATTTTTTTTCCTTTCTGTGCCCCCTTGATGCCCTGATTGTGCTCGTTTTCCCTTCTGTGCCTGTTTCCCGCCGCTGCGCCCTGCGGCCCCGCCCCCTCACTGCCCATTCGCTGCCCCATTCCCTGCTCCTCCCTCCCACCTCCCCATTTATGGCGGCCGCTGCGTGGTGAAGAGAGCGACCCCTGACCTTGACTGGTAGGTCGCTCCCCACCACACAGCTCCGTCTGTGTGCCCTGCTGCTGCCCCTGATTGTGCTCGTTTTTCCTTTCTGTGCCCCCTTGCTGCCCCTGATTGTGCTCGTTTTTCCTTTCTGTGCCCCCCTTGCTGCCCCTGATTGTGCTCGTTTTTTCCTTTCTGTGCCCCCTTGCTGCCCCTGATTGTGCTCGTTTTTTCCTTTCTGTGCCCCCCTTGCTGCCCCTGATTGTGCTCGTTTTTCCTTTCTGTGCCCCCTTGCTGCCCCTGATTGTGCTCGTTTTTTCCTTTCTGTGCCCCCCTTGCTGCCCCTGATTGTGCTCGTTTTTCCTTTCTGTGCCCCCTTGCTGCCCCTCATTGTGCTAGTTTTTTCCTTTCTGTGCCCCCTTGCTGCCCCTGATTGTGCTCGTTTTTTTTCCTTTCTGTGCCCCCTTGCTGCCCCTGATTGTGCTCGTTTTTTCCTTTCTGTGCCCCCCTTGCTGCCCCTGATTGTGCTCGTTTTTCCTTTCTGTGCCCCCTTGCTGCCCCTCATTGTGCTAGTTTTTCCTTTCTGTGCCCCCTTGCTGACCCTCATTGTGCTCGTTTTTTCCTTTCTGTGCCCCCTTGCTGCCCCTGATTGTGCTCGTTTTTCCTTTCTGTGCCCCCCTTGCTGCCCCTGATTGTGCTCGTTTTTCCTTTCTGTGCCCCCCTTGCTGCCCCTGATTGTGCTCGTTTTTCCTTTCTGTGCCCCCCTTGCTGCCCCTGATTGTGCTCGTTTTTCCTTTCTGTGCCCCCCCTTGCTGCCCCTGATTGTGCTCGTTTTTTCCTTTCTGTGCCCCCTTGCTGCCCCTGATTGTGCTCGTTTTCTTTTCCTTTCTGTGCCCCCTTGATGCCCTGATTGTGCTCGTTTTCCCTTCTGTGCCTGTTTCCCGCCGCTGCGCCCTGCGGCCCCACCCCCTCACTGCCCATTCGCTGCCCCATTCCCTGCTCCTCCCTCCCACCTCCCCATTTATGGCGGCCGCTGCGTGGTGAAGAGAGCGACCCCTGACCTTGACTGGTAGGTCGCTCCCCCACCACACAGCTCCGTCTGTGTGCCCTGCTGCTGCCCCTGATTGTGCTCGTTTTTCCTTTCTGTGCCCCCTTGCTGCCCCTGATTGTGCTCGTTTTTCCTTTCTGTGCCCCCTTGCTGCCCCTGATTGTGCTCGTTTTTTCCTTTCTGTGCCCCCCTTGCTGCCCCTGATTGTGCTCGTTTTTCCTGTCTGTGCCCCCTTGCTGCCCCTGATTGTGCTCGTTTTTCCTTTCTGTGCCCCCTTGCTGCCCCTGATTGTGCTCGTTTTTCCTTTCGGTGCCCCCCTTGCTGCCCCTGATTGTGCTCGTTTTTCCTTTCTGTGCCCCCTTGCTGCCCCTCATTGTGCTAGTTTTTTCCTTTCTGTGCCCCCTTGCTGCCCCTCATTGTGCTCGTTTTTTTCCTTTCTGTGCCCCCTTGATGCCCTGATTGTGCTCGTTTTCCCTTCTGTGCCTGTTTCCCGCCGCTGCGCCCTGCGGCCCCGCCTCCTCACTGCCCATTCGCTGCCCCATTCCCTGCTCCTCCCTCCCACCTCCCCATTTATGGCGGCCGCCGTGCGGCCGCGCAGCTGGCGTGCCGAAGGCGCGCCTAAGGCAAGCCCGTCTGCGCCCGTCCGCGCCGTGACCGCGCCCAGCGCCAGACCCCCTGGTCCGGGCATCCCCCGCGCCCGCCACATCAACAGATGCCGATACGACGCCAGCACCCTCCACGCACTCAACCCCGGAAAAGATCACGCCTGCTACCAGGCCACCCCGAAGCGCACCCAAGGGCCCTTCACCTGCCGGAACTGCAGCTTCGCCAGCACCCGCCCCGCCAAAGCACCGCCCAGGAAAGAACCCAACTACCTCAGATGCATCCTCCTCAACACCCGCTCCGCCCGCAAACACGCCATCGAACTCTGGGACCTTCTCGACTCAACCTCCCCAGACGTCGCATTCCTGACGGAGACCTGGCTGAATCCCGCTTCAGCCCCCGACATCGCCATTGCCATCCCGGACAGATACAAGATCACCCGCAGGGACCGCACCAACGGAGTCGGAGGAGGCATCGCCATCGTCCACAGGAACACCCTCAGAGTCTCAACCAACACCGACGACACCCTCAGCACCGCCGAACACATGCACTTCCAGATCCACACCGATCCCAACATCACCCTCAGAGGAACCCTCATCTACAGACCCCCCGGACCCCGACCACAGTTCAGCGATTCCATCGCTGACTTCGTCAGCACACACGCCATCGCCTCCACGGACTACATCCTCCTCGGGGACCTGAACTTCCACCTCGAGAACAACAAGGACACCAACTCCACCACCCTGATCGACAACCTTGCCACCCTCGGACTCAGACAGCTCGTGACTACACCCACCCACGACGCCGGCCACACGCTCGACTCCATCTTTTCCGCAAGCCCACACGTCTCCTTCAACCACACCTCCGAACCCCACTGGACTGACCACCACTGCATCCACTTCACCTACAGGAAGCCCACCACGCACCACCACACCGAACAAATGCCTCGCCGCTGCTGGAGCAGAGTCACGGAAGACCAGCTAACCACAACCCTCACCCTGAGCCCACCCGCCGAACCCTCCGACCCCGACACCGCCGCCCGCAACCTCAGACAGTGGATCGACGACTGCGCCAACACCCTCGCCCCGCTCAAGAATCCGCCCAACAGCCACACCAGCAAGAAAGCCACCTGGTTCACCGAAGACCTCCAGGCCTCCAAACGAACATGCCGAAAACTGGAGAAGATCTGGCTCCATGAACGGACAGCGGACAGCTACGCCGCCCACAAGAGCGCCACCCGCAGTCACCATCACCTCATCAGATCCGCCAAAAGGGCCTCACTCAAAGACCGCCTAGACAACAACGCACACAACAGCAAAGAGCTCTTCAACATCGTGAAGGAACTCTCCAACCCCAGCTCCAACACCAACGACATCCAGCCGTCGCGAGACCTGTGCGACTCACTGGCCACCTTCTTCCACCGCAAAATCGCCGACATCCACGACAGCTTCAACACCACGACCGCCCCGGCAACCACCGAGACCACTGCCCCCACAACCACCAACCGCCTGCTCTCCTGGACCAACATCAACGACGAGGACACCAGCGAGATCATGAACACCATCCACTCCGGTTCACCGCTAGACCCGTGCCCTCACCACATCTTCAACAAAGCCAGTACAGCCATCGCGCCCCATCTCCGGAAAATAATCAACATCTCCTTCGAGATAGCAACCTTCCCGGAAAGCTGGAAGCACGCCGAGATCACCGCCTTACTCAAGAAACCCAAGGCAGACCCCAAGGACCTCAAGAACTTCCGACCCATCTCTCTGCTCCCGTTCCCCGCGAAGGTCACCGAGAAAATCGTCAACAAACAACTGACCCGCTACCTCGAGGAGAACAACATCCTGGACCCTTCCCAGTCCGGCTTCCGCAGCAACCACAGCACCGAAACCGCCCTCATCGCCGCCACCGATGACATCAGGACCCTGCTAGACAACGGAGAAACAGCAGCCCTCATCCTCCTGGACCTATCAGCCGCCTTCGACACGGTCTGCCACCACACACTACGAACACGCCTTCACGACGCCGGGATCCAAGAGAAGGCCCTGGACTGGACCACATCCTTCCTTTCCGGCAGAACACAAAGCGTCCGCCTCGCCCCCTTCCGATCCAAGGCCACCAAGATCATCTGCGGCGTACCCCAAGGCTCCTCCCTCAGCCCAACGCTGTTCAACATCTACATGGCACCCCTCGCCCACGTCGCCCGACAGCACAACCTCAACATCATCTCCTACGCCGACGACACCCAGCTGATCCTCTCCCTCACCAAAGACCCTCACACCGCCAAAGCCCACCTCCACGAAGGAATGAAGGCCGTCGCCGAATGGATGAGGACCAGCCGCCTGAAGCTGAACTCGGACAAGACGGAGGTCCTCATCCTTGGTTCCAACCCTTCAGCCTGGGACGACTCCTGGTGGCCAACATCACTGGGAACAGCCCCGCCACCCACCGACCACGTACGCAACCTAGGGGTCATTCTCGACCCCACCCTCTCCATGACTAAGCAGGTCAACGCCGTTTCCTCATCCTGCTTCAACATCCTCCGAATGCTCCGCAGGATCTTCAAGTGGATCCCCACCGAAACAAGAAAAACAGTCACCCAGGCCCTCGTCACCAGCAGGCTGGACTACGGAAACGCCCTCTACGCAGGAACGACGGCTAAGCTCCTGAGACGGCTGCAACGCATCCAGAACGCCTCTGCACGTCTTATCCTCGACATCCCCCGACGCAGCCACATCACACCCCACCTGAGAGACCTGCACTGGCTCCCTGTCAACAAGAGGATAACCTTCAAGCTCCTCACCCACGCACACAAAGCACTCCACAACTCCGGACCAGCCTACCTCAACAGACGACTCAGCTTCTACACCCCCACCCGCCAGCTCCGCTTGACCAGCCTCGCCCTCGCCACAGTCCCCCGCATCCGGAAAACGACCGCCGGCGGCAGATCCTTCTCCCACCTCGCCGCCAAGACCTGGAACACCCTCCCCACCAACCTCCGACAGACCCAAGACCTACTGGCCTTCAGAAGACTCCTCAAGACCTGGCTCTTCGATCAGTAGCAGCACCACCCCCCTCTTCCCCCAGCGCCTTGAGACCCTCGCGGGTATGTAGTGCGCTTTATAAGTGACATGATTGATTGATTGATTGATTGATTGATTAGTCTAACACTGTTGTGGTGTCCTTTTGTGGTGTGCTTTTTTACTGTTTAAAGTGTTGCACAAATACTTTAAACGTTGCCTCTGAGTTAAGCCTGACTGCTCTATGCCAAGCTACCTGAGAGTTGAGTAGAGGTTAATTTAGGGTTTGCTTGTGACGTTGTCCTGAGAAGGAATTTTGGATAAGTGCATATTGGTAACTATAGACTGACTTCTCTTAACTCCACATCTGCATACCTTGAATATATATATTGTCAAGCTAAATATGTGTGAATTTAAGGGCCTGATTTAGATGTTTGTTGGACTGCAATGGAGTAGGCTTTGTTGGTGGTATTCCAGCCCACCTACCTGATGGTTCTTCCACCCGATTTAGATGCTGCATTGCAAGCGGCAAGAAGACCGCTGAGGTACCGCCGACTCCTCCAGGACTTCGCACCCCACCCGTTCTGCAGAATAGGCTGTAGCAGGCAGCGGCAAAACTCCAGCCAGGATTACCACAGTTGGTATTAGGTTCTGGCTTATTTCAGAGGGAATTCCAATGGGAATCCCTCCTACTTTGAGTCAGCGGAAATGGACGAAAAGGGGTCAATACTCACCTTTTTTCAGGGTTCAGGCTGTGGTTTCCTCCTTTTCTCCTTCGTCCAGGTCCCCCGGTCCTGCTGCACCTTGATCGTGACAGACTGGCACCCAGATTTGATAGACTGGAAGGTAAGTGTTGGTGGTGTGTGCGGGTATACATTGCATGGTGTGTATATGTTGGTAGGGTGGAGGGATGGAGTGCAGAATGAACACATAATGCACACAACACATATCCCACAGACACATACGTATGTCTACACAACATGATGTACATAAAGAAAGAAATTCAGTTACCTGTCCCCCACCTCCAGGGTCACCCCCCCCAGTACTCTGCCGACAGAACACTGCCAGGCCATGGGAACATCCAGTTCTGCTCTGCAACAGCCTGCCATCAGGACGGAAACGGCGGGCGGTTTGCCAGCACAGAAGACCTCCGTCGCAGCGGTCTTCTGTCTATCGCGTATTTATCTAGATAGGGCGGGAGGACAGCCATCACCTCAACAATGTTTCAGGGACTGCCACAGTGGTGGGCCAGCAGTTGGAACGCCAAGATTTAAATCAGGCCCTAAATATAGTCATCTATATATAACTATTTGTACTTAGGTTGAAAAAGTTGTTGGTCTACTTAGTCCATCAGGATTTTTCGCTTTGATCATCCGGTTTTGGACCTTTACTCTGGGTGAGCTTGCTACCTGAGTCTCAATCATGGTAATTTCACTGAAATTTGACTGAGATTGTTTGCCAGTGTTTAAGAAAAGGCTGCTGATGCACATATGAGACAAGGAACACTGAGCTGGTTACAAGAGAACACGTGTGCACACGTCGGTAAGCACATGTGCTTTCTGCATGATTGAGCCTATTGTCATGCGCTGCCCGGCGGTAGCCGGGCGCAGAAAAGACTCTGAAAAGATAGGTGCTGATCTGGGGTAGGGCTCATGAAAATTAGTGGGCATTCATAGATAAGTCAGTAGGCTTTACTCCAAAATCTGTAGTGCGTTCACTGTATTGAACACCATTGTGGGAGTGTTTCCTTTCCATTCAGCCCTGCATGCCGTTGACAGCAGTACATCACTGACCTTTCCTGGTATGAGAGTGGGCTACGCGCTGTGCTCCCACTCGCGCACTCGCAGTTCCATCTTTGGACAAAAAGACAGTCGTGCACAATGCTCTTCTGTCCTCTCATTTATTTTTTGGTGCACAAAATGTCTTTATTTAGACATGCAATATTAACTATTTAGTTCAGAACAGTGCTTTTCAACTGACGTTTGGAGATGCAGAATAGACATTACAGTTATGGACAACACTTGATTTTTATCTAACTCTGTTTGTTCTTCCGCTCAAAATACAGAGAATATTTCACTCCTAAAAATATTCAACCCGTGTCCGTGTAAAATAAGGATCACTTGGCACCATAGTCCGAAGTAATGTGAGGCGCGAGGATAATTTGGCACCATAATCCGAAGTCATTTGAAGAGCGTCCATGATGTAATGGTCACAAGAAGAAGCAGTATAAGTCAGACCCTCAGATGCAGGGTACAGTAGTCTTTTTCAGATGTTCACTGCCTGACATTCACACTCTGCCAGAAGGGATCCTGTTGAGACGCGATGACTCAAGTCAGCACCGTGAAGCGGGAACCATTTTCTAAAACGGTTACAATGTCGTACATGGTGTCCTTCGCAGCAGGACACAAACTGAGCAGGTGAGGTTATAAGTACAGTGGGTCCCTCTCTCTCTCTCGCCATTTCTATCTTTATGCTCTTTCTTTTTCTTTTTCTTTCACTCGCTCTCTTTTCGTATCTTCCGTCCCCTCTCTCCCACCCTTCCTCTTTGTCTCTCTTATTCTCTCCCTTCCTCTTTCTTTCTCTTGCTGTTTCACTGACTCTCCCGTCTCCCCCTCTTTGTATAAACTCATTCTTGTTTCACCTTCAACCCGTCTTTCCGTCTCTCTCTCTCTCGCTCTCTCTCACTGTTTCAACTCAAACACATATAATACTCATCATTCAGTAATAATACGGTTTAGCAGAATTTCCTATTCATGGTATTTTGTACTGTCCTTCCAAAACCAAGGACCTTGCTTTACATGTCTGACAAGTAACACAAATACGTTCCTGTGTAGAGAACTTAGATATAACAGAGGATTAGCACATCGAGAGCAGCCCTTAAAATCAGACAGGAAATTGAACAGTTTTTGACATTTCTTGGATGAGTTGTGGTAAGGCAGCAGGTGAAGTATGGTTGGAAGTGAGGTCCAAGCTTCTGCAGTGGAGCAGGGGAAGAGTCATCAGTGTTGACATTTTTCACTATTTGTGTGTCTAGCCTGCATCGTCTTTGCTTCTGGGAATGCCTGAGATGTTTCTCACAACTTGTTAATGTGAGATCAGGAGGATAGTTATGCTCACATTGTTTGATGGTGGTGCCAGTGGTTTGTCAGGGATGAAGTAAGGTGATGTTCTTGCCTTCAATGAAGAAAATCTTTTCTGTGTGTAAGGAAACCTTTTATGTAAGACAAGGTTTTGACCTTTCAAATATGGTTTGCAATGAGATTTCTCCATTCCGCCTACAGCCTGCTTGCTTTTGTTACTTGTGTGTACCTAGGATTCATTTTCTGTAGATTGATTGGATGAAGTCTGCAGACATCAGAGGCGGAGTTGTATTAGTAAAAGCGGATCAAGTGACCCTAAATGAGGCAGAAGGAAGTATTTCTCATGTGATGAAGGAGGATGTTGTAAGTTATATATCCTGATTTAGAGATTGGTGGATGGTTTACTCCATCGCAAAAGTGACAGATATTCCGTCCACCTTATTACAAGTGCCATAGGCTATAATGTGTGTATAATACATGAGAGCCTGCCATCCATGTATAATAGCCCTCTCTAACTTATTACAGGTGAATGGTAACAAACAGGGGGGCATATTTCCAAGGTAAGTGGCGGAGAGAGGCTTTAGCCTTCCTGGCTTAACCCCTCACTCTTCCACTTCAGAAACGCAGGGCTGCACCATATTTACAAGAATATGATGCAGCCCTGCGTTTCCCCCTGCGCTGGCGCTACACTTAGCAGCCTAGCACCAACGCAGGCACACTTGCACCATAGCGCAATGGTGTCTGCGTGCAGGGGAAGATTGTTTATGTACAGGAAGGTCCCCCTTCCTGCACATAAATAATCTTGAAATGCTGTTTTGTAACTTTCATGTGTGCTGCTTAATGCAGCACAGATAGTAGTTGCAAAACGGCATTTTTAAAAAATGATTGTTTATGTGCAGGAAGTGGGACCTTCCTGTACATAAAAAAATCATTGGCCTTTTGCTGTTTTCGTGTGTGCTGCACAATGCAGGTTTTCCCTGGTCTTAATTCTGGCACTGCCTCCTATTTACGCCTCCCTTGTAAATAGGGGGCAGCGTCAGAATTAATGGGTGTTGCATGGGAATGCCCACTGCACCACCCATTGCTCTCCCCTTTCACGCTAGGCATAGCGTGAAAGGAGGCCTTATTTACAAGGCAGTGCTAAGCCACGTTAAGTGGCTTAACGCTGCCTTGTAAATTAGGTGAAGCCCCTATCACCACAGGAACGTCGTAAAAAGTGACGTTCCCATGGCGATAGGGGCTTGTAATTATGCCCCTCAGTCTATAATGAACAAATGATTTAGCCACTTAACTATAATATCATATTGCAGTTGAGTTCTGACTTCACAATGCTTGCTACTAGAACCAGTAGCTGAGCAGAAATGCAGGTCACAGAGCATAATTAAGGCTGAAGTTTCAAAACTGAAAACAATACCTGTAATGATTATAGCTTCCCCCCGTAGTGGTGTGATGCCCCAGAACCACACTATGTGCATCCTCTGGCCAGGCATGGCAAGAGACTATAAAATAAAAGGGTGAAGACCGCACGTGGTCTTTTGCAGCCCACACCTGCCACTGAGTATGTGTCACATTATTGAGGGTCCTGAATCTGCATGCGCATGTGTTGGCTGCTGTACCGGTCCCTGTCTGACAACCGCAGGGGCCCGTCACACTAGCGACAAGGGTGGGATCCACCTATTACTCCTGCTCATCTGCCCCCACTCAGGCAGCTCACTGCGATCACCTCACAACGCCAATTCAGGCTGGCTGCCGAACGCTGCTTCGATCGCTGAGCTGCCCGTCTCCTGAGAGCATCAGAAAAACTCTGCTGTACGAGGGAGAATTAACTCATGAATACTGAATGGAGCACACTCAGGAGAAGCGTGAGTAATTTCCCCAGCGCAGCCTTACTCTGCCCGCGGCCACTGCAGGTCCGAGCATCTCAGACCGAGCGCCCGGCTCCTCAAGCCACCATGAGGCTCCTCTCCCAAGACAGTCACCTCCACGGCAACCGGGATGCTCTGAGAATAACAAAGGCTACTCCAAGCCTGCAGCGTGTGGGCACCGAAGAGGCACAAACAAGCATTGGCAGAGGTAAGAGGTTTTCACCTAACACCAGCAGACAAGTATTGGTCAAGTAAAAAAATAATTAAATAATTAACCTTTGCCTGAGGCCTGCTCCTTCGTCATACTCACAGGCTCCCACAGCCATGGTCGATGATGCCAACAATGCCGAGTCTCTTCCAGGGATACCTCATGGCCAGCTTGCACGTGCTGGTTGGCGTGCTACCACCGTTCAGTGAACTTGCTGACCTGGCCACTGCTTCGCCACGCTGGAAGACGTGGGTTGGAAGGCTAGAGAACTATTTTTTAACCACATGAGAGACTGATGGTACCATCAAACAGTCATTCCTGCTCCACTACATGGATGAGGAGATCTACAAATTGTTTGAAAACTTGCAGAACTATGATGCAGCTGTGAGGGTGCTCAATGCACATTTTGGCCGCAGTTGAACTGCAACTTTGAGCATTTCAAGCTCCCCAAGCCCGCCAATGCAAGGGGTAATCCATAGACACATTCTACACACGCCTGCATGAGTTGGCCTGCACCTGCACAGCGGATGACCAACCCAAGGAAGTAAAAGCCCAAATCATCCTGGATGAAATCCTCATTCTGCCCAGGTCCCCTGACCTATCCACCGCAAGGGCCACGGAAATGGACATAGCAATCACACAACAACCAGAAAGAACCTCCATGGTAAAGATAGAGCACGTTGACGCCATGCACACACGGGGCAAGACAAACAGACCCAGAATACCAACATCTCCCCAGTCCAGATCCCACTGTGGATAATGCGCACAAAACGAGCACATCCTCGAAGAATGCCCGACGCAAGGATGGACATGCTTGAAGTGTGGAATACCAAATCACTTTGCTGTCACCTGCAGAGGGGGACCCAGAGGGAGAAGGGCATGAGGAAGATGAGCACCAATAAGGGCAATACGTCAATTATCCCTAGACAACTCGGAGTCACAAGGCGCATCGAAGCCACCAACCCTCAACCAATTCGGGCTAGAAGACTCCTCACTGGACGATGAGGAGGAAGTGTTTCTAATTTCGTTCACAAGTGACCTCAAACGAACTAGACGACCTCAGCCTACATGCATACTTGAGATTGCGTGTTCCAGCATAAAAGCCCTGATCAACACAGGTGCATCAGTGAACACGAGGGGCATCGAACAATACAGGCTCCTCCAGCCAAAATCACAGATATCGCCAACAAACATCAAAATCTTAACGTATGGCAACCAGTCACAGCTACCGCTGAAAGGACAAATGACCATTAGAATAGGGTCAGAAGAGCAAGAAATTAAGACTACATTCCATGCTGTTGACAGAGAAGCCAACACACTGGTTAGGAGCCACATGGCAGAAGACCTAGGGCTAGTGTCGTTCTACGCAATGTGACAGCCCTTCAGATAGACGAGCTCCTAAATCAGTTTCCCGATCTGTTCAAAGAACCTGGGTGCCTGAAGGCCCTGTCGATCAAGCTACACACCTACAAGTCCATCAAACCAATAGCACTTCGACACCAACACGTGCCTTTCCACATGAGACCACTAAAATGTGAACTAAGCAAACTCGAGAGCCAAGGGGTGATCAAAAGAGTCTCCAGCCCAATGCTGTGGGTGTCCCCCATGGTCATTGCTGAGAAACCTCAACAGCCAGGCAAGATACAGCTCTGCATAGACATACGCCTTCCCAACCAAGACATAAGGCACAAGCGGCACAAAATGCTGACAATGGATGACATAATTGCAGACCTGAACAAATCAAGATGGTTCTCCAAGTTGGACCTCAATGCCGGGTACCATCAGCTACTACTCGCAGAGGTGAGCCGGTACATCACCACATTCACAACACACTTAGGGTTACATCGATACAGAATGACGTGAGTGACAGAGATGATATCTTAATTCTTTCTGTGACCGCTGAGGAGCATCACCTCCTAGCAGCCCTGAGACAGCTGTCTGAACATGGCGTCACCCTTCATAAGGAAAAGTGCTTTCTTCGAAAACTTGATTGAGTTTCTCGGGTACGTCTTTAACCAAGAAGGAGTCCAAGTAGATCCCCACAAGTCCCTCACCATCAAGCAAGCGCCAGCTCCAGCAACAGTGTCTGAAGTGTGCAGTTTCCTGGAAATGGTCACGTACTGTGGCTGATTTATCCCAAATCTGGCAACCATTGCCGAGCCCCTAAGGTCTCTCACCAAAACGGACAACTCCTGGAAATGGGGCTGCAAGGACAGGGACACTTTCCAAAAGTGAAGGAAGCCCTGCTCAGCAAGATTACGATGGCCTACTTTTCTAGATGAACAGTGATAAGCAGAAAGGAGACATATATTGCAAAATGTTTATTTTCCCACCATTTAGATTATTATAGAAAATATAGAATGTATTTGAGCTTTGATACATTTGTAGCTACAGCATTTTTTTAAATGTGACTTGTATTAAACCAATTCTAATATCTCTCACACTGTTTTTTGATGTATTTAATTTTGCAGTAGAGATTCTAATTTTATTCTTCATGTTTACAGACATTGTATCTATTTTACAAGAAACATCTCCAAGGATTTAAGTGTTTTTTGCAAAGAGTGATGGTGTGGCCTTGTATTATATGGAATAAAGTACCCCTGTTGTTCATTTTAAGGATATTGTAAATCATCTTGGAGTTCCATGATCTTATAAAGCAGCTCGGCTTTTGGCCATATTCCTCTATATGGTCATGGAACTCTGTGATGATTTTCAATATCCTTATAATTTATGATAGGGGCACTTTAGTCAATTTATATTTTAGGCAGATGGGATATACTTCACATTTGTGAAGGACTAGCACTTCTGCCAGACTCATAACCAGACCCTAAATGTTGGCAATCACTACTGATATAGGGAAAGAATACAAGCAAGATGATTTTATGAGAAGGGGGCAGGATACAGTTGGTTTCTTTGTGGTGCCTCTTACTCCAGTTGCAATAGAGCTCTTGGACTGTTCCAGTCACTGTTATCTAAGAATGTTTTTTTAGAGGGTAGTGTGAGGGATGTCTGTAGCATCAATGAAGGTTTGTGATTCCAAACTATTTCCCCATTTGCCATGAGTCTGTAGGTCCCTAATGTTTCAAGGACTCTAAAAGATTCTCCTGCTAATTCCTGTCAACTCTGTGTTTTCTCCTTGACAATGTAAGTCTTTAAATGATCTTGAAGATCCATGATATTGGCTGTGTTTTGGTTATTTACTGGAAAAGGGCACCATGGTTTAGTTCCTGCCTAGTTTGTAGCAAATATGTTTTGATTTATGTCTTCCTATTTTTTGCATCCTTCTTCATCTTTTTTCAGCTGACGTGTTTCACAGATTCAGCATCTCTGTTTCTGTTATTTTCTCTACATCTTTGATATGAGTAGATTATCTTCAGTGACAAGGGGATTTTTCTTGTCTCAGTTTGCCATGTTACTAGGTTTTGAAACCCAAAATGCTTGTTGTTTTACTTTAAATGTTTCCAAAGCTTTGCTTCTGTATACACACACACACACACACACACAATGAGGACTGGTTCATATGCCAGGGGTCATGTCCACATGCAGATGAAGTAATGGCCTTTTGTCAATGCACTCCTCCTTCAAGAGTGAACGTACATTCATAATTACAAATGGAACCATTCACCCGCAATTGAAATACCAAAGTGTGCATGTAGTACCACAAAGAAGGGTAGAAGGTAATTTGAGCAAGAGCGCCATATGGCATTTTTGTATAGGAAGAAGCAAATAATTGTAGCTACTAATAGTAATTCAGAGCAGAGGACACCTCTGAGATCACTTCTGTGTCAACCAAAACCTAAATTTGTGCACTTTTTACCGACACAGAAGTATACAAAAAGTGATGTGAAGAATGCTTGAATTAATCTCAGTCAATGGTAATTACTAGGGCTGCATCATAGTCCACCATTAATTTGAACATCATGCCACCTTAGTTTCGACCCAGCTTTAAGCAAATCAGTTGGTCCAGCCCAAACTACCAGGCCAGGTCCTCCGTAACCCAGAACATAAATAACTCAAGGCAGGATTCACCTGGTTAGAACTCTTCAGTCAGATGTAGCTTTGTACCAGTGGCAAAGTGAGCAAGGAATAAACATCTAGGCATACCCATAACACTTGGGGCATTGCATTGAAGAATACAAAAAAGTGATGAGGGAAATTTTTGTATCAATCATCCACTGGTAGTTACCTGGGTCGCATCCCAGTCTACTGTTATTTTGCACACAATGCCACTGTCCACTCACCCACATCTTGGCGCTCCCCTGTAAAGTTCCCTCTAGTATCAAAATGGGATCAGGGAAGCCGATGGGTAGGCCTGAGCTTAAATGTCTTCTTTTAAACGCCAGATCACTGGTTAAGCACAGCGTGGAATGCTCACTGTTCATAGAAGAACACAACATCAAGATGGCTTTCATTACGGAGACCTGGACGGATAGCGCCTCGGGGCCTGACATTGTTAAGGCTTCTATCCCAGACTTCCTCTGCCACACGTTGGATAGACCTTTAAGGAAAGGAGGGGGGTTGACTGTTATCTATCACAAGAGCCTAGAGCCCTCATTCGAGACTGCCTCCAATACAGCTTGTGAGGCAATGTCAGTCAGCGTGCGACTTGCGCCGCAAGACACACTTAAGGCTATGCTTATTTACCGGCCCCCTGGCCCCAGAGGTGGTTTTCTGGAGTCCATCGGCTCACTGCTGGAGGAGGGGTTCTGTGCCAAAGCTTTTACAATTCTTGGAGATTTTAACTTCCATCTGCAGGACTCCATTGACACAGACACCTCAAGACTGATGCAAATTATGTCGGGAGGGGACCTCATGCAGCGGGTAGATGGCCCGACTCATGAAGCTGGTCATACCCTGGACGGAATCTTTTCAAATTCCTCCAGCCTCTTCATCTTGGATATACTGCCACTTCCCTGGACAGATCACACTGCCATCATTTTCGCTATCGCTATGTCCCCCCTTAAAGCGCCCAACTTTAAGCCCAGTGAAAAAATAGCCACACGGGCCTCGAAGAATATTAACAGTGTCAATTTTGATAAAACCCTGATAGACTCGGTTCCAAATCTTTCCAATAATATAGAGGAAGCCACAGCGGCCTATGCGAATTGGATTAATGCCGCTTGTTACAGACTGGCCCCTGTCAAATGGTGTACCCCCAGACGTGGTCTTCCCTCTGCCCCCTGGTTTACTCAGAACCTACAGGAGCATAAATCAGACTGTAAGAGGCTGGAGCGGCTCTGGAGAAAGGGGTACAGTTTGGCCAATAAGGAAGTATATAAAACCAGTCTTACAATGTACAAAAAATCACTTCAGGAAGCGAAAAAGGCCTTTTTTTCCGAACAGATCACTGGAGCCAAATCCTCTGCGAAGGAACTCTTCAGAACAGTAACTAATCTCATGAACCCCCCTAAGCCTATTATTCACAGCAGTCCAGATTTCTGTGACGTCTTAGCCTCTTTTTTTCTGAACAAAGTTGAGGTCATTTTCTCCTCCTTCAGCAATCTACAGGGTGAGGCCAGTGATCTGGCAGCCGGGACAAAGGTAACCAACAACTCTCCCACGTTTAATAGTTTCACCCCTTTGGTGAACAAGGAGGTTACCAATCTGCTTATGGGTTGCAGATCTGGTTCCCCTATGGACCCTTGTCCGGCTGCGGTAATCAAAATTTCCCAGGAAGTTATCTCTGACACCCTAATCTCCTTATTGAACCTCATAATGGGGGCAGGGCACTACCCTATAGCATGGAAAACTATCTCAATTCTGCCACTGATTAAGAAACCCAACCTAGAACCTAGGGATCCTAATAGCTACCGACCCATCTCCCGACTCCCCTTACCAGCTAAAATACTGGAGAAGGCTATGAATATGCAATTAAGTTTGTTCATTGAGAAAAACAACATGTTGGACCCTTCTCAGTACGGTTTCCGAGCGGGACATAGTACGGAGTCAGCGTTGATCAAAGCCACGGAGGAGGTTCGCGAGGCGCTGGACCAGGGAGGCTCAGCCATTTTGATCATGCTGTATCTGTCGGCAGCCTTCGATACGGTCCATCACGAAGTGTTGATGGGCCGTTTATCGGAGGCTGGGGTCCAGGATATGGCCTGGAACCTACTGAAATCAATTTTGGCCGACAGAATACAAACGGTAGACCTAGGTGGGGACAGATCGAAACCGTTTTCCCTCCCCTGTGGAGTTCCACAGGGGTCCTCCCTTAGTCCAACGCTTTTTAATATATATGTGAGACCACTGGCTGCCCTTATAAGATCTTTTGGGCTACTCTTGACCTCTTACGCAGATGATACTCAAATCATGTTATCCCTGCAGAGAGGTAAAGAAGCGGAAAAGGCCCCTAGCTGCCATGACTGTATGTTAGCAATAACTGGATGGATGTCTGCTAACTGCCTGAAGTTAAATGCAGGCAAAACAGAGGTGATAATCTTTGGGAACAATCCCAACCTCTGGACTCCAGCATGGTGGCCCAGTGATATGGGCCTCCCCCCACTCCTTTCACGTAAAGTTAAGAACTTGGGGGTGATCGTGGATAACACCCTCACATTTGGGGAACAGGTCAGCGGGGTGGTGTCAACAAGCTTTTTATTCTGAGAACCCTGAGGAAAATAAAACCTTTACTCACGGAAGAAAGTTTCAGAACAGTCGTCTCAGCCCTCATTCTGTCCCGTCTGGATTACTGTAACAGCCTGTATTTGACTATTAATAAGAAACATCTTAACAGACTACAGATGGTGCAGAATGCGGCAGCTAATTTGCTTACGGGCACTCCGAGGTTTATGTCGGTCAGAAATGGCATACGTTACATTCACTGGCTCCCAATCAAACAACGAGCTCAGTTCAAGGCTCTCTGTACGGTCTTTAAGTCCCTGATGGGGACTGGCCCTGAAGACCTACAAAAGTGCATTCAATGGTATGTCCCCGGGAGAACGTTGCGCTCAATGGAAGCAAAGCGGGTGGTCGTTCCTAGAGCGAAAAAGGCTAACTGGGATGGGAAGAGCTTTGTCCTTAGAGCCACCAATGCCTGGAATGACCTTCCATTATATCTAAGGACTGGTACGGAATTCCTCTCGTTCAGGAAAGGTCTGAAGACCTGGTTCTTTTCAGCTTAGTCTCAGTTGGGCTCAGGGGTGGAGGTTACCAGGTATACATTGCTCAGCGCCAGGACACCCTTGGGTAACAGTGCCTTTTACAAACCTATATAACATAACATAACCTCAATTTGAAGCCAGCCATATGCAAATAAGTCTTGACCCTGATTTAAAACAAACAGTCCAGTCCGAATTACTAGGCCATGTCCTCACTGAAATGGACCTCTAGCAATCCAAGACCTTTTTTAAGCTGATTATTACTTTCAGTCTGGTGTAGCTTTGCTCCACTGGCAAAATGATAACAGGACCCACATCTGGGCATACCCTTTGCACTTAGGGCATTGCACTGAAGTATACAAAAATGTGATAGGTGGGCTGCTTGAATCAATCTCAGTCACTGATAATTATTTGGGCCATATCTCAGTGTATAAATATCTTGCACAACATGCCACCTCAGTTTGGACCCAGCCATGTGCAGATCAGTCTTGACATGACTCCAACAGGAACAGTACAACACAAACTGCCAGGCTAGGTCCTCCATGAACAAGAACCGAGACTGTTTTTGCCCTGATCCGGGCTCTTCATTCAGGTATAGCTTGGTTCCAGTGGTAAAGGGAGCACAGTACCCTTGTCTTGGTATACACCTTGGGATTAAGGTGTCATACAGAAGTATACAAAAAAGTGATGGGTGGAATGCTTGAATCGATTTCCATCACTGGTAATTACTAAGGTCGCATCTCAGTCCATCATTATTTTGCACACCATGCCACCTCAGTTTGGACTGAGACATATGCAAATCAGTCTTGACTTTGCTACAATAGGAACAGTCCAGCCCAAACTGTCAGAACAGGTCCTCCCTGAACCGGAAAACAAATAACTCAAGAGCGATTTTGCCCTGATTGTGTTTCTTCAGTTGGGTATAGCCCAGCTCCACTGGCAAAGTGAGCATAGGGCTCACTTCTGGGCATACCCAAGGCACTTAGAGCATAGCACTGAAGCATACCAAAAAGGGATGGGTGGACTACTTGAATCATTTTCAGCCTCTGGTACTTAGGGGCCCATTAGGATGGCGTGCGGATAGACCCCACCGGGCCGGCGGTAGCCACTGCCGGCTCGGCGGGGGCAATCCGCCTGCTATCCATGCCTGAATGACCCCCCGCCATATTAGGATGGCTGGGGGGGGTCCGCGGGCGGACGGGAAGACCGTCCGCCACTTTTCCGCCGGTCGACTCGTCAACCGGGCGGAAAACGGGCGCAATATGGTGGCGGTGTCTGCAAGACACCGCCATCCATATTGCGATGCAGCCGGTGATCAGCCTTTCCATGGCGGCTTTGCATATGGTCTTTGCTGTTGTGGGCCCGTTGTGGGCCCCTGGAGTGTTGGGGGGGTGGGCGGTGCACATGGGGGGTACCTGTGGTACTCCCCTACATTGGCGTGGACAAGGTGGCAGGCACCGCCACAGCATTGTGGCGGGTGGTGCTGTGTGCACCGCCCGCCACAATGTTGTGGATGGGGAGGCCACCGCCACCGTGGCGGTGGCATCGTAATGCCCACAGCAGGACCGCCGCACCTCTGGTGGACGGTCCCATTCACCGTTACGTGGCGGGCGGACTTTGTCCGCCTGCCATCGTAATAGGCCCCTTACTTGGGTCCACATCCAAGACCATGGCTATTTTGCACTCTATGCCACCTGAGTTTGGACAGGCATATGCAGATCAGTCTTGACACAGCTCCAGTAGGAACAGTCCAGCCCTAACTGCCCGGACAGGCCTTCCCTGATATGGAACACAAGCAACCCAAGACTGGGTTCACCTGAGGCTCTTCAGATAGGTGTAGCAACATAAGAGAATATCACGACTTGCCCATTACATAGCTCCCATTGATTCCAAAGAAACAAAGGTAAAATCCTCAAAAATTAAATATACACATATTGGTTCGCCAGTCCTGATATTCTCAAAATATGAAGGAGCGACACTGCTGCACAGTAAGAATGACACATACATAACATCTCTGGGCCCGATTCACAAAAGTAATCTGAGACAAAATCCTAACTTTATGACTTTCGGTATTCACAGAAGGCATTTAGGAGTACTAAAGTTAGGATTTTGTCTCAGTCAATCTTAAGTTTTGGTCTTAAGTTAAACTTAAGACAAACTTAAGTTTAACTGAGACAAACTCCTAACTTTACGACTAGCATTTTGACTCAGTTAAACATAAGTTTGTCTTAAGTTTAACTTAAGACCAAATCTTAAGTTTAACTGAGACAAAATGCTAACTTTAGTACTCTTAAATGCCTTCTGTGAATACCGAAAGTCGTAAAGTTAGGATTTTGTCTCAGATTACTTTTGTGAATCGGGCCCCTTATGAGGGAAGGATTTTGAGAAACTGGAAGGCAGTTTCTTATCCAATGTCCAATACCCCCTTAAAAGTATGTGATTACTTTTGCCGTTCATTTCCTATACATGCCACCTGGTTAGCTGTTTTGCCTCTCCAATTGACTAATTGACATCCTGCTTCCCCTTGTTAAAATTAATTTAGTGGCCATTGGGTGATTAGCTCCTTAGGAGCAGTTGCTTAAGATGTCAGTGTGGTGAGCACTGGCGATATGGTATAAAGCGAGCACTTGCCCAGTACATAAAGATAATAATTGGGGCACTTGCCCAGTGAATATAGGTTACTGTCATCAAGTATCGGTGGAGACATATACACCCACATACCTATATGGTAGGCTGAATGATGGGATAAGAGCCATTTGCACCCCACTGGGGTGCACTAGGAATATTTTCAAGGTACATCTAGTGACCTAGATTATTTCATTGGCGCTTTTAGATTTGTTAGATCACTTCATTTGTGTTGAGCCACCTACATGTTAGCTAATGGGATTTAGGACCAGACTAGCAACAGGCAGGAGGGAAAAACCAGCAAGTTTATTGGAACACACTAACACATGAATGGAGCCTTTGGTATGTGGGAATAATGTTTTCCATTAGAATTCGCAAAAAATTAATTTATGTAATATCTTGCAGTAACTATTTGAAGAGCCTGATCCAGTGATGTAAATCGTTGCATACTGGGTGAGGACGTGCGTCACGAGTATACTTTGATATACTCGTTATGGTTTGCTGTTCCGAATCTTTGATAAAAGGTTTACAATGTATACAATTAAATCATAATTATATTGAATCATAATCCTCCAACTAGGTCAATCATGGTATACTGCCTTTTGAATTGACTGCTCTATATTTGTGTCTTTTCATGTCTATGATTTTGCTGATAATAATTGTAAAATTAATTTTGATGTGGAACTTACTATTTTAGCAATGGTTTACAATGTATGTTACGAAATTATAATTATAATGAGACATAACTGAGGGAGGAATATTACTGGGGCTTGACGAATCTTCACAAAACGTACCAAAAAAGTGCACTTTTTCACCTAATTTTTTCATGGAAAGTATCGTGGTGATCTGTCAAGCATGGAGGAGACAAGAAAAAGGGAGGGGCCTGAAAACACAAAATCCCTATGCTCTTTCCATAGATTCTTTTTTAAGAGGTCCACTGCGCAAACGGCTGAACAGATTTTCACCAAATTTGTCAGGAAACTAGATCTTGGTTCAGAAAACATGCTTTTTGTGATTTTGTATAAATCTGTTTATTAGTTTAGGAAAAATTAACATACAAAAATATTTGTATATCTGGATGATTGCTTACAAGAGACCCTCGCAATAGTCCTACAAGCCCAACTAAATAAATAGGGCATTTTCATTGACATAGAGGGCTTTTTCCCTCGGGCCTCCTCGCTCCTGCAGGAGTGTATTCCTGCGGGAGTGATGGCTCCGATTGACTGGCTGCAACATGAAAGTAATTTTGTGGCAGCCATGACAGGACTTGAACACTTAGTCCCATGTCTTGAGCATGTTAAAAAATCAAAAGAATATTTGGGTGCAGGGTAGTGATAGTGAAAGGTAACTATAACTCGCACCCCTGCCATGAAAAGTGTTGTCATCAATTATGTAATTTCAGATGTTTTAGTGATGTCATCAATGGTGTCATAGAACATGTCATAAGTGATGTAATATGTGAGGTAATTAGCAGTGCATGGAGGGGCATATGATGGAATACTGGAGACTGTAGTGGGGTAGAGTGGAGTGGCATACACTGGGTTGGCATAGAGTGGAGAAGCAGAGATTAGAGTGGCTTACTGTTGACTAGAGTACAGTAGACTGTCGTAGAGTGTAGTGGCATACAGTGGAAAAGCGTAGAGTGGAATTGCATACTGTAAAGTGGAATAGCACATAATGCAGTAGCATATAGTTGAGTGACGTATAGTGGATTAGCTTTCACAGGAGTGCCGTACACTGGAATGGGGCAGAGTGGAATATAATCGAATATAGTGGCATAGAGTGGAGTTTTGTCCAATGGAATAGCATAGAATGGAGTGGTGTACAGTGGAGTAGCGTACACTAGAGTGGCATACAGTGGGGTGGCATAGACTGCAGTGGCGTACAGTGGAGTGGGGTAGAATGGAACAGCATACAGTGGAGTGGCGTAGAGTAGATAGTGTTGTCATACCGTTCCTACTAATTCAGTAAGACTGTCTGTTTGGGCAGGAGAAGCATAAAAACTATGTGGACTACATCCACTCATACTATCAGAATATGTTGACCTAGTTCCTGGCTAGCTCACAGTGAGTCATCTGGACCCCTAAACCTTACGGTGTACCTGATGGTGTTTGCAGCCTCAGAACACAACAACCCTAATTCCCCCTAGGAAATCGTGGAAACTGATCTACCCATTTGTCATTTACTCAGCGATGCCTAAAGGGAGACACAAGAAGTACACAAATAGGCTTTTCAGGCATTTATTGAAGCAACTGGATTCTTGTGTAAAATACGTGTGCTGCCATAATTAGTAAAAGGAAACAAAGCATTGTAACCAGCATTATAAAAATGGTGAAAAAGAAAAATAATTCAACCATTATAATTATTGCATTGATTTTATGAATACATATAATTCTACTCTTACCTAGCACTACCTATCCTAGAAAGCATAGTGTATATGCGGTTCTGTCAGATACCTTGGAGTGGTCTAACTCCCCATTTACCTTTGTGTGTGTTTCATCCGGAAGCCAGTCTGGTGTAGAACCCTCACAGGATAGTGATATGATACAGCTGGGCTGGAATTCAAGCATGGGGCGACCAGGACAATCCATAGAAATGCCCCTCGGCCAAACAAAGGCATAGGGATGTTTATATAGTGAAAACTGGACCCTTTCTTACTGTGCTGAGTTCAGATCCGGCTGTCATTGTTGATTCTAGCAATTCAGAGGTGTCTCTGAACAGACAACAATATGCAAGGGCAATTTGCTCAGTGTACTTGGACAAAATGTGGAAAGTATGATAATGTGCCTATGAAGAAATGTATTTATAAGCAAAACACTTTCTGAGTACACTATCGCATGAAAGCAAGCATGCAAATTGTGCCAAAAGTCATCATCTAAAAAGATGTCAACTTCAAACTTGAACATGTAAGAAATGGGAGTAATTGTGCACAGGCCCTATTAACCTCATAACACTGTAGAGTCGAGCGGTGTAGACTGCAATGTCATACAGTAGAGTGATGTATAGTGGAGTGGCGTACAGTGGGTTGGCACAGACTGCAGTGGCTTTCAGTGGAGTGGGGTAGAATGGAATAACATAAAGTGGAGTGGCATCGTGTGTAGCGTAGATTCGAGTGGCGTAGATTGCAGTGTCATACACTGGAGTGGACTACAGTGGAATAACATACAGTGGAGTGGTGTAGAGTTAAGCTGCGTTCAGTGAAATAGTATAGAGTGCAGTGTCATACAGTGGAGTGGTGTACAGTGGAATCACGCAGAGTGTAGTACAGTGGAGTGACATACAGTGGAATAGCGTAGAGGGAAGTAGCATACAGTGGAGTTGTGTACAGTGAACTGGCATAGACTGAAATGGTAGGGTACAGTGGAATACCATACAGTGTAGTGGCATAGATTGGAATTACGTCCAATGCAATATTGTGCAATCGAGAGGCGTAGAATGGAGTACCATAAACTACAGTAGCATATACTGCAGTGGAATACAGTGGAGTACTTCCAGTGGAGTGGCATACAGTGGAATAGCGTAGAGTGGAGTCTGCTACATTTGAGTGTCATACATTAGAAAAGCATAGATTTGAGTGGCTGGACAGTGGCAAGGCATAGAGTTGAATAGTGTATACAGGAATAGCATACAGTGGAGTGGCATACAAGTGGCATAAACTGGAGTGGTGTACAGTGGAGTTGGGTGTAGTGAAATACCATATGGTGGAGTGGCATAGAGTGGAGTTGCATACAGTGTAATAGAGTAGAGTGAAGTGTCATACAGTGGAGTGGCTTACAGTGACGTGGCTAAGAGTGGAGTGGTGTGGAGTGTAGAGGTGTACTCTGTACTGGCGTACAGTGGAACACCGTAGAGTGGAGTGGTGTTTAGTGGAGGGGCATAAAGTGGAGTGGCATACACTGTAGTGGCGTAGAGTAGAATACCATACAGTGGAGTGGCATAGATTAAGGTCTGTACAGTGGAGAAGTGTAGAGTGTAATGGTGTACAGTGGAGAGGCATATATTGGAGAGGCATAGAGTGGAGTGGTGTACATTATAGTGGTGTAGAGTGGAATAGCGTATAGTATAGTGGCGTAGAGTGGAGTGACAGAGTGCAGTGGTGATCTTCTCATGCAGTGGTGAACTTTAATGTAGCTGGGGTAAAGGAGGTTCTTTATGGTGGATATGCAAATGAAGGTATACGTTAGTTGAGCAAAGTGATTTGATACATGTATCTAGAGTAAACATATGGTATATAACTAGTTTGGTTAATATATGGTTCTTGGGGCCAATCTTTATTTTTCATTTCATTTTTATAAAGGCAGGCATTAGTCAAATATATAATGCCTTGTCATCGGCATGCACAGCTATAGTTTTGCAAAATTACTGCTAAACTACTGCGAAAACAGATATCACACAATTTTACACCTTTATAACTTAAAAAATACCCTATTTACCTCTAACCCCACAAAGTATCATCTGCACACCTATTCTAATTTTGCCAAATTTCCTCCAAATCTGACTGGCCATTTCGCCATATATCCAATGCAAAAAGTCTATGGAAAATGCACTGGGAAAAAATGTATTTTTGGACACCCATTTTTTCTTTGCTCTCCTTTGACCAATCACTGCAAAGCTTCCCATCATCCACCAATGTAGAAGGAAGACTAGATAAGGAAAGCTTTGTGGCAATTCGTCAAATGGCACAAGTAATTAAATGGCAAGAATCTGTGGCACTCCTATCTCTGGTAACCATAACTTTTAACTACAGAGTGGCTACTGCCACTCTGTAATATTTATATGTATTGCCCAGTGGCAGTCGCCACTGGGAAGTTATATTTAGGATCGTGTTTCCATAGGAAATGTCTTTTTTGTTTTGCTAATAACTATGGCGCCTTTAGCTGTTTGATGGATCTCCATGAATCTTTCCAAAAAGGTTCTCTTTTTTGCCTGGATTGTGCATGGAAAGTTTCAGGTTGATCCATCAATTGGGGTTCGAGAAACAAACAGGGGGGTCCCGAAATGCCCGAAATGCTAAATCTGCATGCATTTTCAAAAAGATATTTTAGGCAGTGCTACCAAAAAAATTGCTGAATGGAATTTTACCATATTTGGCAGAAAGCTAGGTATTGGCCCAGAAAGCATACTTTTTGTGATTTTGTGTAAATATGTTTAGTAGTTTTGGAAATGTTAAGCCCCAAAAATATGAGTATATCTGGATGGTTCGGGGGACTCTCATGAGTGTCCCTCAAACCCAATTTTTAAAAGATAAAGCCTTATGATTGGTGCAGGGGTCATTTTTACCACTGGGCCACCTTGCTGCCATCTTGCTGCCATGGGGCAAGTCTCCTTCGGGAGCAAGGCCACCTCCCCTAGCCAATTTGGGCCCTGGGGACCCTATCCACTGGGGCTGATTAGTACAAAAAAGGCTGGGTGGCCTTAGAAGGCCATGGGGACCCAATCCACTGGGACCGAAATAAACTTTAAACAGAGAGTTGTCCACGTGGCCCCCCCTCCCTGAACCTTAAAAGGGTCAATTACTCTGTTTAGGAGAGCCCATCCTTGAGACAGAGTAGTTTCCCTGCCCGCAGCAGTGCAGGCAGGGAAACATATGTTTGCTCCCGCCTGGTTACCGGATGCCAGGGATCACCCACGTCCGGACACCATCCCTGGCATCCGGACATGGGTAGATCCCACGGGTTGGAGCACCGATTTGGTGTTAACTCCCTCCCGTCATTGTTGTGGTTGTTTTTGGACGTCCAGGCTGATGCCCTACGTCATCCCCTTAGAGGTTCGCTAGAAGGACAAACTCTCTTGCACTTTCTGTTTCTTTACCCCCTTTCCGAATTACCCTTGAATCCATGATACAGGAACGGTACTCCGTAGCATATCTTTCTGACTGTCTCCTTAAGTTCAGAGTAGATCAGGTTTTTTCTTTTTCCCCCAGTCCTGATCAAACTCCAGTCATCCATTAGGAGACTATAGGTGTGAGACATGTTGACCTTTTAACCACCTTCACCTATCATCACACACATTAGGCTGCAGTAGGCTTCATTCTCCTTGCCAGCCACGACCCTTGTAGTCTGTTTTAGCCATAGCATCAGTGTCCAGCTATTAAAGGTTCTTAAGGGCACTCATAGCTATTTTTAACACACTCACTGCACCCACTCTTCTCACTACATGTCTGCCCCACCACCTCATCACATAGGGCCTCCCGGTTTATAAACACAGAAGATCTCCGGCAAAGAGCCTGCCTGTGGGGCCCATTGGGCATTGCAGCGCCGTCCCAACGAGGAGCTGCCCTATGATGAAGCATGACACCTCTCGGGTGTGTGAGGGCTCTTGCTCCTTATTGGAGCTCTCCCCCCTTTCTGTTCCTTCTTCTACCTGGTTTTCCGCCTTCCTTTGACTGACCCATCCCCTTCCTTAGGAATTGCATACCCTTTTGTTTGGGCTAATTCAAATAACCAGGTCTTGAGGGCCATTTGGAATTCTGGAAGTAAGGTGATTGTCCAGAGTTTAATGGAGAGGCTGTCCCAGGTCTTTGCTGTGATGTGGGAGAAGGAGTGTCCTCCTCCTCTGCTTCAGTAGATGGGGGATTATGGGAAAGTGAAAGGGAGGCAGAGCATACTCTTCTAGATGGTTGATGGACGTTCAAGCTGTGGTTAAGGAAGGTGGGTCCTTGGTTGTGAAGAGTCTTGTATGTGTGGGTCAGCAGCTTGAATTGGCATATCTTCTGTACGGGGAGCAAATTGGTTGCCTGAGGTAGGCTCTGATGTGGGTTTGTAGAGCAAGGATGAGTCTGGCTGCAGTGTTCTGTATGGTCTGAAGTCTCTGTAGGAGGTGTGGAGCGATTCCAACATAGAGAGCATTGCCATAGTCCAGTTTGCTGGTGATGAGTGAATGTGTCACGGTGTGTCTCGTGTGTAGGGGGTAAACAGACATAATATCGAAACAAAAATATCGAATGGACACAATATCGAGTCTAAAATATAGAATGGACATAATATCGAATGGACATAATACAGTCGTTAAAAATATCGAAATTAAGGTAAGTAATATCGATAGTTAAAATATCGAAGTAAATAATATAGGCATTAAAAAATATCGAATTTTTAATAATATCGAATTTTTTCTAAGTGTATTGTATGTTAGTATATGCGTTAAAAGTGTATATTAGTTGTTGTAATGTATGTTTAATTTTTTAAAAGCAATGAATTTTATGTTATTTAATTTTTGCGTAATTTAATTCCGTAGCGGGTAGTGGGTTTATAGGGGAATAGGGTGGGAAGTAATTTAATTAAAATTAAGTACATATTAATAAATATTAATTGGTATTGATAATTAATTTATTGTTAATTAATTATTAATTGGTAATTAAATTTTATTAATTGGTATTTTTTTAAATTGATTAAATGGTAATTATGTTAATTCTATTAATTAAATAGTTGTAGCGGGATGTGGGTTTATAGGGGAATAGGGTGGGAAGTAATTTAATTGAAATTAAGTACATATTAATAAATATTAATTGGTATTGATAATTACTTCATTGTTAATTAATTATTAATTGGTAATTACATTTTGATAATTGGTAAAAAAAATGTTTTAATTCATTAATTGGTAATTAGTGTTATTAATAATATTTATTAGTATTGATAATTAATTATTTTTTAGTAAAATATTAAAATATTACTTTCCCTACTGTTGCATTCTCTGGAGTGGGACTAGTAATTATTACCCCTACGCTATCCAACGCTTTCCCTACTGTTGCACTCACTGGAGTGGGAATAGTAATTTTACCCCTACGCTATCCAACTCTTTCCCTACTGTTGCACTCTCTGGAGTTGGAATAGTAATTATTACCCCTACGCTATCCAACGCTTTCCCTACTGTTGCACTCACTGGAGTGGAAATAGTAATTTTTACCCCTACGCTATCCAACGCTTTCCCTACTGTTGCACTCTCTGGAGTGGGAATAGTAATTTTTACTCCTACGCTATCCAATGCTTTCCCTACTGTTGCACTGTCTGGAGTGGGAATAGTAATTTTTACCCTCCCGCTATCCAACGCTTTCCCTACTGTTGCACTGACTGAAGTGGTAATAGTAAATTTTACCGTCCCGCTATCCTACGCTAAAAATATTGAATATTTTTTATAAATATTACGTTAATATATTTATGCATTAAAAAATTAAAATGTATGTTTATTATTTTTAAGTTACATTAATTATGTATTCATTTTAAAGTTATTTAAGTATTTTTAAGTATGTTTTAGTTAATTATATATATTATTTCATTAATTTTACATTACTTTTCATACATTTAAAAAATTCGATATTTTGACTGACTATATTTTTTACAACTATATTTTGGAGTCGATATTTTTGTACTTACCTGTTTGTAGATAGGGAGTCGATATTTTGGCATTCGATATTTTTACTTCGATATTGTTGTAGGTCGATATTCTTGTTATCGATATTCTGTCAGTGATCCGTGTAGGGGTAGTCATTTGAAGAACTCGTTCTTCTGCATGCCCAGAGTGAGGAAGCAGGTGGAGGAGACGGCATTGATCTGTGATTTCATGGTGAGCTGGTTGTCAATGAAGCTTCCAAGGTTTCTGGTGTGGTCGGAGGGCAGGTCCTAGGTCTGATGGCCACCAGGAGTTGATCCATGTGG
Organism: Calotriton arnoldi; assembly: GCA_963921515.1. Lineage (NCBI taxonomy): Eukaryota > Metazoa > Chordata > Amphibia > Caudata > Salamandridae > Calotriton > Calotriton arnoldi. The sequence continues at coordinate 281,198 of CAWUFW010015642.1, read as the reverse complement.
TGCTGCTGTTGCTGAAGATCAGTACTTCTGTCTTGTCTGTGTTCAGCTGCAGGCAGTTGTTCTTTATCCAGTCAGCAATACTTGTCATGCATCTGTGGAAGTTGGTTCTGATGATGGTGAGACTGTCAGTGAGTGAGAGGATTAGTTGGGTGTCATCTGTGTAGGACATTTTGATGAGAGTGTTGGATCTGATGATGTTGGCCAGCGGGATCATATATGCTTTGAAGAGCATGGCGCAGCGGGATGAGCCCTGGGGGACAACATAGGAGATCTTCTTGGGTTTAGAGGTGAAAGGAGGGAGGTGGAGCCTCTGGGTTCCTCTGGTGAGGAAGGAGGTGATCCATCTGAGCTTGCCCTTTGGATGCCTATGTGGTGGAGTCTTTCAATCAGAGTGTGGTGGGATAAGGTATTGAAGGCTGCCAAGAGGTTGAGAAGGAGCAGAGCTGCTGTTCCTCCTTGGTTGAGGATGGTTTGGATGACATAGGAGGCTTCAATGAGGGCAGTTTTGGTACTGTGATTGCTGTGGAAGCCAGATTGGGGGGAGCAGCGAGTAGCTGGTTCTGTTCCAGGTGTATCATGAATTGCTTGTTGATGATCTTTCCAGTACCTTCGCTGGAAATGGGAGCCGGGAGAATGGCCGGTAGATTTTGAGTTTGCTGGGGTTGGTAGAGGATTCTTTGAGTAGTGGGTTGACTTTGGCATGTTTCCAGGTGTCAGGAAATGTTGTAGTGGTGATAGAGGTATGTTGAGCAGGGTGGTGAGTTCCTGGCTAATCCTTTGGTTTCTGAGATTGAAGATGTGGTGTGGGTATGGGTCTAAGGGAGCTCTAGAGTGGATGGATTTCATGGTGAAGGAGGTGTCCTGGGTGGAGAGGAGATTCCAGGTGGTCAGTCTGTGGTTTTTGTCAGTTTCAGTGGTAGTGTATCTGCCAAAGAAGTCTGTAGGTGTGGGTTAAAAGGGTTCGAAGTTTCAGTATATGGTTGTGATCTTCTCATGCAGTGAGGTTGTTGCACAGCTCCTGTGAGGGTGTGATGTTGTTTTTGCTGACTGTTAGAGAATTCCTTAACAATGTTGAAAAGTTCCTTGTTGTTGGCACTGGTTTCGAGGTGTGCGGCTAGGGCTGCCCTCAGCAGGTGGTGGGAGAGGTTGAGAGAGGTCTTGAATGCAGCCCTGTCTGAGATGTCCTTGCTGACTTGCCATCTCCTCTCCAGCTGTTTGCTGTCTCATTTCACTGCTCTGAGTTCTTGGGTGTAACAACTGACCTTTTTAGTGGATTTTTTCTGGATGTTGCTCTTGATGGGAACGATGCTGTTGGCGCAATCGGTGTTACAGGCATTACAGTTCTTCACTCCCTGTTCGAGGTTGGTGGTGGTAGTGGGGTTGGAGGTTTTGAGGGCATCCATTCAGCTGGTCTCTGAGATTTTGTTTAGCCTCAGGAACGGGGGTGCTGGTCATCTTGGGGATGGCGGTACGGGAGTTGGAGATGCTGAAGTAGGTAATGGAGTGATCAGTCTATGTGAATTCTGTGACATGGCCGTATTTGATGGAGTTGCTAGAGGTGATAATGGGGTCCAGCATGTTTCATGTGGTGTGTGTAGGGCCGTGGATTATCTGGGTCAATCCGAGGCTGCTCATACTGTTGAGTGTATATGGTGGTGGGGCACTGTATGCTCTCTTTGTGGATGATAGCTGTACCTCCTCCCGGCTTGTTGGTGTGGTCTTGGTGAGTGATTTTATATCCGATGTGGATTGTTGTGGCAATGTCTGAGTCAGATGTGGGGTTGAGCCAGGTCTCAGTAAGGAAGATGATGTCGAGTGCGAGGGTGGCAATGAGGTCACATAATTTGTTGGAATGCTTGCATAGTGAGCATATGTTGAGATGGGTGCATGTGAGTTTGTGTTTTTGTTCAGGTGGTTTCTGTGGTGTGTTTGGGATGGGGCTGGCCAGTGGGCTGGTGTGTGTGTGCTGTGGCAGGTGAATTGAACGTGGGTGAGGGTGAAATTCCTACTCTGGAGAGTGGGTCGGTGCATTGGCAGTGTTTGTTGCAGCATCTGGGTTGAGGGTGTAGAGCTCGGCCCTGGTGTATGTTCTGGGGGCAGGAGGACCAGTGGTTGTGGCACTGGGTGAGGTTCAGGTGCGGATGGGCGCTGAAGAGCTTGCCTTTGGCCCGCCAGTGGCATGACTGCTGTGGCATTCCACTGCACGGTTAAGGAGTGACCTGCATTAAATAGGTCCTGGGGTGGGCAGGGCTTCTGTTAGCGGGAAGAACGGTGAGTGGGAAAACCCAAGTGGGAAAATCCAGCCAGCGGTGGTGTAACTGGATCAGTCTGGAACAAGCTGGAATTGGACACCATAGGCAAGTGGCAGGCTAGGTGTCCAGATCCCAACTGTGCGGTCGCGCTGCAGCCTGCATTAAGTAAGTCCTGGGGTAGGTGGGGCTTCTGTTGGCAGAAAGAATGGTGTGTGGGAAAACACAGACAGGAAAACCCCAGTGGGAAAACACGGGCATCAGCAGTGTCACTGGATCAGTTTGGAACAAGCAAATGGCAGGCTGGGTGCCCAGGTGCCTACTGATGCGGTTTTTCCGGGGCATGCATTTAGTAGGTCCAGGGTTGGTTGGCACTTCTGTTGGTGGCAAGAATGGTGAGTGGGAAAAACCTGGGTGGGAAAACCCTAGCAGTAAACCCAGGCAGCGGAGGTGTCACTGGATCAGTCTGGAATAAGCAGGAACTGGAGGCCACAGGCAAGTGCCAGGGCATGCTGACCAGGTGCCTATTAACTGGAAGATGTCATCAGTGATGTAGTCAATGATGTAATTTGAGATGTCATCAGTGATTTCATAAATGATGTTATAGAACATGTCATGAGTGATGTAATATGTGAGGTCATAAGCCATGCATAGTAGGAGACCAAGTTATATTTAGCTCTGCTAATTAACTGGTGAATTTCTGATCTTGGACGACCTTGGGGGCCAACTACCCCTACTGTTACCTCAAGTAAGTCCCTCACAGCAGGATTGCGTGGAGTTGTCGGAGGCCACACCCCCTTTATACATCACACTGCAAACGTGCCTCCTGGAGCACTACTGGTTGGGGGAAGAAGTCCACTTTAGCCCTCAGGAGTAAAGTGGAATTCATTCCCCAACCAGCAGTGCGCCAGGAGGCGCGTTTGCAGAGTGGTGGGAAAAGGGTGTGTGGCTTCCAAGTCCTCTCAGCAATCCCGCTGTCAGGACTTACTGGAGGTAACAGGAGAGGTTCTTGAACCCAAAGGACTCTCAGCGTCCAAGGGGACTTCATCCCCCAACCACTACTATGGCAGGAGTCACATTTGCAGAGTGGTGCTTAAGGGGCATGGCCTCCGGTGCCTTGCCATAGGGCTTTATAAAAAGAAATTGAAGGAGGGGGGCTGTGTGGCCACCCTCCCAGCCCATTTTAAGCCCCGGGGACCCCATCCCCCAGGGGCCAGGCTGCAGTGTGGGTGCCCTGGTCCCACCCAGTGCACCCACTTTTTAAACATTGGGGTTTGGGGGGGGTCTCAAGGCTCCATGCTAACATGCAGCTCCCTCTCTGTAAAAGCAAATTGTGCTCTGCTTTGAGCAAGAGACAGCAAAGTGGAGCACTGTTTGCTATGGCTTGGTGGGAGCGGTGCACCTACCAAGCCATAGCAAACTGCAATGTCAAACTGCAAATAAAGAAGCCCCGGGGAGGTGGTGGTTCCGAGAGCATAATAAGCTACAGGATGGGAGGGGCGTGCGCCCCCCTCCTTTTTTGACAAATGCCCCCAGGACCTGGCCCACCCGGGGGCAGGTAATAAATGAAGCAGGAAAGAAAGTGCTTCATTTCTTTTGTTTTTATTTTCGGACAGATCCGCGGCTCCCTCCGAAAATGTTTTAAAAATGCGTTTTTTGGCCCTGGGGGATCCCAGTGGGGTTTCTACTCTAATCCCTTTCATTTTATTTTTTGTTACATTTTTTGGGGGCTCGGTTCAACTGAGTGCCAAGATGGCTTCCAACACTTCCTGGTTCAAGTGTTGGCAGCCAATCAAATTTCAGCAGGGTTTCACTAGGCCGTTAGGCTCCCAGATATATATATTTTTTAAAACTTAAATATCTCTGAAACTACTCAACAGATTTACACCAAATCATGAAAAGCACACTTTCGTTACCAACATCTACCTTTCTGCCAAATTTGGTGTAATTCCGTTCAGCGGTTTGGGCTGTATTTGAGTTCAAAAAATGAAAAATACCCCTAGACAAAATATGTGGAAAACGTGTTTTGGGACCCCCCTTTTGTCTCGGCCACCGCTGCTTGACAGATCAGCCTGAAACTTTCAACACAGCAGCTGAAACAAAAAGGTGAAGTTTAGTGAAAATTTTGTGAAGATTCGTCAAGCAGCGCTAAAGTTTTTGGCTGTTTGACTCAAGAATTTCTCAGTTTTAAATTTGTCTCTCGTTTTGAGGATACTATTGATGAAATCGTTCCTCCTTTGGCATGTAAATTATTCTTACAGTTCCGCTACAAGACTTTACCTACAAAATTGTTTTGTATTAAGTGGCGCAGTAATGTTTCTAAAGATGACCTTTTTTCCTCGTGCGAAGCCAGTCCGACTCCCGAATCCATTGTACACTTACTCTTTTTCTGCCCATACTATACATCTTTGAGGAAAAAATTTATAGTTCCATTATGCAGATTGGTTGGACCTGGCCATTACCTAGAGGTGCTGAGAATCTTGTGCACTGACACACGTAGAGTTATGGTCTATGGCCTTTCTAGATATTGGTGCGCACTGTGGATTAAGCGCTCAAAATGCATTGTATAATGCACTGTACTTTTTTATCTGTTTTTCCTTATCATGTATTTTTAAATTATTTTATGGCAATTTATGTTTTTTAAAACAATTTATGAAATTGTCCTTTATACTAATTTGTACAATAGTTAAATAACTTTATTCGGTTATTACAACCATCAAAGCATCAACCAACAGCCCAAACATTAAAATAACAATAACAATACACAGATATATATACAATAGTAGCAGCAAAAATGTCCATGTTTAAAGTGCACAGTGCTTCAGAATTAGATACAATAATAGCAGCAATATATGATATCTACTCTCAACTGTGAAAGATCCTGATGTAAAGTGCCGGATGGTTTAAAACTATATATAAAACTAGGCTACAAACAGTACCATAAAATCACACACCAAATAAGACAATACAAGGTAAAACAGTTTGTTAATATAAGTAAACGATAAAATGCAATTCATGATCTTTACACTGGTCAAATTTTTAAAATTGCATTGCGCTTGTACCAAACTGCCTCTAACAGCTACAACAATTCTAGGGAGAGGTCAGTTTTTAAAATCCTTAGTGCTATTTGGTATTGTGCAATCCCCAGTTCGCGACAAATTGGAATAATCCACCTCCTACGAAGGGAGGAATACTCCGGACAGAAATATAGCAAATGCGATTCATTTTCGTCAGACTGATTACACATTGGGCAGGTCAGTACTGGCTGTGCTTGGTTCCATTTGTGGGTAAATGATCTTATAGGTAGTGTCCCCAAACGAAACCGTATAAAGAGACTTTTAGGGAAAGCAGAAGGTATAGAATCCATGTAATCCTCTAGTAGTGGAGTAGATTTAAAATCAAGAAATTTATTAGTCAAAGATCCTACAGAACTTTTTCTTAATATACATTCATTAATAAAGTTCCAATAGGTAGTTTTGAGAAGATGTATATCAATTTTCTTTAATTTAGTAGGATCAGCCCAAAATCTGTTTAGGCCTAACTTTCCCAACCACGAGGACACGTGTTTAATCCATGGAAGTGATCTGGCACCTGGTATATTTAGAACTTCACACAGGGAATCCCTATAATCAGTAAGCTCTGGGGTACACCAGAGACGAACCCAATAAGTCAATACTTTCAGGGCCACTAGATCTGTTACTCTTTTTAATCCCAATTCCAAATACAGTGGAATAAGGGGCGTACTATGGGGAAGGCATAACATTTTCCTAACAAAACTATTTTCTGCCAGTGCCAGGGGCTGGACATCAACATGACCCCAGACTTCAGCCCCATAAAGGGCAGCTCCTTGCGCCTTAGCACGGTAAATCTCCATGACAGGGGATACTACATGAGATACCGTCCTTTTTTGCGTTCTCAAAATAACATTAGACCTATGCTCAATAATGAGTTTACTTTTTTCGTAATCTGATCTAGCCATTTAAAACTATTCATAAATCGTACTCCTAAGTAGTCAAAGTTATCAACCCTCTCGAGGACGTCTTTGCCAACCCGAATAGTTGTTTTACCTTTCTTGGTACCCTTGCCTAAAATCATGAATTTTGTTTTGTTAACATTTAGCTTGAGTCCCCTCTCATTGCAAAAGCCTAGAAATCTATTAACTAGGGTCTGAAGACCCTTGGGAGACTTTGAAATGAGTAGGGAGTCGTCCACGAAAAGTAAGATTGGTACCTTCCTGTTATTTAGCATTGGAGTGTCATTTGCACAATTTTCCAAAACCTTGACCACATCGTTTAAATAAAGAGAAAACAAAGTGGGGGCAAGCACACAGCCTTGCCTGACACCCCGTTCAATTGGAATACGATTAGTCAGTTCTCCACTTGGTCCCCAACGTACTTGAGCATAATTATTCTCATGTAATTTACTCAATAGATGTACAAGATTACTAGGAACACCTATATTAAAAAGAACCTGCCACAAGTTGGAACGGTGGATAAGATCAAAAGCAGCTCTAAGGTCAATAAATGCTACGTACAACATACCCTTACGTAAAAGCACCGTTTTCCAATACAATAGTATAAATCTAAAAATCTGATCTATGGTGCTAATTTTAGTTCTGAAGCCTGCTTGAAAATGAGAAAGTATTTGTTTTTCTTCCATCCATTCTGTTAGTTTGTTCAGAATTTGGCGACTAAAAACTTTTTGAGCATTGTCTAACAGGCTAATTGGCCTGTAATTAGCTAGGTTGTTAGCATCACCCTTTTTAAAAATAGTTATAATCTCGGCCCTCCTCCATGAGTCAGGGATCGCTCCCCCGGCCGAGATAGCATTCGATAAAAGGTTAAAATAAGTTGACCAGATAAGTGGCTCTGACTTAAAAAGGTCACCTGGAATTTTATCAGGCCCCGGTGTTTTAGCTAGTTTAAGCGACTGTATTGCACTGTTTGTCTCTTCAAGACTGAACTTAACAGGACAGATATACAGCTCTTGCACTGTGGATGGTAAAGTAGCATCCTCTACTATATTAGTCACACTATCAGTGTCATCTGGCTTCCTTAGCGAATAAAGTGATGAGAAATGGGCCACCCAATTTTCGGGTGATATATTAAAACTCAGGTACTTAGCTCTTTCATTGTGGTTTTGTGCTACTAATTTCCAGAATGATCTACTGTCCTTGATTTTGCTGGCTATAAGTAGGTCCTGCCAAAACTTGTCTTCCCAATCTCTTCTAGCCTGTCTAAGTTGGGATTTGTAGATTCCGCTGGCAATGCGAATTTCACCTCTATCACCCTCAGCAATAGCAGACATTAATGAACTCTTAGCTACTTTGCAAGCGGAGTCAAACCAGATATGATACCTAGAATGTACCGTATTCTTAATAGTCACCTCTTTATAAAATATCTTTTGAACGCCATCAACAACTGAGTGTGGACTGATAAGATAGGTATTCTTGCTGGATCTATCCCCTCGTATTGGTCAAAAGAGGTAACAAACTGTTTGTAAAGTTTTGAATAAACCTCTGGATTTGCCATAACTTTAGGCCATTTAACGGCTCGACGATTATTGGTTACTACTGCTACAGGGACATTCGTGTTCATGGCAGCACACCCATGTGCCAGAGGTTCTCCAACAAGTGTCACCTCGAGAGAGTTATGATCACTATCAGACCTCACATTAATTTTCATATCGGCAAGTAGGGGCCACATTCTCACATCAATTAATACATAATCAATTATACTGGCACACATACCTCTCTTAAATGTTGGTGCACACAGAGGGTCAGAGATAGTACGACCATTGAGGGCTCTAAGACCTCTGCCAATAACCAATGAGACTATTTGTAATGCACATGAAGTAAGGTTTTTCCTTGGGGGCGCGAACAATTTAGGAATTCACCACTGCTCGTCTTCCTCCACAGTGATCTCAGTTAAAAGAGAGCAAGGTTCAAAGGGGGTGTTAAAATCTCCCGCCACTATAATTCTTGTATCTGGGGATAAGTTATCCAATATAGTGTCTAATACTGCCAGAGTCATAGACGTGTCATTAAACCGAGTAGACCTAACATAAATATTAAATATTGCCAGAGAAAGACCAGAGGGTAGGGTAAAAAAGTTCCCATTAAATCTAAACAATCTATTTCTATAGCGGTAAAGGTGCTGAAGCGACCATTCTTAATCAAAGTTAGGAGCCCTCCACTAGCTCTACCAAAGTGAAGTGCTGGTTTAGCATCTACATTTAGGGATGTATATCCATCTATATAAACTCTCTCTGTAGCCCATGTCTCCTGTAGTAGACACACATCATAACTTGCAATATAACTCAGCCAATCCTGGTCACATAGTTTCAGGCTAATACCTGCAACATTCCAGGACAGTAGATTTATTCTCAAAAGATTATTTGAGCCATCAACTATGTTGGTAATGTTACTAGGCTCTGTCATACCTTGTGGTCTAATATACTCATCGCAGGGTCGTAATATATTACAATCACCATTCTCATACATCCCAAATGTACTATGGGCCTTGTCTTGCAAAGCAACCTTAATATTGAGATCGCCCAAAAGGGACGTTTGATCAACAGCATGGGTTAAGCCACAGTCAGTCTTTATGACCCCCGTTACCCCAGGGCTCTTACTACCCAAACTGTTGTTTAAGCACACAGGTCTTTTATACAGTCAGTCCAGTGCATTCATGGGAGACAGTAAGGGAGTAGTGCCAGTATTAGGAATATTAGCTACATTAACATAACCCTCATTCTGTTGACCCTTCTGAATCCTCTGCAGTGGGGAGTTTGCTTTTAATTGTATTCCGGTTTGTTTTTCCCCAACATGGTCACTAGTACGTAGTTCAAAATTAATTAAATTTTCAACTAAATGATTAGTACATAGGACAATGTGGATATGATCAAACTGCAAGAGTGGAGTTGGGCGTCTTTTTGCAAATACAATATCAGATCTTATTATAGATAGACAATTCCGCTTGTGTCTTAGCCAATAGATCACGTTATTGATCAATGCCTCCGTATCCTCCCTGACACCTGCATTCAATTTTGGAACCCGTACCATATAAATGGACCTATTAGATTTACCCTTGTCCCTAGGTAGTTGGTGATCAGACTTCAGGAGAAAACCCCGTATAGACAAGAAGCAGAGCCGGTTGACATAGTATGAGAGGGGGGGACCACAGAATAATGCGGTCGTCTTCTAATAGAAGATTCACGCACGCACGCACTGACATCTGATTGATAGCCCACTTGGGTAATGGTGCAGGGGGATTCGTAAATTCAGATTTGGGGCTCATTGCCGGAAAGAATGATTCTTTTTGCTGAATCTGTTTTACAGACGTCAAGTAAGTGTTCTTATTAGGAGGACTGGGTCCAGTGGGGCCTCTATACAACGTTTCTCCAAGTCCCTTCTAAGAACGGGGTCAATAACCAACCCTGCGTCCCTGTCCACTCCAGAAGAAGAAATCGCCCTACTAAGTTGTTTCCCAGAATTCATACAACTGCAGTAGCAACTACACATGAGCTTAGATTTAAAAGTCAATACATTTGCTGATAATAGCCCAAGTTGAGTGCAAAGCTCGTTCATTTTACTGTACAGCAGTTCATTATCTACCAGAGAGCTCTTCATAGCTTTGTTTGTGCCTTGAGGTCCTGACAGAGAAGTAGTGAGCGATGTAACATGTGTTATAGCTTCCGAAGGTTCAACTCCTACAGGTTCATCCATAGGTTCAATAGGACCAAACCGGTTAGAGCAGGGGACATTCGGGATTACTGTAATAGTTGGATATAATGGGCATGAGGTCTTAGTCATGTAATCAGCAGAGATTGTATCAGCAGACTTGGAAGGTGCAGGAGTCTGATCTAAAGCAAGGGCAGGCTCAATAGTTTGGCTCCCAGATTGTGAGGCTCGTAGCAAGCAAGAGCTCTCAAACAAGGTCGAAGCTGAGTTGGTAGCCCTAGGGACACTTGGTGGTTTAAACATATCCGGAACTTTCGGTGTTCTGGTTTTACCTTTAGTATTACCTGATGTGAGCAGCTGCTCAACTTCGCCAATTAATGTATCAGTGTTTGCCAGAGTGGTTTGATCTTGAGCTGTGGCTCCTAGTCTGACCCCATGCTTGATTGAACCTGATTTCTTTGATTTCTTAATGTTATGATCGTGATTGGCAGCGTCCCCAGCCTCACGTTTCCCCATTCTTTGGCCAAGACAACATTTTAAATAAAACGAAATCAATCCTGTCACACGATACCTTTAAATAGTGTTCCTCAATCCTCGCATAGCCTCGCATAGCATAGCAGTTTACAGGGGGGGGTAGCCCAGCCCTCTGCCAGGCTCTGACGGGCGCAGGACGGGCCCGCCCTTGAACCGGCATGATGATTTATGCGCCACCTGGCGCGATGCTGGTGATGGTGGCGTTGTGGCTGTTGGGAGTTGGAGTCCTCGCTCCTCTCCCTTCTCCCGGTGGTACTCGCGCTGGCCCAAACAAGAAAGTGCTTCCTGGCGTCCCCAGTTCAGAATCTGAAACAAACCAACTTGGCTCTATATAGCTACTGTTAATGCCGGTGTGGTCTCTGCGTCGCAGACTCCTTCGTGCTAGTTGTTGCCGCCTGGGAGGCAGGCAGGGGTCTTGTCAAGCATGCGGGAGAGCCCACCGCTGCCGTTGGCCTATGCGTGATGCGCGGCTCCTACTGATGAAAATCAGGCCTGGAGCTTATTGTGCCCTTCAGCTGGAGCTGTGTCCGCCGGCTCTGTGTCGCTCTCCAGCGGGTGAGCACCGTGCTGTGGGACCCTGGATTGCCACAGCGGTTCTGCACACAAGGAGGGCAGTCTGTTCCGCTAATTTGTAATTTACCCTTCTTGTCCTGTGTACTTTTAAGATCTTTGTGATCGAAATAAAGTAATATGATGATACATATATATATATATATATATATTATCTACTGGCGGTCGCCAGTAGATAGTTATAGTTAGGACCTTTATCCATAGGAAATCCGCAACATTCTATTTGAAATAACTCTTGCGCCGGTTGACGAATCTTTGCGAAAGCTTCCAACTTGTTGGGGCGCTCCGCTCCGCTCCTACCCTGAAAGTCTCGGCTTGATTCGTCAAGCGGGGGCCGAGAAAAAAGGGGGTCCCAAAACGCATTTTCTCAGTTTTTTCCATGTTAATTCCCATAGGAAATTTTAGCCACGGCTACAGCCCGAACTGCTGAACGGAATTACACCAAATTTTGCAAAAAGGTAGCGCTTGGTTCAGAAAGCGACCTTTTTTTAAATGGTGTAAATCCGTTCAGTAGTTGCGGAGAAATTAAAAAATAAGAGTGAAAAATCGATTTCCCATAGGAAACTTTATGCAAGGCTACAGCAAAAACTGCTGAACGGAATTACACCAAATTTGGCAAAAAGGTAGTGCTTGGTTCAGAAAGCACCCTTTTTAAAAATGGTGTAAATCCGTTCAGTAGTTGCTGAGAAAATCCAAAATAAAAGTTTCGATATTTAGAGGCACGGAGGATCCGCGCACCCTCCCGACCACGAGCTGCATGCTAATTGGCTGTCAACACTCCAAACCAAGAAGTGTTGGCAGCCATCTTGTCCTCGGTAGAACAGAGGGACAAGAAAAGACAAAAACAAGGGCGCAAAACGCAAAAGGGGGCAGGGTAGAAACACCCTGACCCCTAGCCCTGCTCAGGGGTCCTAAAAGGACCCCCAGGGCCCCCAAATTTTTAATTTTTTAAAAAATTGGCAGAAAACGCGCTGGGTGCGCGGATCCTGCCGATAAAAAAGAAAAAACGAAGCGCGGGCTCCCACGCTTTGTGGTTAATTGGCCCCCGGGTGGGCCAAGTCCCGGGGGCATGCGGGGCTTTAATTATTAATTATATGGGGGCCTCTAAGGCTCCCCAAGCCCCGAGGACCGCCACCCCCGGGGCTTTAAAGAAAATGGTGCGGGAGGGCTCTGAGCCCTCCCGCAGCCCCGGGGACCGCCACCCCCGGGGCTTCTTTTTTAATTAAATCACCTGTGTGGGGGCTCCAGCCCCCCACACGCCCGGGACCGCCACCTCCCGGGGCACTAAGAAATTTAAAATGGGGGTCCGTTTTGGACCCCGAAGCCCCGGGGACCACCACCTCCCCGGGCTTTGCAGATGTGGGGAGGGGGCCGCGCGGCCCCTCCTGGAGCCATTGATGGCCCTGGGGACCGCCACCCCCAGGGACGGCTCCTGCAGTGTCCCGGGGTACCTACCCCGGGACACTGCTGTTTGCAATGGCAGGACGGGAGCCTCGCGGCTCCCGTCCTGTCATTGCAAACTGCTTTGCTTCATTGAAGCGAGAGCAGGGTAACCTGCTCTCGCTTCAATGAAGCAAAGCAGATTGCTTTTCCACATGGGGAGCTGCATGTCAGCAGCTCCCCATGTGGAAAAGCAATGCCGGCTCCCATAGGACGCGGGCAGCCGGCGGGACTGTGGGGGGATTGGGGACCCCCCCACGGTCCCCAACGGAGAGGGCCAGCCCCGGGGATGGGGTCCCGGGGCAAGTAGTGGCCCGGGAGGGGGCCACGCGGCCCCTCCTCCCCCAAAAAATAAATAAAGGCCTGCCCCGGGATGGGGTCCCCGGGGCAAAGGAGGCCTGAGGAGGGGGCCACGCAGCCCCCTCCTTAAAAAAAATAAGAGTGGCCATGCCCCGGGGGATGGGGTCCCCGGGGCCGGAATCGGCCACAAGAGGGGGCCACGTGGCCCCCTTCCCTTTAAAAAAAAAAAAAAAAAGGGGTAAGGCCCTGGGGGATGGGGTCCTCAGGGCCCAAAAAAGGAAAAGGGAAGGGGGCCACACAGCCCCCTTGGAAAAAACCCCAAAAAACGATCGGGCCGCAGGCCCCGCCCTTCCTTTACCACTCTGCAAACGCGCCCCTGGCGCGTTTGCAGAGGGGGAACGATTCCCTTGAATACTGGGGGTCCCTGGGGCCAACTAGCCCACCAGGAACCTCCAGTATGCGCTAGGGGCTGCGTTGCAGAGAGGTGTTCTGAGGCCACGCCCCTTTTACACCTCTCTGCAACGCAGCTCTGTGGCGCTTACGGGAGGTACCTGGTGGGATAGTTGGACCCCAGGGACCCTCAGGATTCAAGGGACTTAATCCCCAACTTAAAACGCGCCACGGGCGTGTTTGCACAGTGGTGAAGGGAGGGGCGGGGCTTCAGGTGACATGTGTGCAAATAGGCCCCGTGGCGCATTTTAAGATGGGGAATTAAATCCCCTTCAATCCTGAGGGTCCCTGGGGGCAACTAGCCCACCAGGTACCTCCAGGAAGCGCCACGGAGCTGCGTTGCAGAGTGTTGTAAAAAGGGGCGTGGCCTCTGAACACCTCTCTGCAACGCAGCTCTCTGGCGCATACTGGAGGTATCTGGTGGGCCAGTTGGCCCCTAGGGACCCTCGGGATTGAGGAGGAATTAATTCTCCAACTTAAAACGCGCCACATGGCGTGTTTGCAGACATGTCACCTCAGGCCCCACCCCCTTCCTTCACCATTGTGCAAATATTCCTCTAAAATCAGCCAAACTACGAATTCCGATTTACTCACCTGTTATCAGGAGCGACCTCAGTGCTGCATCTTTCAGCCCAGTACTGATCCTGAAAAGTAATTTTAACCGTACTTACCAGTAACTTGATTTTCCTTCCATAGGATATCATTGCCTGCTTTTTGCTGAAAAAGTTTCTAAGTGTCGATTTTTGAAACATACAAATATTCCTCTAAAATCAGCAGAACTACGAATTCTGATTTACTCACCTGTTATCAGAAGAGACCTCAGTGCTGCATCTTTCAGCCCAGTACAGATCCTGAAAAGTAATTCTAACCTTACTTACCAGTAACTTGAATTTCCTTCCATAGGCTAACATTGACTGGTTTCACTTGGAAATTCTTCTAAGTGTGGAGTTTTGGAACTTTATAATATTCCTCTAAAATCAGCTGAACTACGAATTCCAATTTACTCACCTGTTATCAGGAGAGACCTCAGTGCTGCATCTTTCAGCCCAGTACAGATCCTGAAAAGTAATTCTAACTGTACTTACCAATAACTTGAATTTCCTTCCATAGGCTAACATTGACTGGTTTCACTTGGAAATTCTTCTAAGTGTGGAGTTTTGGAACTTTATAATATTCCTCTAAAATCAGCCGAACTGCGAATTCCGATTTACTCACCTGTTATCAGGAGAGAACCCAGTGCTGCATCTTTTAGCCCAGCACTGACCCTGAAAAGTAATTCTAACCGTACTTACCAGTAACTTGTATTTCCTTCCTTAGGAATCCATTGTCTGGTTTTCAGCAGAAAAGTTTCTCAGTGTCGATTTTCACAAACTACAAATATTCCTTAAAAATCGCCTGTATGACTTAAACGCATTCTTTCAACTGTTTACAGGAGATGCACCAGTGCTGGATCCAGGATCCACCACTGAGTAAGAAAAAGTAACGATAACACTACTTACCTGCTAATTGAATTTCCTCCCATAGGATAACATTGGTGATTCTATGTGAAAAAGTTTATGTCAACTTTTAAAATACAATAATATTCCTTAAAAATCAGTACTGTAACCAAAACGCTTTTACTCAACTGTTTACAGGAGATGTCCCAGGACTGAATCTAGGATACAGTCCTGTGGTTAGAAAAGTAATCCATAAAGTAACTAATTGCATTTAACTAGAAATTCACATTGAGCTCAATGTTGCATTGTGTTTGAAATTGTGTTGCCCATTGCAACAAGTGTAACTAGTGTACTTAAAAGTCTATTGCCTATTTGCAAAGAATTTAAACTAAAGTAATTCATTCTGAGAAAGTATATTTTGTAATGTAATGTATAATGTAATTACAATGTAATTAAAAAATAAATAGTTTAAAAAAATGTAGAAAATCAGTATCAAAAAAATAAAGATAACAATTAATACATTTAAAAATTGTCATTTACAAAACCTTGGAAATTCACTGAAAAAAACCATAGGTTTCAGACATGTTATAGTTAGGAATTAGCATTTAAAAACCTTTGAAATTCACTGAAAAAACCATAGGTTTCAGGCACGTTATAGTTAGAAATTAGCATTTAAAAACCTTTGAAATTCACTGAAAAAACCATAGGTTTCAGGCACGTTATAGTTAGAAATTAGCATTTAAAAAACCTTTGAAATTCACTGAAAAAACCATAGGTTTCAGACACGTTATAGTTAGAAATTAGCATTTAAAAAACCTTTGAAATTCACTGAAAAAACCATAGGTTTCAGACACGTTATAGTTAGAAATTAGCATTTAAAAAACCTTTGAAATTCACTGAAAAAACCATAGGTTTCAGACACGTTATAGTTAGAAATTTGCATTTAAAAAACCTTTGAAATTCACTGAAAAAACCATAGGTTTTAGGGACAGTTATAGTTAGTTGGACATTGCACTCGTACAAAACCTGTGAAATTCCCCCGTTATAGTTAGTTCAGCTAACTATAACTCGCGCCCCCGCAATGCACTGCTGATGACATCACATATTACATCACTCATGACATGGTCAGTGACATCACTGATGACTTCACTGATGACATCTCAAATGACATCACTGATGACATCACTGATTACATCATCCACGTGATAATCTGATGCACCACCTCACACCCTAATATAACCTTTGATACACCCACTCTAAATTACAGACTGCCATTAGCAAAACCATAGACACTCCAACACCAATAACTACATACCCACTCACTGATTCTTAGGTCTACACAAACATCCACTCACTCACCCATACAGTCACTCATACTTACGGTCACTCAGTACAGGACTAGCATATGCACTCATACTCCTATATAGACACTCAAACACTGCCACTCATCCATAGAGGTACTCACACACCTAGTCAGTCATGCAAATAATTAAACACACTGCCATTTACTCACCTATACAGTTATACACACACCAGCTCACTTACTCATACAAATACTAGCATATTCGTACGCTCTTATACAATCACTGATACAAGCACACACTCATCCATACAGTCACTCTCACAATCACACACTCTTGCTTATAGCTATCTATATACTCCAACACACATATATACTGCCTTTCACATATGTAGTTACTCACACATGTACCACTGGGACATACATTCACTCACTAACACACTCTTACTCACACTTACCCACCCATACAGTCTATCACAGATGCACTCTTGAAACCATCCAACCAGTGAATCACCCACTCACACAGCTATGCACAGAGTCGCACACACCCCACCCACACAAACACTCAGGCACCCATACAGATACTCAGACAACCAATCAATAACTCATATAGACACTCATGTAGCTATTCACAAACCCATGCAGCCACTTACACAGCAACAGACAGACGGATTCAGACATTCACCCAGTTTAGTCACTAACCCATGCATTCAGTAAGATATGTTTAATCACTCACTTATAGAGTTAGTCACGCACCTACTAAATCATCCATACAGACACCTATATACCCACTCATTCTTCAATATGCCTTTCCCTATATATATTAAAAATATTTAAACTTTACAGAAACACACAGTCACTGAATCATGTCATCAGTGATGTCATTTGAGATGTCATCAGTGATGTCACTGACCATGTCATGAGTGATGTAATATGTGACGTCATCAGCAGTGCATTGCGGGCGCGAGTTATAGTTAGCTGAACTAACTATAACGGGGAATTTCACGGGTTTTGTATGAGTGCAATGTCCAACTAACTATAACTGTCCCTAAAACCTATGGTTTTTCAGTGAATTTCAAAGGTTTTTTAAATGCAAATTTCTAACTATAACGTGTCTGAAACCTATGGTTTTTTCAGTGAATTTATATATATATATATATATATATATATATATATATATATATATATATATATATATATATATATATATATACATATACACAAGAGCACTTTAGACATAGAGTTATTAAGTTATGGTTAGAATTTTTAAACAAATTGAAGCATTTAAGCAATTATACTCCAGCATTTAATGCAGCATTGATGCCGATATAAAGCCAACATGAAGTGGGTAGGGAAGTGCCAATCTAACTAGATACATTCACAGATTATTTGATTGGACCATATGGGAGACACTAATACAATGCATTAGTCATAGATAATATAGGCATCCCCATTTCGATTTTACATCTGTGATACAGTCATATTGTGTTATTGGGTGTAGAATGTTTTCTATACACATCCACATTATGCTTGTATAATTATTTGTATTTTTACATTAAAAGTAACCCTGGGCGTAGTTCGCGTAGTAGCGCTACGCGTAGCTATGCGAAGTGCACTTCGTACTACGCGAGCTACGCGTAGCACTACGCGAACTGCGTAGTGCGGTAGGAAATGCTGTTCGCAATGATTGCACAGTGCCAGATGCTTGTCCGCACTGTGCAATCATTGCAAACGGCATTGTGCACAGTGCAAGTGGTCGTTTTCTGCCGCTCAAGTAGATTTGTACTCGAGCGGCAGTTTTCTCAACGCGGACTGGTAGTTTCTCATCGCGAGCGTTCGCGAGCATACGCGACCACTCGCAATGAGAAACCTGACCTCCCCGCGTTGAGAATCTCGCCGGGAGTTTTATTTTCCACGCTCGCGATCGGCAACTTGATGCTGCTGATCGCGAACGAGGAAAAAGTCTCGCCGGGATGTCATTTTGCTCGCTTGCGGTCGCCAACTTGACATTGAGGACCGCGAGCAAGCAAAAAATGCCCGCTACGCGTTTTTGCACTGTGCTACGTGCAATTCGCGTAGCGCGTAGTTGCGCAAACCACGCAATCTACGCGAGCGTAGCGTAGTTTTCCGCCCAGGCCTAATTAAAAGTATATCACATATGATGGTTAGTAGTTAAAACTCAGGCACGTAGAAATCAAAAGTATAAAATTGGCATAATTGATGTATTTAAACATCGGGATAAAATTGCACAATAATGCGGCAACATGCTAATGTTTTTCTAACCGAACATATGGTGGTGGTGTTAATTGTCACTTTAAAGATTGCACTGTAATAATTGTAAAACACTGCAAAGTCTGTTATTCATGTTCACAAATTGACTCATACCATGTGATCGGAGGTCATGACGGATTTAAGCCCTGAGTGGCTAATGTTTCCTCATGTGATCAAGGTCACGTTGATGACCGAAACGCGTCATGGTGAGCTGGAGCGGTGATTTGTAATAAACTGGATTTGCACGAAAATTGGAGTCCATACCCTGTTTCCATGTAATGTGGAGTTGGATGGGACGTGTTCGTTTGGATATATATATACATATATATGTCCAAAGACAGTCCCTTTTTAAAAAACATTTAAAAAGAATATTTTATAACATTATAAAGAATTTCAAAGGTTTTTTAAATGCTAATTTCTAACTATAACGTGCCTGAAACCTATGGTTTTTTAAGTGAATTTCAAAGGTTTTTTAAATGCTAGTTTCTAACTATGCCTACAGAGGTAGGACATGTGAAGAAAGAAGAAAAAACGCACAGAAAGAAGCAAAAGAAATGCAGAAAGAAGCAACAGAAGTCCACAAAGACGAAGAAAAGAGCAGGAAGAAGCAAGACATGTGCAGAAAGAACCAACAGAGGAGCAGAAAGAGGCCTTGTTGAAAAATCATCCTGTGACCACAACTTTTTTAGACGGGTACTGGTGGTAACTGACTTGGACTAACCAGGCCTAGAGCCAGTGCTATGCTAAAAGACACTTAGAATACAGTGAAAACACCTACATACACTAGGGAACACTAGGGAACACTATGCGTTGGGGTACCCCTGTCATTAGCATGACCTCCTCTGTAAGGCCCTAGTACATAATAGGGCAGGGGGATTAAAACTTCCTCTTAAAACGCGCCCCAGGGCGCGTTTGCACAGTGGTGAAGGGAGGGGGGGGCCTGAGGTGACATGTGTGCAAACAAGCCCTGTGGCCGTTTTAAGTTGGGAGATTAAGTCCCCTTGAATCCTGAGGGTCCCTGGGGTCCAACTAGCCCACTAGGTATCTCCAGTAAGCGCCACACAGCTGAGTTGCACAGAGGTGTAAAAAGGGGCGTGGCCTGGACCACCTCTCTGCAACGCAACCCTGTGGCATACACTGGAGGTACCTAGTGGGCTAGTTGGCCCCCAGGGTCCCTCAGGATTCAAGGGGCATTAATTCCCCAACTTAAAACGTGCCACTGTGCGTGTTTGCACACATGTCACCTGAGGCCCCGCCCCCTCCCTTCACCACTGTGCAAACTCGCCCTGTGGCGCGTTTTAAGTTGGGGTATTAGGTCACCTTGAATCCTAAGGGTCCCTGGGGCCCAACTAGCCCACCAGGTACTTCCAGTAAGCGCCACAGGCCTGCGTTGCAGAGAGGTGGTCCGAGGCCACGCCCTTTTTTACACCTCTATGCAACGCAGCTCTGTGGTGCTTACTGGAGGTACCTGGTGGGCAAGTTGGACACCAGGGACCCCCAATATTCAAGGGGAATTAATGCCCCAATTTAAAACGCCCCACAGGGCGCGTTTGCAGAGTGGTGAAGGGAGGGGGCGGGGCCTTAGGCACGATCGAGTCTTTTTTTGTTTTGATTTTTAAGAAGGGGGCTGTGTGGCCCCCCTTCTTTTTTCCTTTTTTGGGCCCTGGGGACCCCATCCCCCAGGGCCTGACCCCTTTTTTTATATAAAAAAAAAAAACTGAACGGGAAGGGGGCCGCGTGGCCCCCCTCCCGTGGCCAATTCCGGCCCCGGGGACCCCATCCCCCGGGGCATGGCCACATTTTTTAAAGAGGGGGGCTGCGTGGCCCCCCTCCTGAGGCCTCTATTGCCCCGGGGACCACATCCCCCGGGGCCGGCCTTTTTTTGTTGTTATTTTTTTTTTTTAATTGGGGGGAGGGGGGCCGCGTGGCCCCCCTCCAGGGCCACAACTAGCCCCGGGGACCCCATCCCCCGGGTCAGGCCCTATCCGTTGGGGACCGTGGGGGGAGCCCCAATGCCCCAACGGTCACGCCGGCTCCCCGCGTCCTGCAGGAGCCAGCATTGCTTTTCCACATGGGGAGCTGCTAACATGCAGCTCCCCGTGTGGAAAAGCAATCTGCTTTAGATTTTGGAAGAGAGAGCAGGTTTCCTGCTCTCTCTTCCAAAGCAAGTTTGCTATGGCAGGACGGGAGCCGCGAGGCCGTCATAGCAAACAGGGTTTAGGGCAGAGCAGTGGTGTTCAGGCAGTGTAGGGGGTCATGCTGGGGGTGGTGTTTCAGGGTTTAGGGCAGTGCAGTGGTGTTCGGGCAGTGTAGGGGTCTTGCTGGGGGTGGTGTTTCAGGGTTTAGGGCAGTGGTGTTCGGGCAGTGTAGGGGTCTTGCTGGGGGTGATGTTTCAGGGTTTAGGGCAGTGCAGTGGTGTTCGGGCAGTGTAGGGGGTCTTGCTGGGGGTAGTGTTTCAGGGTTTAGGGCAGTTCAGTGGTGTTCGGGCAGTGTAGGGGGTCGTGCTGGGGGTGGTGTTTCAGGGTTTAGGGCAGTGCAGTGGTGTTCGGCAGTGTAGGGGTCATGCAGGGGGTGGTGTTTCAGGGTTTAGGGCAGTGCAGTGGTGTTCGGGCAATGTAGGGGGTCGTGCTGGGGGTGGTGTTTCAGGGTTTAGGGCAGTGCAGTGGTGTTCGGGCAGTGTAGGGGGTCGTGCTGGGGGTGGTGTTTCAGGGTTTAGGGCAGTGCAGTGGTGTTGGGGCAGTGTAGGGGGTCGTGCTGGGGTGGTGTTTCAGGGTTTAGGGCAGTGCAGTGGTGTTGGGGCAGTGTAGGGGGTCGTGCAGGGGGTGGTGTTTTAGGGTTTAGGGCAGTGCAGTGGTGTTCGGGCAGTGTAGGGGGTCGTGCTGGGGGTGGTGATTCAGGGTTTAGGGCAGTGCAGTGGTGTTGGGGCAGTGTAGGGGGTCGTGCTGGGGGTGGTGTTTCAGGGTTTAGGGCAGTGCAGTGGTGTTGGGGCAGTGTAGGGGTCGTGCTGGGGGTGGTGTTTCAGGGTTTAGGGCAGTGCAGTGGTGTTGGGGCAGTGTAGGGGGTCGTGCTGGGGGTGGTGTTTCAGGGTTTAGGGCAGTGCAGTGGTGTTCGGGCAGTGTAGGGGGTCGTGCTGGGGCTGGTGTTTCAGGGTTTAGGGCAGTGCAGTGGTGTTCGGGCAGTGTAGGGGTCGTGCTGGGGCTGGTGTTTCAGGGTTTAGGGCAGTGCAGTGGTGTTCGGGCAGTGTAGGGGGTCATGCTGGGGCTGGTGTTTCAGGGTTTAGGGCAGTGCAGTGGTGTTCGGGCAGTGTAGGGGGTCGTGCTGGGGCTAGTGTTTCAGGGTTTTGGGCAGAGCAGTGGTGTTCGGGCAGTATAGGGGGTCGTGCTGGGGGTGGTGTTTAAGGGTTTAGGGCAGTGCAGTGGTGTTCGGGCAGTGTAGGGGGTCTTGCTGGGGGTGGTGTTTCAGGGTTTAGGGCAGTGGTGTTCAGGCAGTGTAGGGGTCTTGCTGGGGGTGATGTTTCAGAGTTTAGGGCAGTGCAGTGGTGTTCTGGCAGTATAGGGGGTCTTGCTGGGGGTATTGTTTCAGGGTTTAGGGCAGTGCAGTGGTGTTCGGGCAGTGTAGGGGGTCGTGCTGGGGGTGGTGTTTCAGGGTTTAGGGCAGTGCAGTGGTGTTCGGGCAGTGTAGGGGGTCATGCTGGGGGTAGTGTTTCAGTGTTTAGGGCAGTGCAGTGGTGTTCGGGCAGTGTAGGGGTCTTGCTGGGGGTAGTGTTTCAGGGTTTAGGGCAGTGCAGTGGTGTTCGGGCAGTGTAGGGGGTCGTGCTGGGGTAGTTTTTCAGGGATTAGGGCAGTGCAGTGGTGTTCGGGCAGTATAGGGGGTCGTGCTGGGGGTAGTGTTTCAGTGTTTAGGGCAATGCAGTGGTGTTCGGGCAGTGTAGGGGGTCGTGCTGGGGGTGCTGTTTCAGGGTTTAGGGCAGTGCAGTGGTGTTCGGGCAGTGTAGGGGGTCATGCTGGGGGTAGTGTTTCAGTGTTTAGGGCAGTGCAGTGGTGTTCGGGCAGTGTAGGGGGTCTTGCTGGGGGTAGTGTTTCAGGGTTTAGGGCAGTGCAGTGGTGTTCGGGCAGTGTAGGGGGTCGTGCTGGGGGTGGTGTTTCAGGGTTTAGGGCAGTGCAGTGGTGTTCGGGCAGTGTAGGGGGTCGTGCTGGGGGTAGTGTTTCAGTGTTTAGGGCAGTGCAGTGGTGTTCGGGCAGTGTAGGGGGTCGTGCTGGGGGTGCTGTTTCAGGGTTTAGGGCAGTGCAGTGGTGTTCGGGCAGTGTAGGGGGTCATGCCAGGGGTGGTGTTTCAGTATTTAGGGCAGTGCTGTGGTGTTCAGGCAGTATAGGGGGTCGTACTGGGGGTGGTGTTTCAGGGTTTAGGGCAGTGCAGTGGTGTTCGGGCAGTGTACGGGGTCGTGCTGGGGGTAGTGTTTTAGGGTTTAGGGCAGTGCAGTGGTGTTCGGGCAGTGTAGGGGGTCGTGCTGGGATAGTGTTTTAGGGTTTAGGGCAGTGCAGTGGTGTTCGTGCAGTGTAGGGGGTCGTACTGGGGTAGAGTTTTAGGGTTTAGGGCAGTGTAGTGGTGTTTGTGTAGTGAGCAGCGCATGCGCTGCATCACTAGGCGAGACCTAAAAAGCATTGCACCAAGATGGCTGCAAACACTTCCTGGATTGAAGTGTTGGCAGCCAATTAGAGCCAAGCTTGTGCTTGTGTAGTTAGGTCCCGCCCAGATATATAAAGATTTTTTTCCTTTAATATCTTGAAAATTACTGAACGGATTTACACCATTTCTAAAAAGGCGCTTTCTGAACCAAGCACTACCTTTTTGCCAAATTTGGTGTAATTCCGTTCAGTAGTTTTGGCTGTAACCATGTCTAAAGTTTCCTATGGGAAATTGATTTTTTGACCACTATTTTTTTAATTTCTCAGGAACTACTGAACGGATTTACACCATTTAAAAAAAAAAAGGGCGCTTTCTGAACCAAGGGCTACCTTTTTCCCAAATTTGGTGTAATTCCGTTCAGCAGTTCGGGCTGTAGCCGTGTCTAAAGTTTCCTACGGGAAATAACATGGGGAAAACGCGTTTTGGGACCCCCCTTTTTCCTCAGCCCCCCCTTGACGAATCACCTTGAAACTTTCAGGATAGGAGCTGACCGGAGCACCCCACCAGTTTTAAAAATGTCACGAAGATTCGTCATCCGGCGTCAAAGTTATTGGGAAAAGAAAAACGCTTTTCCTATGGAAACTAGGTCCTAACTATAACTATCTACTGGCGACCGCCAGTAGATAATATATATATATATATATATTCACTGAAAAACCATAGGTTTTAGGGACAGTTATAGTTAGTTGGACATTGCACTCGTACAAAACCCGTGAAATTCCCCTGTTATAGTTAGTTCAGCTAACTATAACTCGCGCCCCGCAATGCACTGCTGATGACGTCACATATTACATCACTCATGACATGGTCAGTGACATCACTGATGACATCACTGATGACATCTCAAATGACATCACTGATGACATCACTGATGACATCACTGATGACATCATCCAGTGACTGTGTGTTTCTGTAAAGTTTAAATATGTTTAATATATATAGGGAAAGGCGTATTGAAGAATGAGTGGGTGTATAAGTGTCTGAATGGATGATTTAGTACGTGAGTGACTGACTCTACAAGTGAGTGATTAAACGTATCTTACTGAATGCATGGGTTAGTGACTAAACTGTGTGAATGTCTGTATCCGTCTGTTTGTTGGTGTGGAAGTGGATGCATGGATTTGCGAATAGCTACATGAGTGTCTATATGGGTTATTGATTGGTTCTCTGAGTATCTGTATGGCTGCCTGAGTGTTTGTGTGGGTGGGGTGTGTGTGACTCTATACATAGATGTGTGAGTGGGTGATTCACTGGGTGCATGATTTCAAGAGTGCATCTGTGATGGACTGCTTGGGTGGGTGAGTGTGTGTATGGGTGTGTTAGTGAGTGAATGTATATCTCAGTGGTACATGTGCAAGTAACTACATATGTAAAAGGCAGTATATATGTGTGTTAGAGTATTTAAATGGCTATAAGTGAGAGTGTGTTATTGTGAGAGTGGCTGTATGGATGCGTGTGTGCTTGTATCAGTTATTGTATAAGAGCGTAAGAATGTGCTAGTATTTGTATGAGTAAGTGAGCTGGTGTGTGTATAACTGTATAGGTGAGTAAATGGGTGTGTGATTAATTTTTTGCATGACTGACTAGGTGTGTGAGTACCTCTATGGATGAGTGGCGGTGTGTGAGTGTTTATATAGGTGTATGAGTGCATATGATAGTCCTGTACTGAGTGACTGTAAGTATGAGTGACTGTACAGGTGAGTGAGTGGATGTGTGTGTAGACCTAAGAATCAGTGAGTGGGTATGTAGTTTTTGGTGTTGGAGTGTCTATGGTTTTGAGAATGGCAGTCTGTAATTTAGAGTGGGTGTATCAAAAGTTATATTAGGGTGTGAGAAGATGCATGAAATTATCACATGGATGAGGTCATCAGTGATGTCATTTGAGATGTCATCAGTGATGTCATCAGTGATGTCACTGACCATGTCATGAGTGATGTAATATGTGACGTCATCAGCAGTGCATTGCGGGGCGCGAGTTATAGTTAGCTGAACTAACTATAACAGGGGAATTTCACGGGTTTTGTACGAGTGCAATGTCCAACTAACTATAACTGTCCCTAAAACCTATGGTTTTTTCAGTGAATTTCAATGGTTTTTTAAATGCTAATTTCTAACTATAACGTGTCTGAAACCTATGGTTTTTTCAGTGAATTTCAAAGGTTTTTTAAATGCTAATTTCTAACTATAACGTGCCTGAAACCTATGGTTTTTTCAGTGAATTTCAAAGGTTCTTTAAATGCTAATTTCTAACTATAACGTGCCTGAAACCTATGGTTTTTTCAGTGAATTTCAAAGGTTTTTAAATGCTAATTTCTAACTATAACGTGCCTGAAACCTATGATTTTTTAAGTGAATTTCAAAGGTTTTTTAAATGCTAGTTTCTAACTATGCCAACAGAGGTAGGACATGTGAAGAAAGAAGAAAAACGCACAGAAAGAAGCAAAAGATGTGCAGAAAGAACCAACAGAGGAGCAGAAAGAGGCCTTGTTGCAAAATCATCCTGTGCCCACAACTTTTTCAGACGGGTACTGGTGGTAACTGACTCTGACTAACCAGAGCCAGTGCGCGTTTGCACAGTGGTGAAGGGAGGGGGGCCTGAGGTGACGTGTGCAAACGCGCCCCATGGCGCGTTTTAAGTTGCGGGATTAAGTCCCCTTGAATCCTGAGGGTCCCTGGGGCCCAACTAGCCCCCAGGTACCTACAGTTAGGACCACAGAGCTGAGTTGCAGAGAGGCGTTCCGAGGCCACGCACCTTTTTCACCTCTCTGCAACACAACTCTGTTGTGCTTACTGAAGGTACCTGGTGGGCTAGTTGGCCCCTAGGATTCAAAGGAATTAACTCCCCAACTTAAAACGCACCACAGGGCGTGTTTGCGCACATGTCACCTGAGGCCCCGCCCTCCCTTCACCACTGTGCAAACGCGCCCCGTGGCGCATTTTAAGTTGGGGGATTAGGTCACCTTGAATCCTGAGAGTCCCTGGGGCCCAACCAGCCCACCAGGTACTTCCAGTAAGCACCACAGGCCTGCGTTGCAACGCCTGTAACAAATTGTGCAGTTGTGTTTAGGTAGTGAAGAGGGTCGTGCTGGGGGTAGTGTTTTAGGGTTTAGGGTAGTGCAGTGGTGTTTGTGTAGTGTAGGGGGTCATGCTGGGGTTAGATTTAGGGTTTAGGGTAGTGCAGTGGTGTTTGTGTAGTGTAGGGGGTCATGCTGGGGGTAGATTTAGGGTTTAGGGTAGTGCAGTGGTGTTTGTGTAGTGTAGGGGGTCATGCTGGGGGTAGATTTAGGGTTTAGGGTAGTGCAGTGGTGTTTGTGTAGTGTAGGGAGTCGTCCTGGGGGAGTGTTTTAGGGTTTAGGGTAGTACAGTGGTGTTTGGGTAGTGTAGGGGTCGTGCTGGGGTTAGTGTTTTAGGGTTTAGGGTAGTGCAGTGGTGTTTGGGTAGTGTAGGGGTCGTGCTGGGGGAGTGTTTTAGGGTTTAGGGCAGTGCAGTGGTGTTCGGGTAGTGTAGGGGGTCGTGCTGGGGGAGTGTTTTAGGGTTTAGGGCAGTGCAGTCGTGTTCGGGTAGTGTAGGGGGTCGTGCTGCGGGGAGTATTTTAGGGTTTAGGGTAGTGCAGTGGTGTTCGGGTAGTGTAGGGGGTCATGCTGGGGGTAGTGTTCTAGGGTTTAGGGCAGTGCAGTGGTGTTCGGGCAGTGTAGGGGGTCGTGCTGGGGGTGGTGTTTTAGGGTTTAGGGTAGTGCAGTGGTGTTCGGGCAGTGTAGGGGGTCGTGCTGGGGGTGGTGTTTCAGGGTTTAGGGCAGTGCAGTGGTGTTCAGGCAGTGTAGGGGGTCGTGCAGGGGGTGGTGTTTCAGGGTTTAGGGCAGTGCAGTGGTGTTCGGGCAGTGTAGGGGGTCGTGCAGGGGTGGTGTTTTAGGGTTTAGGGCAGTGGTGTTCGGGCAGTGTAGGGGGTCATGATGGGGGTGGTGTTTCAGGGTTTGGGGCTGTGCAGTGGTGTTCGAGCAGTAAAGGGGGTCATGCTGGGGTGGTGTTTCAGGGTTTAGGGCAGTGCAGTGGTGTTCGGGCAGTGTAGGGGTCGTGCAGGGGGTGGTGTTTCAGGGTTTAGGGCAGTGCAGTGGTGTTCGGGCAGTGTAGGGGCGGTGCAGGGGTGGTGTTTCAGGGTTTAGGGCAGTACAGTGGTGTTCGGGCATTGTAGGGGGTGGTGCTGGGGCTGGTGTTTCAGGGTTTAGGGCAGTGCAGTGGTGTTCGGGCAGTGTAGGGGGTCGTGCTGGGGCTGGTGTTTCAGGGTTTAGGGCAGTGCAGTGGTGTTTGGGCAGTGTAGGGGGTCTTGCTGGGGCTGGTGTTTCAGAGTCTAGGGCAATGCAGTGGTGTTCGGGCAGTGTAGGGGGTCTTGCTGGGGCTGGTGTTTCAGGGTTTAGGGCAGTGCAGTGGTGTTCGGGCAGTGTAGGGGGTCGTGCTGGGGCTGGTGTTTCAAGGTTTAGGGCAGTGCAGTGGTGTTTGGGCAGTGTAGGGGGTCGTGCTGGGGCTGGTGTTTCAGGGTTTAGGGCAGAGCAATGGTGCTCAGGCAGTGTAGGGGGTTGTGCTGGGGGTGATGTTTCAGGGTTTAGGGCAGTGCAGTGGTGTTCGGGCAGTGTAGGGGGTCGTGAAGGGGTGGTGTTTCAGGGTTTAGGGCAGTGCAGTGGTGTTCGGGCAGTGTAGGGGTCGTGCTGGGGGTAGTGGTTTAGGGTAGTGCAGTGGTGCTTGTGTAGTGTAGGGGTCGTGCTGGGGGTAGTGTTTTAGGGTTTAGGGTAGTGCAGTGGTGTTTGTGTAGTGTAGGGGGTCATGTTTTAGGGTAGTGCAGTGGTGTTTGGGTAGTGTAGGGGGTCATGCTGGGGGTAGTGTTTTAGGATTTAGGTTAGTGCAGTGGTGTTTGGGTAGTGTAGGGGGTCGTGCTGGGGGTAGTGTTTTAGGGTTTAGGGTAGTGCAGTGGTGTTTGTGTAGTGTAGGGGGTCGTGCTGGGGGTAGTGTTTTAGGGTAGTGCAGTGGTGCTTGTGTAGTGTAGGGGGTCGTGCTGGGGGTAGTGTTTTAGGGTTTAGGGTAGTGCAGTGGTGTTTGTGTAGTGTAGGGGGTCATGTTTTAGGGTAGTGCAGTGGTGTTTGGGTAGTGTAGGGGTCGTGCTGGTGGTAGTGTTTTAGGATTTAGGTTAGTGCAGTGGTGTTTGGGTAGTGTAGGGGGTCGTGCTGGGGGTAGTGTTTTAGGGTTTAGGATAGTGC
Organism: Calotriton arnoldi; assembly: GCA_963921515.1. Lineage (NCBI taxonomy): Eukaryota > Metazoa > Chordata > Amphibia > Caudata > Salamandridae > Calotriton > Calotriton arnoldi. Next base: position 253,035 of record CAWUFW010015642.1, on the reverse strand, counting down.
AGTGGTGCTTGTGTAGTGTAGGGGGTCGTGCTGGGGGTAGTGTTTTAGGGTTTAAGGTAGTGCAGTGGTGTTTTTGTAGTGTAGGGGGTCATGTTTTAAGATGCAATGCTCCAATACCTGACCAGTCTGCACTACATAAAACTGCAAAAACTAAAAATAAAAAGTGTTTTGCACACTTTTGTCATTGGGCTATATGTGGGCTACATCTGGGTAATATTTGTGCTACATTTGGGCTCTTTTTTCACTGGTGGCCATCTTGGAAGACTTCTTTGTTATGAAGTTTCCTAATGTCTTCATTTACTGCAGTCTCCTCAGTAGGAAATGCTTTCAGTTTTTTACTTTGATTCCATCAAGAAGGCATTCAGATGTGTCTCACATCTGCCATAAATTCAGAATGTTAGCACTCTAGTTGCTCATTAGATCACTGGAGTAAAGCTACTGCTCACCAGGGAGTTAACTGGTAGTCTGCTGCTGGTATTGAAAGTGATTGTTTCAGTCTGCATGTCAGAATTTTCTAATGAAATAGAAGAGGATTTGAGATCTCACTTAAAACATGCCCTAATTTTTCTTTCTACAGCACTAACCATAATTTCTATGACAAAATGAACCCCATCATTTTGTTCCTTTTAAATTAAATGTTTTAAGTGTTACCAGTTTATTCCAATCAAGATGGCTTCAGGTGTGCCATACGTTTGTCATAAGTAAGGCTGTTAGCACTCTAGTTGTTCTTTAGAACACTCTGGGAAGCTGCAGTAGAACACAAAGGAATCAACTGACAGTCTCTGCCCTTGTTGGATGTACATGTTTTACTGAGAATGTCAGACTTCATTCTCACATGAGCGAGAAAGATAATGTGAATTTACAGAAAATATGCTCTCATTTTAGCTTCTGGAGCACCTTCCAAACCTCCATGGGACAAGCATGAGAAAATAGTGTTCTCTCAAACATGATTCATGATATCCCAGCAGAAGGTTTTTCACATGGTAAAATCACCTTGGAATACACCACAATTCCTAAAATTAGTATGGTACTGTCAACAAATAAATTCTAATGTAACTAAAGCCTGTTATCACCCTTTATAGTTCTCCTTTTGGTGACCCTCAAAATCTTCTATTCACTACAATGCATTTCAATGAGGTACTATCATTTATATTTGTCCCAAGATGGCTGCCAGAAATTCCAGGATGAAGTGCTGACAGCCAATCAGATCTCACGATGACATGTGTGGTTAGGCTCCGCCCAGATATATATGTGACTTTACTTTTGATTTTCTCAGGAACTACTGAACGGATTTACACCATTTAAGCAAAAGGCACGACACTGAACCAAGGGCTACCTCTTTGCCAAATTTGGTGTAATTCCGTTCAGCAGTTCGGGCTGTAGCTGCGACTAAAGGTTCCTATGGAAAAATGAATGGGGAAAACACGTTTTGGGACCCCCCTTTTTCTCGGCCCCCGCTTGACGTATCACCCCGAGACTTTCAGGATAGGAGCGGACCGGAGCGCCCCAACAAGTTGGAAACTTTCGCGAAGATTCGTTAACCGGCGCCAACGTTATTTCAAATAGAATGTCGCGGATTTCCTATGGATAATAGGTTTTAACTATAACTATCTACTGGCGACCGCCAGTAGATAATATATATTTATATATGTATGTATATATATATATGTATGTATATATACATGTATATAAAAAAAAAGGCTGAGCACCGGGTGATGGGGTCCCGGGGCTAAAATCGGCCCAGGGAAGGGGGGGGTCATGTGGATCCAGATCCTTTCCTTTATTTAAAAATTAAAAAGGACCCTCCAGAGCCAAGAAGACTTCATCCACCCAGCCAGCAGTGCGCAAGGAGGCGTGTTTGTAAAGTGGTGGAGAAAGGGGGCATGACCTTCCAAGACCTTGCAGCAATTTCACTGTGTTGGCCTTATTTGAGGTAACAGAATGGCTTGTTGGCCCCCAAGGACCCTCAGGAGCCAATGGGACTTCATCCCCCAACCATCAGAGCACCAGGAGACATGTTTGCAGAGTGGTGGAGAAAGGGGGCATGGCCTCTGAAGACCTCTCCGCAATCCTGCTGTGTGGGCTTTACTGGAGGTAACAGAAGGGGTAGATGGCCCCCAAAGATGTCCTTGGGGGCCACCTACCCCTCCTGTTACCTTCAGTAAGTCCAACACAGCAGGATTGCTGAGAGTTGTCAGAGGCCACAACCCCTTTCTCCACCACTCTGCAATTGTGGCTCCTGGTGCACTACTAGTAGGTGGATGAAGTCCCCTTGGCTACTGAGGGTTTCTTGCGGGCCAACTACCCCTACTGTTACCTCCAGTAATTCCTACACAGTGGGTTTACTGAGAGGATTTCAGGGGGCACTCCCCCTTTCTCCACCACGCTGCAAACATGCCTTTAGTGAATATATAATAACCAGTGGCAGGCGAGGGGCATGTGCACAGTGATTGCGCTCTAACAGTATGATCGGCGATACAATGAGTCGGAAATCCCAAAATGGGGACTGCGAGCAGCATCCCACTGTTCATTGGAGAAAAATGTGCATATTGGTCATTGAGGTCGAAATAATAAATATATACATTGTTATTATCACCGCAGTCATACTCACCTGTGTGGGCCACAGTAAATCAAATAAGAACTTTTTCACTTGCCAATTGGTCTGAGCTCCCCCAATAGGAACAATAGATGGAGGTTTCAAATGAACCAATCTCTGTGTACATTTAAAAATAATGTGACTGCACGGAAGAAGGCATAATGCTGAAATGTGTCTGCAGAAATAGTCATTCATATTACCCCGTGAGTGCTCTAAACTGTTTTGTAGTTGTTGTGTAACATAAACGGGTCTCCCCCCTTCTACGGATGCACCCGCTGTGAGATCGGCCGCCTTGGTGGGATCATGAAAATGATTCTATTTTGGATTGCCTGAACCGCGGCTGCCAGACACTGTCGGCTAATGAAGGGCATGGATTATACAAATCCAGGGTGCCCAGTTATGCGACGGACACTATCGGAGAGTCTGTGAACAATAACCAGTGGCAGGCGAGGGGCAGGTGCACAGTGATTGGGCTCTAACGGCCTGATCGGCGATGCAATGAGGCGGAAATGCCGACGTGGGGACTGCGAGCGGCATCCCACTGTTCATTGGAGAAAAATTTGCGTATTGGACATTGAGGTCAAATAATAAATATATACATCATTATTGTTGCAGACATTGCAGAAATTACTCACTTATCTGGACCACAGTAAATCATTGCCGCTTGCCCATTGGTCTGAGCTCCACCAATAGGAACAATAGCTGGAGGTTTTAAACGAATCAAACTCTGTGCAAGTTTAATAATGATGTTACTGCATGGAAGAAGGCATAATGCTGAAACGTGTCTGCAGAAATAGTCTGCAGAAATAGTCATTCAGATTACCCTGTGAGTGATCCAAAATGTTTTGTAGTTGCTGTGTAACATAAACGGGTCTCACCCCCGAGTTTGGCAGCCTGGTGGGATCGTGAAAAGGAATATATATATATTATAGTTAGGACCTTGTTTCTATTCAAAAAGCGTTTATCTTTTGCCAATATCTTTAGCACCGTTTTACGAATCTTCATGATTTTTTCAAAACTAATGGGGCGCTCCGGTCAGATCCTGTCTCAGGGCGATTAGTCAAGTTTCAGGGCGATTCGTCAAGCGGGGGCCGAGAAAAAAGGGGGGTCCAAAAACACGTTTTCTCCATGTTAATTTCCATAGAAACTTTAGACAAGGCTACAGTCCGAACTGCGGAACGGAACGGAAGTGAACTTTTTTTAAATGGTGTAAATCCGTTCAGTAGTTCCTGAGAAATTCATATATTTAGAAATATTAATATCTGGTGACCGCGGTGGATTCGTGAACCCTCCCGATCTCGAGCTTGACTCTGATTGGCTGCCAACACTTCAAACCAGGAAGTGTTGGCAGCCATCTTATAACTTGGTTGAACCAAGTCACAAGAAAAAAGGTGAAAAAACAAGAAAAGGGGACAGGTTAGGAACACCCTGACCCCTAGGCCTGGGCAGGGGGTCCCACAGGGACCGCAAGGGCCAAAAAAGTGTTTTAAAAAACTTTTTGGGGGGGATTTGCATAGGGTCCGTGAATCCAGCCAAATTCTTTTTTTTAAATGAAGCGCAGTCTCCCGCGCTTTGTTTAATTAAGCCCCCTGGTGGGCCAGGTCCCGGGACAATGCCAAATGTGATGCGGGGGCCTGTGGGGCCCCCGCAGTCCCTTGGACCACCACCTCCCAGGGGCTAATTTAATGATATGTGGGAGGAACTCAGCCCCCGCAGCCCTGAGGACCGCCACCACCTGGGGCTGTGACCATAAAGAAGAGGTAGAGGGGCTCCTGCCTGCCCCAATGCTGCCCCGGGGACTGCCACTTCCCCGGGGCTTTCATCTTTATAGCCTCGGAGACCGCCACCTCCCCAGTGCTTTTTTTTAACTAAAAGATGTGGGGGGGTCTTGTCCCCCCCACACTGCCCCGGGGACCACCACCTCCCCGGGACATAGGTTATGTAATGCGGGGGTCCGTTGTGGAACCCCGGTCCCGGGGACCACCACCTCCCCGGGGCTATGCAAATGCTGGGAATGGGGCCACACGGCCCCCTCCAGGAGCCCTCCTTGGCCCTGGGGACCGCCACTCCCCAGGGCCGGCTCCAGCAATGCAGTTTGCTATGGCAGGGTGGGAGCACTGCTCCCAGCATGCCATAGCAAACTCTGCTTCGCTTCATGGAAGCGAGAGTAGGAAAACTGCTCTCGCTTCCATGAAGCGAAGCAGATATGCTTTTGGGCAAGGGAGCTGCGTGTTTGCAGCTCCCTTTGTCCAAAAGCAATTCCGGCTCTCATAGAAGGGAGGGAGCCGGCAGGGACTGCAGGGGCATTGGGGCCCCCCGCAGTCCCCAACACGGAGGCCATGCCCCGGGGGATGGGGTCCACGCAGACAAAATTTGCCCAGGAGGGGGGCCACTCGGCCCCCCTTCCCTTTTTAATTTAAAAAATAAATATATAAAGAAGGCTGGGCCCCGTGAGATGGGGTCCCCGGGGCCTAAATTGGCCTCAAAAGGGGGGCCACGAGGCCCACCTCCAAATATTATTTTTTTTTAAAAAGGCTGGGCAGGACCCGGGGGATGGGGTCCTTGGGGCCAAAAGTGGCCCAGGGAAGGGGGGCTAAAAAACCTTTTTGCCGGGCCCCAGTGGATAGGGTCCCCTATGCCGAAATGGGCCTGGGAAGGGGGGGGGCCGCACGTCATCCCTCCCCTTTAAAAAAATAAACAAAGGCCTAGCCCTGGGGGATGGGGTCCCCGGGGCCGTAATCGGCCTCGGCAGGGGGGCCTCGTGCCCCCCTCCCTTTTCAATAAAAAAAAATGGCTCAGGCCCCGGGGGATGGGGTACCCGGGGCCCAAAAGGGTAGGGGGAAGGGGGTCACACAGCCCCCCTTCCTAGAGGAAAATGTAGAAAAAAACCAGCAACTCGCCGGAGGCCCCGCCCCCCCTGCACCACTCTGCAAACACACCTCCTGGCATGCTCTGAGTTGGGGGATGAAGTCCCCATCGCTACTGAGGGTCCCTGGGGGCCAACTAGCCCACCAGGTACCTCCAGTAAGCCCCACACACTGGGATTGCTGAGAGGTGGTCAGAGGCCACACCCATTTTTACAACACTCTGCAAACGCGCATTTTGGTGCACTGGTGGTGGGGCGATGAGGTCCCTTTCTGTCCTGAGGACCTCAGGACTGTAGTGGACTTCATCCCCCAAGCAGCAGTGCGCCAGGAGGTGTGTTTGGAGAGCGGTGTAAAAAGGGTGTGTGGCCTCTGACCACTCTCAGCAATTCAGCTGTGTGGGGCTTACTAGAGGTTACAGGAGGGCTAGTTGGCCCCCGGGGACCCTCAGGAGGCAAGGGGACTTCATCCCCCAACCAAGAGTGCGCCATGAAGTGCGTTTGCAGAGTGGTGGAGAAAGGGGGCATGGCCTGAGTCCACCTCTCAGCAATGTGTGGGGCTTATTGGAGATAGGTAGGCTAGTTGGCCCCTAAGGACCTCTAGCAGTGAAGGGGACTTCAATCCCCATCCGAGAGCGCTCCAGGGAGCGCATTTGCAGAGTGGTGGGCAAAGGGGGCATGGCCTGCTATGAGAACTTAGCAATCCTGCTGTGTGGGACTTACTGGAGGTAATATGAGGGGTAGTTGGCCCCCAAGGATGTCCTTGGGGGCCAACTACCCCTCCTGTTACCTCCAGTGAGTCCCACACAGTGGGATCGCTAAGAGGTCTTCGGAGGTCACGCCCCTCCTTACTTCTCCACTCTGCAAACACACCTCCTGGCACACTACTGGTTGGGGGATGAAGTCCACTTTACTCCTGAGGGACTTTGGGGGCCAACAATCCCTCCTGGTACCTCCTGTAAGTCCTACACAGCAGAATTCCTGAGCACTGGTCAGAGGCCAAGCCCCCTTTTTCCACCACTCTGCAAACGCGACTAGTAGTTGAAGAAGCATTTGCAATGTAATAGGTCTCATATTTGAGAGAGTTATTACTATTGGAGTTGTAAATGTAAAAGTTTTTTACTAATGTTTTTGGAAGTGGAGTGGATGTACTTTTTGTGTTGTGGAATTATGTGGTATGTTGTGCAGTGAAATTATGTGAATAGAAAGTATGTGGTATTTAGTTTATAGGAATTATGTAGAGTGGGATTTTGTGTTATGGACAGTAATTATGTGGTATGGTAATCTCTGTTGTGGAGTGGTAATCTCAGTTTTAGTTTTCCTCGTTTCCATAGAAGCTAAACTATAAACTCAATGAGACAAAAAAAAAGGAGAAACTACTGAGGAGCACTTCTGGACCTATTCAAAGGTATGAGCAGGGTCACTGGGACTATGCAACTGTTCGGCTGCACTGTTTTTCGCACAATTATACATTTTCAGCATTTGTCACATAATCCATCATCTGCAGATTTGAACAAAAAAACCTTGGGGCCGATTCACAGAACTAATCTGAGATAAAATCCTAAACTTACTACTTTTTGTATTCACAGAAGGCATTTAGAAGTAGTAAAGTTAGGACTCCTAATTTTACTACTGCTAAACTGAGACAAAATCCTAACTTTACGACTTTCGGTATTCACAAAAGGCATTTAGTAGTAGTAAAGTTAGGAGTCCTAACTTTACTACTACTAAATGCCTTCTGTGAATACCAAAAGTAGTAAGTTTAGGATTTTATCTCAGTTTAGTAGTAGTAAAGTTAGGAGTCCTAACTTTACTACTACTAAATGCCTTCTGTGAATACCAAAAGTAGTAAGTTTAGGATTTTATCTCAGATTAGTTCTGTGAATCGCCCCCTTGTTTCTAGCTCAAATGGCTCAAACATTACCAAAAATGAAGCAGCAAGTGTTAGAGCACGGTGGAAGGCCCTTTGCAAACCTGGAATGGTCACCTATTATTTATTGATAAATGTGGGTGTTAAATTGGTACTAATGGTGCGCAAACCACTCTTGCTTCCTTCTGCGCCTCTCTTGCCTCTTTCTGCATTTCTCTTGCTTCTTTCTGCACCTCTCTTACTTTTTCTGCACTTCTCTTGCCTCTTTCTGTACATCTCTTCCGCTTTCTGCACCTCCCTTCTTTCCGCACCTCTCTTGCTTCTTTCTTCTGCACCTCTCTTGCCCCTTTTTGCACCTCTGTTGCTTCTTTCTGCACTTCTCTTGCCTCTTTCTGTACCTCTCTTGCCTCTTTCTGCACCTCCTTTGCTGCTTTATGTACTTCTGTTGCTTCTTTCTGCACCACTCTTGCTTGTTTCTGCATCCCTTTTGCCTCTTTATGCACCTCTGTTGCTTCTTTCTGCATTTCTCTTGCTTGTTTATGCACCACACTTGCTTCCTTCTGCAACCCTCTTCCCTCTTTCTGCACCCCTCTTCCCTCTTTATGTACCTCTGTTGCCTGTTTCTGCACCTCCTTTGCCTCTTTCAGCATTTCTATTGCCTCTTTCTGCACTTCTCTTGCCTCTTTTTGCATTTCTGTTGCTTCTTCCTGTTCTCTTGCCTCTTTCTGCACCTCCATTGCTTCTTTCTGCACCTCTATTGCTTCTTTCTGCACCCCTTTTGCCTCTTGCCTCTTTCTGCCTCCCTCTTCCCTCTTTCTGCACCTCTCTTGGCACTTTCTGCACCTCTCTTGCCTCTTTCTGCACTTCCCTTGCCTCTTTCTGCACCTATGTTGTATCGTTCTGCAGTTCTCTTGCCTCTTTCTGCAACCCTCTTACCTCTTTCTGCACCTCTGATGGTTCTTTCTGCACTGCTCTTGCTTTTTTCTGCATCTCTCTTGCTTCTTTTTGCACCCATTTTGCCTCTTTCTGCAGTTCTCTTGCCTCTTTCTTTCTGCACCTATTTTGCTTCTTTCTGCACTTCTCTTGCCTTTTTCTGCACCCCTCTTGCCTCTTTCTGCAATTCTTTTTGTCCTTTCTGCACTGATCTTGCTTCTTTCTGCACGTCTCCTGCCTCTTCCTGCATACTCTTGCCTCTTTCTGTAACCTTCTTCCCTCTTTCTGCATCTTCTCTTGCCTCTGTCAGCACCCTTGATCCCTCTTTTTGTACCTCTTTTGCCTGTTTCTGCAACCCTCTTACCTCTTTCTGCAGTTCTCTTGCCTCCTTCTATACCTCTGTTGCTTCTTTCTGCACTTCTCTTGCCTCTTCCTGCACTCCTCTATCTTCGTTCTGTACCCCTGTTGCTTCTTCCTGCACTTCTCTTGCTTTTTTCTGTACCTCTCTTGATTCCTTCTGCACCCCTCTTGGCTCTTTCTGCAATTCTTTTAGTCCTTTCTGCACTGCTCTTGCTTCTTTCTGCATGTGTCTTTGCCTCTTCCTGCACCCTCTTGCCTCTTTCTGTACCCTTCTTCCCTCTTTCTGCATCTTCTCTTGCCTCTGCCAGCACCCTTGATCCCTCTTTCTGCACGTCTCTTGCCTCTTCCTGCACCCTCTTGCCTCTTTCTGTACCCTTCTTCCCTCTTTCTGCATCTTCTCTTGCCTTTGTCAGCACCCTTGATCCCTCTTTCTGCACCTCTTTGCCTGTTTCTGCAACTCTCTTACCTCTTTCTGCAGTTCTCTTGCCTCTTTCTGCACCTCTGTTGCTTTTTTCTGCACTTCTCTTGTTTCTTTCTGCACCTCTCTTGCTTCTTTCTGCACCCCTCTTGCCTCTTTCTGCACCCTTCTTCCCTTTTTCTGTACCTCCTCTTGCCTCTTTCTGCACCTCTCTTGCCTCTTTCTGCAGTTCTCTTGCCTCTTTCTGCACCGCTCTTGCCTCTTTCTGTACCTCTTTTGCCTCTTTCTGCACTTCTCTTGCCTATTTCTGCACCTCTTTCTGCACCTCTAGTGCTACTTTCTGTACTTCTCTTGCTTCTTTCTGCACCTCTCTTGCTTCTTTCTACACCCCTGTTGCCTTTTTCTGCACCCCTCTTGCATCTTTCTGCACCTCTCTTGCTTCTTTCTGCACTTCTCTTGCTTTTTTCTGCACCTCTCTTGCTTCTTTCTGCACCTCTCTTGCTTCTTTCTGCACCCCTCTTGCCTCTTTCTGCACCCTTCTTCCCTTTTTCTGTACCTCTCTTGCCTCTTTCTGCACCTCTCTTGCCTCTTTCTGCAGTTCTCTTGCCTCTTTCTGCACCGCTCTTGCCTCTTTCTGCACCTCTATTGCTACTTTCTGTACTTCTCTTGCTTCTTTCTGCACCTCTCTTGCTTCTTTCTACACCCCTGTTGCCTCTTTCTGCACCCCTCTTTCCTCTTTCTGCACCTCTCTTGCCTCTTTCTGTACCTCGGTTGCTTCTTTCTGAACTTCTGTTGCTTTTTTCTGCATCTCTTCTGCTTCTTTCTGCAACTCTCTTACCTCTTTCTGCAGTTCTCTTGCCTCCTTCTACACCTTTGTTGCTTCTTTCTGCACTTTTCTTGCCTCTTTCTGCACTCCTCTATCCTCTTTATGTACCTCTGTTGCTTCTTCCTGCACTGCTCTTTCTTTTTTCTGTACCTCTCTTGATTCCTTCTGCCCCCCTCTTGGCTCTTTCAGCAATTCTTTTTGTCCTTTCTGCACTGCTCTTGCTTCTTTCTGCACGTCTCTTGCCTCTTCCTGCACCCTCTTGCCTCTTTCTGTACCCTTCTTCCCTCTTTCTGCATCTTCTCTTGCCTTTGTCAGCACCCTTGATCCCTCTTTCTGCACCTCTTTTGCCTGTTTCTGCAACTCTCTTACCTCTTTCTGCAGTTCTCTTGCCTCTTTCTGCACCTCTGTTGCTTTTTTCTGCACTTCTCTTGTTTCTTTCTGCACCTCTCTTGCTTCTTTCTGCACCCCTCTTGCCTCTTTCTGCACCCTTCTTCCCTTTTTCTGTACCTCTCTTGCCTCTTTCTGCACCTCTCTTGCCTCTTTCTGCAGTTCTCTTGCCTCTTTCTGCACCGCTCTTGCCTCTTTCTGTACCTCTTTTGCCTCTTTCTGCACTTCTCTTGCCTATTTCTGCACCTCTTTCTGCACCTCTATTGCTACTTTCTGTACTTCTCTTGCTTCTTTCTGCACCTCTCTTGCTTCTTTCTACACCCCTGTTTCCTCTTTCTGCACCCCTCTTTCCTCTTTCTGCACCTCTCTTGCCTCTTTCTGCACCTCTGTTGCTTTTTTCTGCACTTTTCTTGTTTCTTTCTGCACCTCTCTTGCTTCTTTCTTCACCCCTCTTGCCTCTTTCTGCACCCTTCTTCCCTTTTTCTGTACCTCTCTTGCCTCTTTCTGCACCTCTCTTGCCTCTTTCTGCAGTTCTCTTGCCTCTTTCTGCACCGCTCTTGCCTCTTTCTGCACCTCTATTGCTACTTTCTGTACTTCTCTTGCTTCTTTCTGCACCTCTCTTGCTTCTTTCTACACCCCTGTTGCCTCTTTCTGCACCCCTCTTTCCTCTTTCTGCACCTCTCTTGCCTCTTTCTGTACCTCGGTTGCTTCTTTCTGAACTTCTGTTGCTTTTTTCTGCATCTCTTCTGCTTCTTTCTGCAACTCTCTTACCTCTTTCTGCAGTTCTCTTGCCTCCTTCTACACCTCTGTTGCTTCCTTCTGCACTTTTCTTGCCTCTTTCTGCACTCCTCTATCCTCTTTATGTACCTCTGTTGCTTCTTCCTGCACTGCTCTTTCTTTTTTCTGTACCTCTCTTGATTCCTTCTGCCCCCCTCTTGGCTCTTTCAGCAATTCTTTTTGTCCTTTCTGCACTGCTCTTGCTTCTTTCTGCACGTCTCTTGCCTCTTCCTGCACCCTCTTGCCTCTTTCTGTACCCTTCTTCCCTCTTTCTGCATCTTCTCTTGCCTTTGTCAGCACCCTTGATCCCTCTTTCTGCACCTCTTTTGCCTGTTTCTGCAACTCTCTTACCTCTTTCTGCAGTTCTCTTGCCTCTTTCTGCACCTCTGTTGCTTTTTTCTGCACTTCTCTTGTTTCTTTCTGCACCTCTCTTGCTTCTTTCTGCACCCCTCTTGCCTCTTTCTGCACCCTTCTTCCCTTTTTCTGTACCTCTCTTACCTCTTTCTGCACCTCTCTTGTCTCTTTCTGCAGTTCTCTTGCCTCTTTCTGCACCGCACTTGCCTCTTTCTGTACCTCTTTTGCCTCTTTCTGCACTTCTCTTGCCTATTTCTGCACCTCTTTCTGCACCTCTATTGCTACTTTCTGTACTTCTCTTGCTTCTTTCTGCACCTCTCTTGCTTCTTTCTACACCCCTGTTGCCTCTTTCTGCACCCCTCTTTCCTCTTTCTGCACCTCTCTTGCCTCTTTCTGTACCTCGGTTGCTTCTTTCTGCACTTCTCTTGCTTTTTTCTGCATCTCTCCTGCTTCTTTCTGCTCCCCTGTTGCCTCTTTCTGCACCTCTCTTACCTCTTTCAGCACTCATCTTCCCTCTCTCTGTACTTCTCTTGCCTCTTTCTGCACCCCTCTTGCCTCTTTCTGCACTTCTCTTGCCTCTTTCTGCACATTCTTTACTCTTTCTGCACCTCTCTTGATTTCTCTGCACTTCTCTTGCTTCTTTCTATACTTCTCTCTTTACTCCAATGGGAAGTGCAAGCTGTCAAGTTTAAAGGTCTGCGTGCTCTCAGGACTGAGGTATATGTCTACTTGTATATGTATTCTCACATGTGTTATGCATCTGAAGATGGTAGCTTAAAAACCAGGTAGTTTCTCCTATAGGTGGTTAAATCTTCTCTGTTCTGTTCTGTCATTCGGTTGCACAGGCAGACATCGCTTATGTATATAGGTGTTATAGTGCCCGTCAAATATACTATTAAATACCCATGTGCCCTGAATTATGAGCAGAAAGAAATACATACACCTTTTTGTACACAAATTTGCAGAGTAACTGTTTGAAACATAAGTATTAAAGTATTGTTATGTTTATTTTTATGTAACATGTCACTAGGTAAAAGCAGAGACACACGCATGCATACCTTCACAAACTTGGTCAGACTTACAACAGTGATATGGTTAGGATTGCTGTTTTACATTTGTTAGGCCTAACATTTTGAGCAGTTGATGAATAGTGAACCTTCAATAGAAAAGGTTTAAGACATCTTGGGAGAAGTATTAGTGATTAGGCTACTTTGTATGAGTCTGTGGAAAAGTATAGTCGAAGTAGGCCTCTTTCTGCACCTCTGTTGCTTCTTTCTGCACTTCTCTTGCTTCTTTCTGTACCTTTCTTCCTTTTTCTGGACTTCTGTTGCCTCTCTGCATTTTTCTTGCTTCTTTATGTACCTTTCTTCCTCTTTCTGCACCTCTCTTGCATCTTTTGCTCTTCTCTTGCTTCTTTCTGCGCCTTTCTTCCTCTCTCTGTACATGTCCTACCTATGTATTTAAAAAACCTTTGAAATTCACTGAAAAAAACACAGGTTTCAGGGACATTATAGATAGTATTAGCATTTAAAAAACCTTAGATAATCACTGAAAAACCACAGATTTCAGGGACGTTATAGTTAGGCTGACATTTCACTTGTACAAAACCAGATAAATTCAACTGTTATAGTTAGCTGAGCTAAATATAACTTGTGCCCCCGTAATGCACTGCTGACAACATCACATATTACATCACTCATGACATGGTCAGTGACATCACTGATGACCACTCAAATGACATCACTGATGACATCACTGATGACATCATCGACTTAATATCTGATGAACCTCCTTACACCCTAATATAACCTTTCATATACCCACTCTAAAATACAGAATACCATTCTCGAAGCCATAGACACACAATACCATTTAGTACATACCCACTAACTGATTCATAGGTCTACACACACATCCACTTACTCACCCATACAGTCACTCATACACAAAGTCACTCATCAATACAGCCACTCATATACACACTCATACACCCATACAGACACTCACATACCACTACTCACCCATAGAGTTACTCACACACCTAGTCAGTCACCCAAAGAATCAGTCACCCTGCCATTTACTCACCTATACAGTTATACACACACAGCACCTCACTTATTCATACAGATACTAACACATACTTACTCTGTTGGAAACGGGGTTACCGAGTCCGGCACGGTAGCATGGCGTGAGGTGGGAAAGCACGCGAAGGCAATGTGTAAGGCAGTTGTGCAGCACACTCTTACTTTGACTCAGGAATGCGGACGCAATAACGTGACACCACACCAGGCTTGTGTATTTAAAAACAAGATCTTTTATATAAATCAATGCAGCATCAGATGAGGCAGATTAATTCATGTCAACATCTAAAATCATTGCATTACTCAACTGGTGCGTATTTTCAATTAAAGCATCATAGCTCATCAACATTGTAGGCCACTAAAAGGCCGCAGGAATCATCTCCTAAACGTAGCACCAATAATGATCACAGGGTGCAATAATAAAACATGGGCCTACAACATGCAGTTCACCTCATGAATATTCAATTACTTATACACTAGGCATTTCACGTTACATTTCAAACAGGGCCTGCATTAATCTAGGCGCACCCACATTCAGTACAGTGGGCGTCGCAACTCCGGTACACCTACAACATAAAACACTTCAACTCTTGGCGGTGTACACTTCAGCTCAATTCAATTAATCACCTTCACACTAGGTAAAGACTTTGCAATTATAAGCATATGCATCAGGCCTAGACAGTAATTACAGCAGGCGTAACAATTAGGCTCAATTCCTGTAAGTACGTTCAATTCCCTACAGGCCTTACTGTAGATTAATCACATAAGCTTGGGCACCTTCCCCTCAATCGGGGACTTGACGCCGGCAGGGGAGGAACATATAAAACACGGTTGCATCAACAGAGCTAGTTCCTCGCAGGAGGGTAGATTTATAGGACCCCAGCTCGGGCCCTGTTCGTGAGGCCCCGGTGGTAACGACTAAACTGGTGTACAGGGCCGGTCCCAGGTGAAGGGGGAGCTCTCAGCGCAGTCTCATGTGGGCTCCTGCCCTTCTTAGCTTACTCGGGACAGTGTGCGGGGGAAGCGCCTCCGGCCGGAGGCCTTCGCGATGGTTGGAACTCCCCCCCCAGGCTCACCTTACTGTCCTGAGGGACTGGCGGGACACTCGCAGTGCCGGACGCCTTCTCCCCGGCCGGCCCGCTTCTGGTTGCTCTCTGGGCCTCGACTGGGGGAGGCGGCACGATCTACGGGGGTTGTGGTGCTCCCCTTGGAGATTTGTGGCCTGGCTCCGGGGCTCCCACGGGCAGTGGAGCCCCCTCGCAGTTGTTCCCCTCCGGGTTCTGAGCCTCCTTCGGCCTCCGGACCCGGGGACCAATGGCGTCGCGGCTTCTTTAGGGGGCGCGGCCTCTGACGCGGCCGGTGCTCGCGTTGCCTGGCAACGCCTCCCGCCTCTCTCTAGGCCCAGCGCGGCCTTCGTTGGACCCGCGGCGGCCCTCCCTCTGCTCCCGGGCCGCAGCGGTGACTTGGGGGATGGCGCTCCTACCTCTCGGCACCCACGGAGCTGGCAGCATGTCGTCGCCCCCACGGGGTCACAGGTACCAGTGCCACGGCGGTGGCATAGGGATCTTGCAGCGCTTTCTCCCGGCCTCAGTATTCACCGCGGGCACCCGGCCGCGGCGGTGATCTCAGGCATGCAGCGCTCTGCTTCCTGGGGGGCAGGACTCCTGACGGCCACAGCGCCGCTCAGCATCTAGCGCTGCTCTGGCAACGCACACAGGGCCCAGCGTGCGCTTCCTCACACACAGCGCTGGGACTGGGAAATTCCAGCGCTCAGGTGTCACAGCGCTCCAAGGGTACAGCGCTTGTAGGGGGAGACAGGCAGGTCGACACACAGCGCTTCTTTAGGGCACAGCATCCCACGCTTTACCTGGTGATCCCCAGTTGCATGTACAACTTGTAGTGATTTGATGGTAGTCTCTTGGTTCCAGTTACTTGGATGTAGTTACTTGGATGTAGTTACTTGGATGCAGTTACTTGAGGGGGAAAAGGGGGTTGAGTTGGTGGGCATAAGAGCAGGATGGTTCCCTGCAGGCACATTGGAGGTGGTTCCCCTGGGTCCCCTCCCGCTGGGCAAGGTCAGTGGGTGAAGAGTGTTCCTCAGCTATCTCAGTGCAGCAGTGCCTAGGCCCAGTCAGTACCGGTAGTGTAGGTTTCTCTCCTAGGCCCGACAGCCTGTACTCTGACGGAGGTTCTCCCAGGATCAGTGGTGCCCCAACTGACTGAAAGATTTCCCTCCAAACCTCTTATACCCCTAGGTCAGGTGACCCTCCTAAAGGCGGCAAAACATAACTCCTTCCACAGCCCGGAAGGTTCTGGAACCTTCCACATGTCTGGCTATTTGGCCCAGAGGCGGGGACGGGATGGATACTGTATCCCTATGTCCCAGCCTGACCCTGGCTACTAGTGTGTATGTGTGTAAGGCCCCTCCGCAGTAGCAGGGGCCTGTGGCAGCCATCTTGAGTGAGAGAGCACCTGCACCTCAGCACTGGTTAGCAGTGGTAAGGCGCCCGGAGACCTAGGTCCAGTAAAAATACGGTGGCAAAAATGAGGCGCAAAAGGGAAAAAACAGGGCAAGACCACCCTAGGGCTGACAGGTCTAACACGCGTCCCCCCAGCCGAAAGAGGGGAGAGCTTCCCAACCTCTAGGGAGTTCTCGTCGCTAAGGCGGAAAAACCGGGAGAGACCGTCAGCGTTGGCGTGGTCTACACCGGGTCGATGTTCCACCCGAAAGTCCATCCCCTGGAGGGAAATGGACCACCTCAACAATTTGGGGTTTTCGCCTCTCATCTGCATGAGCCAGCGAAGGGGTCTGTGGTCGGTCTGGATCAGGAAGTGACAACCAAAAAGGTATGGCCTCAACTTCTTTACAGCCCAAACCACGGCAAAGGCTTCTCGTTCGATGGTACTCCACCGCTGTTCCCGGGGAGTAGTCTTCGGGAAATGAAGGCCACTGGCTGGTCTTGGCCATCGTCATTCAGCTGCGAGAGCACAGCTCCTATGCCATGCTCAGAAGCGTCTGTCTGCACGATAAATTCCCGTCCAAAGTCTGGAGTCCTGAGCACCGGTGCGGTGCACATTGCACGTTTGAGGGTCTCAAAGGCTTCCTGGCAGGCAGCCGTCCAGATGACTCTGCGTGGCTGCTTCTTCGAAGTCAATTCCGTCAAAGGGCCCACAATGGTTCCATATCCCTTGACGAACCGGCGGTAGTATCCCGTGAGGCAGAGAAAAGCCCGGACCTCTGTTTGGGTCTTGGGGGGCTCCCAGGCCAAGATGGTCTCGATCGTGGCTTGGAGGGGTTGCACCTTACCTCCGCCCACCAGATGCCCCAGGTACACGACAGATCCCTGTCCAATCTGGCACTTGCTGGCCTTGATGGTTAGACCAGCCCGTTGCAGAGCCTGTAGCACCTCCTGGAGATGCTCCAGATGGTCCTCCCAGCTGCTACTGAAGACAGCTATGTCATCCAGGTAGGCAGCAGAGAAGGCCTCTAGGCCAGACAGCACCTGGTTCACCAACCGCTGGAAAGTGGCTGGAGCATTTTTCAACCCGAAGGGCATCACCCGAAATTGAAAGTGGCCCTCGGGGGTGGAGAACGCAGTCTTCTCCTTGCTCCTTCCGCCATGGCGATCTGCCAATAGCCTGACGTCAAATCAATGGTACTCAGATACCGGGCTGCTCCCAGCCGGTCAATGAGCTCATCCGCCCGAGGGATCGGGTGAGCGTCGGTCTTAGTGACTGAGTTGAGTCCACGGTAATCCACACAGAACCGAAGTTCTGGTGTGGTGCCCGGTGGGGCCGCTTTCGGCACCAACACCACCGGACTAGCCCAAGGGCTACTGGAAGGCTCAATCACCCCCAGTTCTAGCATCTTGGTAACCTCACCCTGGATACTAGCCTTGACTTTATCGGACAGCCGGTAAGACTTGGTTTTTACTGGCGGACTGTCCCCTGTGTCCACATCATGGGTACACAGGTGCGTGATCCCAGGCATGAGGGAGAACAATGAGGCGTGCTGCCCCAAGACCTGGCGGCAGTCCCTCTGTTGCTCTGGGGTCAAGGATGGGGCGAGGACCACTCCCTCTACCGAGCCATCCTTCTCATGGGCCGCCAGAAGGTCTTGAAGAGGCTCACTCTCCTCCTCCTCACTTCCATCTGTTATCATCAGGAGAGTGAGCTCTGAAAGCTCCTGGTGTGGCTTCAGGCGGTTGACGTGGAACACCCTGTGGGGTTGACGGGGGGTCTTCACATCGACGACGTAAGTGGTCTGGCCTTTCCTTTCCAAGATCTCAAACGGTCCAGTCCACCGGTCCTGGAGGGCGCTAAGCTCTCCTGGCTCCATGACCCACACCTTCTGTCCAGCGTCCAACTCTACCGTCCGAGCGTTCCGGTCATACCATTTCTTCATGACGGCCTGACTAGCCTCTAGGTTGTCCGAGGCTTCCTTCCACAGCTTGGCCACTTGGCTGCGGAATGCCAGCATATAGCTGATCACATCACGGGGAAGCTTCGAGGAAGACTTCTCCCACCCCTCCTTGACAAGACTGAGGGGCCCCCGAACGGGGTGGCCATAGAGCAGCTCAAAGGGGCTGAAACCGACCCCCTTCTGCGGCACCTCTCGGTAGGAGAAGAGCAGACAGGGTAAGAGGACGTCCCACTTTCTTCTCAAGTCCTCGGGTAGGCTCCGGATCATCCCCTTCAAGGACTTGTTAAAACGCTCCACGAGCCCGTTCGTCTGGGGGTGGTAAGGAGTGGAGAACCGGTAGGTCACTCCAGACTCCTTCCACATGGCATGCATGTAGGCCGACATGAATTTCGTGCCCCTATCTGACACCACGACCTTGGGGAATCCCACTCGGGTAAAAATCCCCATCAGGGCCCGCGCCACCACCGGTGCAGTGATGGTCCTCAGAGGGATTGCATCTGGGTACCGGGTGGCGTGGTCTACCAGCACCAAGATGAAACTATGTCCCGCAGAAGTCGGCGGGTCCAACGGCCCGACAATGTCAATCCCTACCCGCTCAAAAGGGGTACCGACAACTGGGAGAGGTTCCAGAGGGACCTTCACTTTAGTCCCTGTCTTGCCGCTCACCTGGCAAGTGGTGCAGGTCTTGCAGAAAGTGTCAGAAGTGACGCGCATCCTGGGCCAGTAAAAATGTGGGACCAAACGTGCAAACGTCTTGTCCTGGCCCAGGTGTCCTGCTAGTGGTATTTCGTGTGCCAACTCTAGCAGAAAGGCTCGGTAGCATTGGGGGACCACTAAGGCCCTTGACGACCCATGTACCGGAGCCTTAGGCTCACTGTAGAGGAGACCATCCTCCCAGTAGACATGGTAGTTACCAGTCTCTGTTCCAGTTGCTTGGGCTTCGGCCTGTTGCCGCATGCCTTCAAGCGTGGGGCACTCCTTCTGCGCCCGGCAAAATTCCTCCCGGGTAGGCCCTTCTTCCACCTTCCACTCTGCAGGGGTCGGCAGGTCCCCCACGGGAACACCATCCACCTCAGTGGACTCCGGGGCCACCTCCGCGGGCTCCCCATCCATCTCACCGGGTGTTTCCTCCTGGACATCTCCTCGTCCAGCAGTGGGCTGGGCCATTATTTCAGGCTCCAACCCGAGCTGAGTTCCTTGTCGGGCAGCCATGGACCGCGTGACGACGCAAGTCCATCCTGGTAATCCCAACATCTCAGCATGGGCATTGAACTCTACCTCCCTCCAGGCAGTATGTTCCAAGTCGTTACCCAGCAGACAGTCAACTGGCATGGCAGGGCTCACCGCAACCTTCAACAGGCCTGATACTCCTCCCCACTCAAAGGGAACTTGGGCCACGGGGTAATGACCCAGGCTATTATCAGCCATAACAACCGGGTGGAATACCTCAGGAATCACCTGCTCTGGGGACACCAGCTGACGTCTCACCATCGTCATGCTGGCACCTGTGTCCCTCAGAGCCTCCACCACCTCCCCATTCACCAGGACCCTCTGCCGATACTTGGCAGTGTTCAAGGGTACCTGAACCCGTGGGATGATCTCTCTATCCCCCAGGGAAACTAAGGTCAAGCCGGTCCACTCACCTCCCCTACCTAGGGACAACTCCTCCCCAAGCGCTACACTGGCCACCCCGGGGCTCTTACCTCCTGTGGGGGCTGGGGTTCTCTTGCGACACTGGGGATCCCCCTTGTAGTGTCCAACCTCCCCGCACTCGTAGCACCGGACAGTTCTGGGCTGCTGACTCCTGTCAGGGTAAGTGGGTTTCTGGAATCCAGATTGGGATGGGGAACCTACCCCTCTCCCAGGCGGTCTATTTTGGGGGCCTTTAAAGAACTCCCTCCTTTTATCTCCCCCTCTTTCTTCTGGGGGAACCCCTGTCCACCTTTCGGGGGTCCGCCCCGGCTCCCTTGTGGGACACCCGAGTGCTGACCCACGTTTCTGCCTCCTCTGCAAGCTCCCTCAGATTGGTCAGCTTGCGGTCCACCAAGTACTGGCGCAGCTCCGGAAAACATTTCTCTAGGAGGTGCTCTCTCAAGAACAGGTCGTACAGCCCTTTGTAATCATCAATGTTGCTGCCACGCACCCAACCCTCCAATGCCTTCCAGGCATAATCAAAAAAATCCACCCAGTTTTGTGTGTGAAGCTTGTGGCTGTTGCGGAACTTTTGGCGGTACTTCTCTGGGGTGAGGCCAAACTTCTTAAGTAGGGCCTCCTTCATGATAGGGTAGTTGGTCTGATACCCCTTATCCAAGGTCAAAAGTGTGTCCCTTACTGGTGGAGGTATGTACCTGTAGAGACCTCCCCCCCAGTAGCTCTCAGGAACCCTATGGGCCACCAACGATACCTCGTACGCCGCCAACCACTTATCGATGTCATCTCCCACACTAAAACTGGTTATCACCTCTCTAGGTAGATAAAACTTGGGCTTCTGTGGAACCTCAGCAGGTACGCTGCCACCATTCAAATTGCCCTGCATCTCCATCTGCAAGGCTCGGAGCTCTAGTTCCTTCAGGCTAAGCTCATGCGCAAGCTTCCTTTCTTCCATGGCTAGCCTTGCCTGTTCTCCTTCCCTGTCCATCCTAGCAAGTTCTAACCTCAATTGCCTCTCCTCCCTCCTGTCTTCAAATTCCTCTGCAGACAAAATCCCCCCTGACGCACTACTGCCTGCCATGGAATGTCTTCCTGGCAACACATTCTCGCTAACGTCAATGTGCAGTAGGTCCAGTTCTCCTGGGTTGTCTGCCTCCCTCTGCTCCTCGTTCCCTCTTCCCCCGGGTGGGCCATTACCCATGCCCTCAAAGCTTTCTGAAGCACCTCCTTCCTGGCGCCTCGCTTGACGGACACCCCCTCTCTAGACAGAACTCCTTGAGCTGTGTCACCGTATACCTTTCTAGGTTGGCCAACTCAAACTCCATCCTGCTAGGTGGGGCCCCAGACAATTTAGAGAAAGGGTTCTAGACTGTAGGTAGCAGGTCTAATGCAGGAATGTACACAATCAGGCAATTCACAAAAGAATTCTTAGCGCTTGCATTTCAATAGGTGTCCAATTGCGGCGCACACTGAGTCACTGTAGGGTGCTGCACAAACACCAGTCCTTTCCCACCGCTGAACACCAATGTTGGAAACGGGGTTACCGAGTCCGGCACGGTAGCATGGCGCGAGGCGGGAAAGCACGCGAAGGCAATGTGTAAGGTAGTTGTGCAGCACACTCTTACTTTGACTCAGGAATGCGGACGCAATAACGTGACACCACACCAGGCTTGTGTATTTAAAAACAAGATCTTTTATGTAAATCAATGCAGCATCAGATGAGGCAGATTAATTCAGGTCAACATCTAAAATCATTGCATTACTCAACTGGTGCGTATTTTCATTAAAGCATCATAGCTCATCAACATTGTAGGCCACTAAAAGGCCGCAGGAATCATCTCCTAAACGTAGCACCAATAATGATCACAGGGTGCAATAATAAAACATGGGCCTAAAACATGCAGTTCACCTCATGAATATTCAATCACTTGTAACATAGGCATTTCACGTTACATTTCAAACAGGGCCTGCATTAATCTAGGCGCACCCACATTCAGTACAGTGGGCGTCGCAACTCCGGTACACCTGCAACATAAAACACTTCAACTCTTGGCGGTGTACACTTCAGCTCAATTCAATTAACCCCTTCGGTGCGCGGCCGATTTTCGCCCTGTGCGGGGCGTTTCATTGAGTGAACGGGTTCATGACGAGCTCAGCTCGTCATGCGCACACGAGCACTAAGAAAGCAGCATGACGAGCTGAGCTCGTCATGAGCACCGAAGGGGTTAATCACCTTCACACTAGGTATAGACTTTGCAATTATAAGCATATGCATCAGGCCTAGACAGTAATTACAGCAGGCATAACAATTAGGCTCAATTCCTGTAAGTACGTTCAATTCCCTACAGGCCTTACTGTAGATTAATCACATAACCTTGGGCACCTTCCCCTCAATCGGGGACTTGACGCCGGCAGGGGAGGAACATATAAAACACGGTTGCATCAACAGAGCTAGTTCCTCGCAGGAGGGTAGATTTATAGGACCCCAGCTCGGGCCCTGTTCGTGAGGCCCCGGTGGTAAGGACTGAACTGGTGTACAGGGCCGGTCCCAGGTGAAGGGGGAGCTGTCAGCGGAGTCTCATGTGGGCTCCTGCCCTTCTTAGCTTACTCGGGACAGTGTGCGGGGGAAGCGCCTCTGGCCGGAGGCCTTCGCGATGGTTGGGACTCCCCCCCAGGCTCACCTTACTGTCCTGAGGGACTGGCGGGACACTCGCAGCGCCGGACGCCTTCTCCCCGGCTGGCCCGCTTCTGGTTGCTCTCTGGGCCTTGACCGGGGGAGGCGGCGCGATCTACGGGGGTTGTGGTGCTCCCCTTGGAGATTTGTGGCCTGGCTCCGGGGCTCCCACGGGCAGTGGAGCCCTCTCGCAGTTGTTCCCCTCTGGGTTCCGAGCCTCCTTCGGCCTCCGGACCCGGGGACCAATGGCGTCACGGCTTCTTTAGGGGGCGCGGCCTCTGACGCGGCCGGTGCTCGCGTTGCCTGGCAACGCCTCCCGCCTCTCTCCAGGCCCAGCGCGGCCTTCGTTGGACCCGCGGCGACCCTCCCTCTGCTCCCGGGCCGCAGCGGTGACTTGGGTAATGGCGCTCCTACCTCTCGGCACCCACGGAGCTGACAGCACGTCGTCGCCCCCATGGGGTCACAGGTACCAGTGCCACGGCGGTGGCATAGGGATCTTGCAGCGCTTTCTCCCGGCCTCAGTATTCACCGTGGGCACCCGGCCGCGGCGGTGATCTCAGGCATGCGGCGCTCTGCTTCCTGGGGGGCAGGACTCCTGACGGCCACAGCGCCGCTCAGCATCTAGCGCTGCTCTGGCAACGCACACAGGGCCCAGCGAGCGCTTCCTCACACACAGCCCTGGGACTGGGAAATTCCAGCGCTCAGGTGTCAGAGAGCTCCAAGGGCACAGCGCTTGAAGGGGGAGACAGGCAGGTCAACACACGGCGCTTCTTTAGGGCACAGCGTCCCACGCTTTACCTGGTGATCCCCAGTTGCATGTACAACTTGTAGTGATTTGATGGTAGTCTCTTGGTTCCAGTTACTTGGATGTAGTTACTTGGATGTAGTTACTTGGATGCAGTTACTTGAGGGGGAAAAGGGGGTTGAGTTGGTGGGCATAAGAGCAGGATGGTTCCCTGCAGGCACACTGGAGGTGGTTCCCCTGGGTCCCCTCCCGCTGGGCAAGGTCAGTGGGTGAAGAGTGTTCCTCAGCTATCTCAGTGCAGCAGCGCCTAGGCCCAGTCAGTACCGGTAGTGTAGGTTTCTCTCCTAGGCCCGACAGCCTGTACTCCGACGGAGGTTCTCCCAGGATCAGTGGTGCCCCAACTGACTAAAAGATTTCCCTCCAAACCTTTTATACCCCTAGGTCAGGTGACCCTCCTAAAGGCGGCAAAACATAACTCCTCCCACAGCCCGGAAGGTTCTGGAACCTTCCACATGTCTGGCTAGGTGGCCCAGAGGCGGGGACGGGATGGATACTGTATCCCTATGTCCCAGCCTGACCCTGGCTACTAGTGTGTATGTGTGTAAGGCCCCTCCGCAGTAGCAGGGGCCTGTGGCAGCCATCTTGAGTGAGAGAGCACCTGCACCTCAGCACTGGTTAGCAGTGGTAAGGCGCCCGGAGACCTAGGTCCAGTAAAAATACGGTGGCAAAAATGAGGCGCAAAAGGAAAAAACAGGGCAAGACCACCCTAGGGCTGACAGGTCTAACATACTCTTTTCTACAATCACTGACACAAGCACACACTCATCCATACAGCCACTTTCATAATCACACACTCTCACATATAGTCACTTACATACTCTAACACTTACATATACTACCTTTCACATATGCAGTTACTCACACATACACCACTGAGACATCCATTCACTCACCAACAAAGCCATACGCACACTCACTCATCCATACAGCCCCTTGCAGATGCACTCATGAACCCATACACCCAGTGAATCACCCACTCACACATCTATGCAGGGAGTCACACACACCCCATCCACCCACACAGACACTTAGCCACCCATACAGGTACTCAGACAACCAATCATTAACCCATATAGACACTCATGTAGCTACTCACCAACCCATGCAGCGACTTTCACACCAACTGACATACTGATACAGACATTCACACAGGTTATGCTATCACATACAAGCAACTGCTGCCTTGAAAGTTCTCCTGAGGAACTCTGGGCTTTTTTACTCTGTCAGGATATTGTGTTCTCCTTCTGCCCTACCCTAGGGGATGGGGGTATCCAAAGATATTGGAGTAGATGCCTCACTCACTTATCAGGACATACTTCATCATTGGCGCCTATCCACACCCGGGTAAGATGATGCTACCTGGGCAAACTCAACCATAGATGGAATCGGAGTTCTTAGATAAAGCAATGCTGGATAAGCAGGGATCCAGATGAATGATTGTTAAAAATACCTCAAGGTATACCCAAATGCTATGCTTTATTTGGAGGGCACCTGGGAGATGATACAGCCACTCAGATGACATATGTTAAAAATCGTATCACTCATTAGTAGTACAGAAAGAATAGTAATCATACTTCTGCGGTAGCTTAGTATATATACCTTTAAGTCTCAGAAACGTTTACGAAATACACTCACTGGATGATGTCATCAGTGAAGTCTATTGAGATGCCATCAGTGAAGTCATCAGTGATGTAACTGACCATGGCATGAGTGATATAATAAGTGAGGTCATAGCATTGCGGGGCGTATGTTACAGTTAGCCCAGGTAACTATAACTGCTGAATTTCTATGATTGCAAAATCTGAGCCTAACTATATTGTCCTTGTAACCTTTGTTTTTTTCTGTGAATTTCTAAAGTTTTTTAAATGTTATTTCCTAACTGTAACCTGTAACTTTTGAGAGTGAGTGTGTCAGTGAGTGCATGAGTGACTCAGTGGGTGTGTTAGTGTCTCACTGGGTGTGTGAGAGGGTAATGAGTGTCTGAGTGGGTCTGTGAGTAGGTGCATGAGTGTTTGAGTTGGTTTGTGAGTACCTCCATGAGTGTCAGTCTGTGAGTGAGTGCATGAGTGTCTGAGTAGGTCTGTGAGTGGGTGCATGATTCTCTGAGTGGGTCTGTGAGTGAGTGCACAAGTTTCTCAGTGGGTCTGTGAGTGAGTGCATGAGTATCGTAATGGATCTGTGAGTGGGAGCAGACCAACTCACAGACTTAAGCAGACATTCACACACCCACTCACAGACCCACACAGGCACTCTCACAACTGCTCACAGACCCACACAGGCACTCACAGACACACTCTGAGACCCATACAGGTACTCACACACTCATTCACAGACCCACACACAGACTCACAGACCTTTCAAATACCCACTAACGGACACATGCATGCACTCATACCCCCACTGACCGACCTATACAGGTACTCACAGACCCACTCACAGGCTCATGCAGGCACTCACACAGCTATTCACAGACCCACACAGGCACTCACACACCCACTCACAGACCTACACAGGCATTCACAGACCCATACAAGCACTCAGAGACCCACATAGGCACTCACACAACTACTCACAGACTCACATAGGCACTCACATGCCTACCCACAGATCCATGCAGGCACTCACACACCCACTCAGAGACCCATGTAGGTACTCACAGAGCCACATAGGCCCTCACACACCCACTCACAGACTCACATAGGCACTCACACACCCAGTCACAGACCCACACAGCCACTCACACACCCTTTCACAGACTCACACAGGTACTCACACACCCACTCACACAGCCAGTATTGTTGCTGTGTATTGAGTATATGCCTTTAGTTTCTGGATGTGCTGCAGATCCACGGATTTTAATGAGATTGAATAAAAAATAATTTTAAAATAAAACAAACCAGTGTATGGGAAAAGGGTTGGCTCTGAAAATAACTATTGTGTTAATGGTGTGCAGATGATAACTACACATGGAACAGGATGCAGTCTTTTAAATTGCTGAGGCACACCATGTTGCCTTTCTCTGTGAAATGAACTCAATTGTTTCAATTTATTCCGTTCATATTAAAGCATAACTTGTTGTGGTATGTGGAGCCCATGTTGTTGTCTCTGAGGAATGCAGAAACTGTTTTATTGACATGTTTCCTGGATTTGTCTATCTGTGGACAAAATTAGTTTTACCATTTTCACTTCTACCTTTGGCAAATGTTGGAGGGCACCAAGGCAGTCCCTGTCTATACCACTCTTTCTAGAACTCTCTCTGGCCCCAAAACACAAAACTATGATCACACAATCCACACTTTGATAATTTTGGAGGCAAGTAGGATTTGCATACAGAAGAAGACTGTTAGTGAATGAGGGAGTTTTGAAGATGAAAGGCAGTTAAAATTGTGAACAGCATGTAAAAAGAAGATATTTAATTGAATGGTGGAGATGTGCAAAGAAGTAAATTAGGTAGTGACTTTAAGAAAAAAAGTGAGTAACTCTGTGACTGCCTTTTGAAAAATTAAAAAAATGGTATGGTGACTGAGATATGCTTGCAATAGCAAACACTCATCCACACCTGCTACACTTTTACTTGAAGCTAGTCTGGTGGTCATAGAAACTGTTCTGAACTTTTGACGTGCTGCTAGCATAGGTCACTATGGCAACTAACCAAAAAGAGTATAGGAGTTGTAAACTAAATGAATATACTGTAAAACTTAAAAAGAGAGTGGTGTAGACATGCTGCTTATTGTTGAGTGTTTGCCTTTATAATCACTAGTTTCTTACAAAGTGAAATGTGCATGCGAACAATTAACAGTACAATGTTAAATGCATGTATGGTCCCTAGGTAGATTCTCAGATCTGCCACAAGTTTACATGGGGGTCACGTTGAGCACCGTGGCGGATCCATGAATCTGCTCAAAACCACTACTAATTTGAGTTTCTTACCAGGAATGTAACAAAGGGTTAATGAAGACTGGCCATTTAGAAGTGGTATAACAAAAATAGAATATGAAAGTAAGGTTATGATTTGCTACCTACATCAGTATCACTTAAAGAAGAGTGGGAAGGGTTGTCATTGGTTCTTCTGTACTGAGAGTGGTATCTCATTCCTGTACCCCTGACTTGAGATTTTCACTGAGAAGAGATTCTAAGTGATACTGAGAAAAATATTGGAGAACAGCAAAGAGATTTCACAGGTATGTCAATAAGGGTGTTCATTTAAAAGGGATGGTAGATGATGATATTAAGGAAAAGCAAATTGAGCAGCAAAGGAAGAAGAAAAATGTCTAAAGAGAAAATAGAGTTATTTTATGAAGCTACTGTTAATGAATGTGCTTGGAAGTAGATGTGAATGATTGATTATAGTAGATAATTTTATAGTATATAATTTATGCCCAGTCATAGAGACATGCAGGCACTGATACACTCAGTAACAGTCTCAAAAATGTGAATATGAACCTAAAACAGATGTAGCAAGATAGTAATTGATACACTCAGAAAGACACTAATAAAACAATTCACACACCGATTTACTCACCTATAGATTCATTTACATAGTCATTCTCACTCCCATGCAGGCACTGTCAGAGTCTCTGAGACAGATATACAGCCATTCATTTAACCAGCAATCACTCTGTTACAGACAGATGTACACACCCATATACCCAGTTCTATATCTAGTCGCCCACCCATACAGCCAGTGAAATACCTATTTTCAAAACCACAGAGCCACTTATATATCTAGTAGGAGATCGACAGAGGCACTTACAAATCCAGTCACACATCTGCACAGCACTTATGTATCTAGCACAAACAGAGCCACTTGCACACACAGTTTCATAGCCCCACACTCACTAACACAGCCAGTAAGCAATCCATACAGGCAGTTATATACTGATTTAGAGACCCATAGAGTTATTTAGACATCTAGTGACTCTCTATAGGAATGTGCCATTTTTTGACATGGTCACCCCCACTTTTTGCCTGGTATTCAATGGAATTTTGACAGAAGGTACATTGGGTCCCTACTATCCAGGTCCCCAGTGCCAGATCTCTTTCCCTAAACTATACAATTGTTCCCCCAATTAGCAATATCTTTAGCACACCCTGTAAGTCCCTAGTAAATGGTACCCCAGGTACCTTGGGCATGGGGTAATAAAGAGGGTCTCTAAGGGCTGCAACATGTATTATGCCACTCTAAGGAAGCCCTCACCATCTTCATGCAAACTGCCATTGCAGGTTGTGTGACATGGTGCAGAGAAAAGTAAAAAACACAACATGGCACATCTCCTGTGTGCCGTGCCTGGAGATACTGCATGCAGTATAGATAAGTCACCTCTACAGCTGGCCTTACAGTCCTAAGGCGGGGCACACTATACTACAAGTGTGGACATACCTGCATGAGCATACATGCCACTGTGTTGTCTACGTTGATTCTAGATATTACAGTTGAACAGGAAAGCCATTTTAAGTACATGTGCTGGACTCTTGTAAAGATTAGTTCCCCAGCTACATGATGGCTTCACTGAAATTAGAGATGTTTGGTATCAAAACATCTCATTTTTATAAACCCACACAGATTCCAGTGATGGATGTATTAATACATGGACCCAGAGTGCACCTTAGAGGTGCCCCCTGAAAACCTACTGACTACTAGTGCTGTGGCTGACTGGTGTGGACCAGCCTGCCACCAGAGACAGTTTTCTGACCCCTTGCAGGAGAGATCCCAGGCTCTCCGAGGGCAGGGACAATGCCTTCTCTTGGCTGAGGTGTTTTCCCCCCGGAACAGGATGACTAAGTAATCATCATATCAAGGCAGGAGGCTTCAAAGGCCTCCCCTGGCTTTGGCATGTGATCCTATCTTTCCTAGACAGAGGATATACCAACTCCCTGCCCTGGGCCCTTTGGCACCAGGACATGTGGGAAAATTAGTTACTCAGGAGGTTTGTTCACTATCAGGTCAATTCCCCCCTAAGATGTGCTGCCTGATGTGAACACAATACTTAGAAGTCCACCATCTTGGTTTTTGCTTAAATTAGGCTCTCTGGTGCATGGTTATGCCCACTTCCCTCAGTAAGTGATCATATAGCGGGTGTGGACATCCCACTGGATACTACCTGTCAATCCTCTTAACACCCCTAAATTGATTATTTCTGGGCACCCCTGATACCAGGAGATTAGACTCAATAGATCAAGAAGAAAAGGACACTGAAAGCCACATAAAAGAGCAAGAACTGAATACTGCTGTGGACTTTTGGCACCAAACCATGCCTGCCGCACTAAGGGGATGATTATGATGGCGGTGAACCCGCCACCGGCAGCCTGCCAGTGGCGAATTCACCCACGGGTCCGACCCAGGCAATCGTTACAATTGCCTGTCGGACCCACCCTGCATCCACAAAATGGTGGCGGTGCCTAGCAGGCACCGGCCGCCAGATTTGGATGCTGCATCCCCGCCAGCCAGTCTATGGTGGTTCAACCACCATTGAAAGGCTGGTGGGGATGTAATTTAGGGGCCCGTTGTGGGCCCCCCTTGCGCAGGGGCATGTTAATTTTGCACAGTTCCCTGCACCAGGTGGCAGGCACCACGTGGTGCCTGCCACATAGTGCAGGGAAATGCACAACATGCATTTTTACTATTGCGGTGGGTGCTGCAGCCAGCAATGGTAAACATGCACAATGCGACCGCCACAGTGGCTGTCGCATTGCAATTTCATGTGCAGGACTGCCACCATATAGACGGGTGGTCCTGATTCCCAGGACGATGATGGACGGACTTAAGTCCGTCCGCCATCATAATCACCCCCTAAGTCTTGACAATCGCGACCCATCAACTCGTCCTGCAGCTGAACTCCAGACAAGAACCCTGGTGGGCTACCTGCAAACCACAAATTGCCAGAGAACCCCCCTTGGAGTAGAAGAGCTACTGTCCTGCATTCCGCAGGCACCAAAACACAAAGTCAAGTCTACAGAGTTGCCGCTCCCAAGCCAGCTCAAAGCATCAGCCTCCCAGGAGGTGGACTCTGTGCTCCTGAAGGGAATATCTGTCCCCCCACCAATGAGAAGACACTAGGAACAACCGGAGCAGCACAAGACGAATACCGGGGGTACCCATCCCTTTTCAGCAAGCCAAGACCATGAGAGTCCAGTCGGGACTCCAATGACTCAGAGACAAAGCAGCCATCAAAGGACATCAACACCACAGAGACCCACTTCCAGAGTGGCCCAGCTGTCCTGATTTTGCACCCTCAAATGGCAAGTCTGACGATCACAAGGCTCTAGGATGCACAGAGCCCAGCTGACCTTTCTACTCTGCACAGCAGCGCCACAGAGTGGGTATCAATGAAATGGCTGTGCCCCTTGTCCTCAAGATCCATGTGATTTTAGCCCCCATTAAGAGCTCCCAAACTTGTCCCCAAGGCTACATCTGCAGCCTCTTTCTAGGTGCCCCCCTTCTTTCTACTGGCTTAGCGTGCACAGCTACTAATCTACCAGCACCTCTGCACCCTAACGCCCCAAGGGCAGGTAACGAGTACCTTGGTCCCGTACGACCCTAAATCCCAAAGGAGATGCCCAGAAACCGACGACACAAACCCATATACTATCTATGCCTTTTTCTCTTATAGGAAAGCATTGTGCATAAAGGCAAATTAAGAGACTGTTTTACTTCCCTCCAAAAATCAATATTTAAAAAAGTACTTACTTGATAACAAAGGGGGTCATTACGACGGCGGTCGGACTTTTGTCCGACTGCCATTGCTGCGGTAGTGGGACTGGCCGCCTACAAGGCGGCCTACCCACCTGCCGCATTACAATGCGAGCACCACCGCGGCGGTCGCACTGGCCATACTTTACATTGCGGCTAGTGCTGCTGGCTGTGGCACCGGTTGCAATGTAAATAGGGCACTGTTTACATTTCCCTGCACTATGTGGCAGGCACCATGCGGTGCCTGCCACATGGTGCATGGAACTGTAGGGGGGCATAATAGGTGCCCCCCAACCCTCAAGAGAAAATGCCCGGGCTGAAGGGGGGCCTGCTACGGGCCCCCAAGGTCCCTTTCTGCCAACTTGTTCATGGCGGGTTAACCGCCATGAACTTGCGGGCAGAAAGGGTTATCATAATAACAATGGCAGTGCCTGGCAGGCTCCGCCGCAATGCTGGCCAATGTTGCTGCTCCGACAGGTGGTTGGAAAAGGACCGCCTGTCGGAACCATAGCGGTCGATCTTTTCGACCACCACGCATCACCAATGCTTCCCCCGCCATCATAACATGGTGGGTGAAAAATCGATGTGCGATGGCGGAGGGCCCACCACCGACAGGCTGTCGGTGGCAGGCCTTCTGCCATCGTAATCAGACCCAAAGTTCTTAGAACCAAAAATGTATTAAAAAATACAACTTAGTTTTCTAAATTGGTCTATCATTTATTCTTGAGTGTTTGTTCATTTATTGCCTCTGTGACTACAGCTAATGCTTAGCACTACCCTCTGATAAGACAACCTGCTCGCCCACACAATTCCACAAAAGAGAGCATTACTGTTTTTGCCGCTATAAACCGATTGGGGTCTGGACTCTTTACACAGTGTACCTCAATTTGGTCCACTATATATTGAGCCAGCTTCCTACACACATCCACAGAGGCGCCAACACACTCACTCAGATGTGTACTCCAGTGGCGACTGGCACAGGTAAACGCGGTGGGGATTGTGGGGTGGGGGGAGGTCCACAGACGATGGAATAGGTATATTTAAATAAATAAACAATACCTATTCCGTCGCCTGTTGGCTTCCCCCCTGCCGCTCCCTGTCCCGCCCCACCACTCTTACCTGTGCTGGCCGTCGCTGGTGAACTCAAGTATTGACACAAGCAAGTCACTCATCCATACACTAACTCATAAACGCATTTATGCATTCAAAATGATGTACTTACACTCACTGTTACACACTGCATAAGCACTGCACTTACACACCCTGTTACAGTCTCAGAGAAGTGCTTATGAACCCAAAACTGATGTAGTCAGACAGTAACTGACACACTGTGAAACACACGAATAAAACCATTCCCACACCCATTTTCTCACCTATGTATGCACTTACATAGTCATTCACACCCCCATACCAGCAGTGTCAGATTCACTTAGGCACATATACAGCCATTCATGTGTCCAGTAATCACTCTGTTACAGACAGACATACACAGCCATACACCCAGTATTAGACCTAGTCGCCCACCCATACAGCCACCAAAATACCTATTTACGAAACTATGGACCCACTCACACATCCAGCCAGGGGACGACAGAGGCACTTATACATTGAGTCACACGTCTGCATAACAGTTATGTATCCAGCAAAAACAGAGCCATTTTCAGACACAGTTACATACCCCAACACTCAGTAACACAGCCATGAAATGATCCATGCAGGCACTTACATGCCCATTTAGAGATAAATAGAGACACTAAGACAGCCAGTACCACACCAACATAGTTACTTCATATCCAGTGACACACCCACGGAGGCTCTGATATGTGCTGAAGTATTGACACAACCAAGTCATTCATCCATGCACTAACTAACTCATAAACACATTCATACATGCCAACTGACAGACTTACACTGCTTGTTGTACACTGATATAACTACATATGTGTCTATTTAATTGCATACAGTATATAATTTAATAATATATAATGTAAAGGTAATTGTATTGTTTATTTGCTTTTTAAGACATCTACTTGTATGTATAAAGGAAGATTAACAATGCCGAAAAAGACAGAAACAAGAAAAAAACAGAACAAACAGTACTATCTGCTTAAAACTGACAGTGAAAAGTGACATAATGCGAAGAATGTGCTTAAAGAGAAAAGAGCTGCTGGTAAGAGAACTAAGAATTTTCTTAAAATAGCATGTGGAAAAATGCTAAATGTTCAAAAACATCCAAATAAAAAGCAATGTTTAAAATCAGCTCAAAAAGGAGAAGGAATAAGTGAAATTCAAATTGAGAAATCTTATAAGAAAACAGCTGGTTCAACAAGAAGACAGAGACAATTTAAAACAATTAACAGTGAGAATGTTTTGTAGTAGGATAATACAAACGTTGATGTGTAACATGAAGCAGTATAAGAGAAGAAGGAAAGCAGTGAAGCAAAAACAACATATTGAGAGTGTAGTTGATGAAGAATTTGTTGTGCAGCGGATTATTTTGATACTGAAAAAAAGGAGAACACTGGATAAGACAGCATTGACTATAAAAAAAAAAGCCAGAAAAAAAAATAATTTTGGGCAAATTTTCAGAGGAGAATTGAAGCATACATCTAGTACTGAGCCTTTCTTTAATGACGAAAGCTACTTACATGAGAACACATTAGTGCATGTAGTTGAAACAACTGGGTGATGTTATGAGGTACAGATAGAATGAAGAAATAGCTGAAGAGGTACAAGAAAGGCTTAGACATGCCCCTGTATATAAATGGGACTGTAGCAGTATGTGTAGTGTGCGCCAAGAATCAATTGATATATTATGAACTTTTCTATGTGAATTTCCAGGTAAATGTGTGAAACTGAAAACTGCAATGCTGTAAGGACAAGTGCAAAGTGAGGAAATATACTGATTTAAAAGCACATTCACCTGCGTGTCTACTCAAAAAAGTGTGTACACGCACACTTCATCATTGCCGAATGTTGACTGTTGGCCAGCATTGTGTTTAGGAGAAATGAACAACGCATTTTTGCTGGTGCAGTATTAGAGGTTGAAAAGGTTTGTGTTTGATATTCAGTTACATTTTTTGGTCCTGAAATAGAGACTGGAGAAAATGAGGAGATGATATGTCAAGATGTAGAGGAACAGAACACAGATAGGTTTGCACAAGAAATAGCAACGTTTAAAGCAGTTTCAACAGGGAAACCAAACTATGGGGCTCATTATGATGGCGGAAGGACCGCCACCGCCGGGCCGGAGGTGGCGGTCCTTCCGCCATCACTGAGCATTTTACCCACCGCCAAATTAGGATGGCGGTGGGTATCGCGGCGGACGCAAAGTCCGTCCGCCGCTTTTCCGCCGGAGGCAATCGCACTGATTGCCTGGTGGACGGAAAAGGGCCACTAAGGGCCACTAAGAGGGGGCCCGTTGCGGGCCCCCTCTGTGTGGGGAGGGTATAGGTGCAATGGGCATTTCCATGCCTGCCACCTTGTGCATGGAAATGCACATCCTGGCCTTTTAACATTGTGAAGGGTGCTGCAGCCAGCAGCACCGTCCGCAATGTTAAAAGGCCAGGATGCGCCCGCCAGCATCCTAACTGGACTGGTGGGACCGCCGCATGTCTGGCGGGCGGTCCCAGCACTGCTATGATGGCGGGCTGACTGATGTCCGCCAGCCATCATAATGAGCCCCTATGTTTGTATATGTTGTTGACGCACTCACTACAAAAGCCAAATTTGGAATGTAGACTTGTTCTCAAAAACTTAGAAGGAAAACAGAGGTTAGTGGCTATAATTTGCTGTGTATTTATTTGTGGAGGAACCGTTCGATTTGTCAACACGACAGATCATATGTAAGTATTGCTATGACAAATTACAGGACAACAAAATGCCTGCGAAAGCATTACATAATAAGTTAGAGTTGGTACACATTCCAGAGGAGCTTCGACATCTAAATGTTTATAAAACAATACTTATACACTCTATACACCCATTTCAAGCAATAGATGGTATGGAACTAAAGACTGGGAAACTACCACAGACTGAGCTACAGAAACGCCATAAAGGTAGAGTTGTGTACTTACCTTTAGATTTTAAACATAATATTAAAATTATAGGTGTAGTGAGAGATATGGATGAACAATTTATTATTCTAGTGAACGGTGTGCCCACAAAAAACAAAACAATCTGGCAAGAACTCAGTGAAGTGATCAAAAACTGGTCCATGCTATGCAGAGATCTGCAAGCGGCTGAGTTATTTGGTCATGCCGTTAGCATTAATTTTTGACACCGGGTGTTTGTCCGGCGCTGTAAAAACAGCGCAAACTGCACAATGTGCAGCACAAGAGGGCGCTGCTTCTTTTCTTGCCACTCAAGTAGATTTTCTGCCCGAGCTGCAGCTTTCTCAACGCGAACGGAAGGTTTCTCAACATGCGTGGTCGCGACAATCCGCGACCACCCGTGTTGAGAAATCTGACTGCCCGCTTTGAGAAATCTCACCAGGAGGTGGATTTTCCTCACTCGCGCTCCCCAACTTGATGTTGGTGAGTGCGAGTGGGGAAAAAACTCTTCTTCGTGGAGAAGAGTTATTCAGAACTCCGCGGAGCATGGAGTGCAAAAAACTCCACAAACGGAGCAGAATTCACCGCCCAGGCCTAATGTGAAAAAGGTAAAAAAGTTACATTCTACCTCAAGCAAAATAATATGTATTACAAAGATAAAGATGTTCTCACAGATGGAAGTTGCATGGAGGATGAAATGTTACCTTAAAGTGCACAGTTTGAAAAAGTAGATAGAATTAAATTTGAAGAAATATATGAGCAATACAGTATCCATCCACTTCATTCAAAAAGGTTATGGGAAATACAATTAAACTGTAGCAGATGAAACACGCTAAAGGAGCTCTAATGAGTGTGTGGGAGAAAAGTTTAGAGGCTCGTTATTTTCCACAACTATTTCCAATTGGAATAGGCAGACAGTATGATGACCATCCAGTGCAAATACCAGCAGCTGAGTGTAGGTCAACCAGATTACATTCAGAGGACCCTATATTTCATCATAGTATTCCATATATATACCATCTGTTATTTATAATTTGGTGCTGAGACAGAATATCGAGTTGGAAATGTCAACTTGCACAAATATCGAGTTGGAAATATGGTGATTCAGAAATATTGACAGCAAAAATATCGTGGTCAAGAATATCGAATTTAAGATAAGAAATATTGTTTTAAAAATATAGAAGTCATTAATATTGTTTGCAAAAATATAGATGTTTAAAATATAGATTTTTTAATTAGTGTTATGTATTTTAGTTTATATTTTAAATGTATGTGATGTATGTGTTTTGTATAAGTATTGTTTATGTTTTTTAATATATGTGTTACATTTTTAGTAGGTATGAATTTTATTTTAATGGAATTTTACATTTTTAGTTCCGTAGCGGGTTGTGGGCTTATGGGGGAATAGGGTGGGAAGTAATTTAACTATATTAGATTAATGACTATTTTTTATTTATTTAATTTAGATTTTATGGCGTTAATTGTGGGAAGTAATTTATTTGTAATTAATTATTAATTTGTTGTTAATGAATATGAATTAATCAATTGATAATTAATTATGTAATTTTTTTAGGTGTGGGTTAAGGGGTTTATAGGGATAAAGGGTGGGAAGTAATGTATTTTTGATGAATTAATAATTAGTTGTTAATTTATATTAATCTATTGATTGAAAATTAATTATGGAAATTGTGTTATTAATTTTAGTTGTGGGTTGTAGGGTTTATAGGGGTAAAGGGTGGGAAGTAATTTGTGTTTAATTAATTAATAATTAGTTGTTAATTTATATTAACTAATTAATTGATAATTAATTATTGTAATTGTGTGATTTCATTTAGGTTTGGGTTGTAGGGTTAATGTGGTAAAGGGTGGGAAGTAATTTATGTTTAATTAATTAATAATTTGTTGTTAATTAATAATAATTAATTAATTGGAAATTGAATATGGAATGTGTGTAATTGATTTTAGGTGTGGGTTGTGGGGTTTATAGGGGTAAAGGGTGGGAAGTAACTTTTGTTTAATTAATTAAGAATGAGTTGATCATTAAAATTAATTAATTTATATTTAATTAGGGTATTTGTTTATATGTTTTTGTGTGTGGGTTTTATTGTTATGGGGTAAAGTGCGGGGGTAAATTAATTTTACTTACTTTATAATTAGTTGTTAAATACTATTAGTGTTTTAATTGAAAATAAGTTTTAATTATGTAATTAATTTTTTTACAGTTTATTTTTAGCTGTGGGTTGTGGGGATTATAGGGGTAAAGTGTGGGAAGTTAAATAATTTTTATGAGTTTTAATTTGTTTTTTAATACATATTTCTTTAATTGGTATTTAATTATGTTAGTTGAGGAAGTAATTCTTTTAAATTTAGATGTGGGATGTGAATTCTGTGGTGTTATAGGGTAGGAAATAAAAGAAGTCAATGTATGTATTAATTAATGTTTTTGTTTTTAAATAATTTTTAATTAAACATATTTATTTGTTTGGAAATTATTTTATATTTTATTTAATATAATATTCGTAGGTATTTGTTATATGTTTTTAACATTATAATATATATATATTTAATTTTTGTATTAAATATATTTGTATTTGAATTTTTTACATATTTATATATTTCTTAATTCATTTTTTTTTGTTTTTTTTTGTTTTTTTTAAAATGTTGTTTGTTTTTAATTTTGAACTGACTGGAGTGAGAATATTAATTGTTACTCCTCTGCAATCCAACACTTTCCCTACTGTTGCACTCACTGGAGTGGGAATAGTAATTTTTACCCCTCCGCTATCCAAAACTTTCCCTACTGTTGCACTCACTGGAGTGGGAATATTAATTTTTACCCCTCCGCTGTCCAACACTTTCCCTACTGTTGCACTCACTGGAGTTGGAATAGTCATTTTTACCCCTCCGCTGTCCAACACTTTCCCTACTGTTACACTCACTGGAGTGGGAATAGTAATTTGTACCCATCCGCTATCCAACACTTTCCCTACTGTTGCACTAACTGGAGTTGGAAAAGTAATTTTTACCCCTCCGCTATCGAACACTTTCCCTAGTGTTGCACTCACTGGAGTGGGAATAGTAGTTTTACCCCTCCGCTGTCCAACACTTTCCCTACTGTTACGCTCCCTGGAGTGGGAATAGTAATTTGTACGCCTCCGCTGTCCAACACTTTCCCTACTGTTGCACTCACTGGAGTGGGAATAGTAATTTTTACCCCTCCGCTATCCAACAATTTCCCTACTGTTGCACTTACTGGAGTTGGAATAGTAATTTTTACCCCTCCGCTGTCCAACACTTTCCCTAATGTTGCACTCACTGGAGTTGGAATAGTAATTTTTACCCCTCCGCTGTACAACACTTTCCCTACTGTTACCCTCACTGGAGTGGGAATAGTAATTTTTACCCGCTCCTCTATCCAACACTTTCCCTACTGTTGCACTCGCTGGAGTTAGAATAGTAATTTTTGACCCTCTGCTATCCAACAATTTTATTATTTAACATATTTAATATTTATTATTTTATATTATGTATATATATATATATATAAAATTCGATATTTTGTACAATTATATTTTTTACATCGATATTTTTTTTCCAATATTTTTGTACTTACCTGTTTAAGTATAGGGAGTCGATATTTTTGCTTCAATATGTTTTACTTCTATGGGGCCGATTCCGATTCAGGCCGGAAATCTCTCCGACCGAGAGAGATTTCCGACCGAATCGGACTCTGGCAGTCCGACCGAACGAGTACGATGCGCACGCATGCAATCGGACTCGAGTCGGTCGGATTCCCATTGAAGTCAATGGTAGCCGGTCGTACAACGCGTACGGGGGCTCCCATTGACCCAATGGGTCCGAGGTGAACAAGGGTGCCCCCTACAGTGGGTACGCCTCGAAGCGACTCGTGGCATACATGCACAGGTAGGGGGGACCCATGGGTCCCCCCTGTGTGCGACTCGCGCAGCTACGCGTACAGGGGGGTCCGACCCGGACCCCCAAAGTGCGGCTCCGACTGCTCTTTTGAGCCGGACGGTGCCAGTCGGTCGGAGCGCATCGGACCCGCGAACAAGTCGGTCGGTGATTTCGCGTGCGCTCGCATTGTACTCGCTCGGCCGGACGCACGTACGAATCGGTCGGGAAACAGGGCTCCGAATCGGATCCGGTTAAGCCGAATCCGATTCGGTGCCCTACCGGCCGAGATCGGAATCGGCCCCTATATTTTTGA
Organism: Calotriton arnoldi; assembly: GCA_963921515.1. Taxonomy (NCBI): domain Eukaryota; kingdom Metazoa; phylum Chordata; class Amphibia; order Caudata; family Salamandridae; genus Calotriton; species Calotriton arnoldi. Next base: position 214,048 of record CAWUFW010015642.1, on the reverse strand, counting down.
CATCGATATTTTGTCAGTGAACCCTGTAATTTATTAATATGGACTATCCTAGAGTGTTAACCATATTTGTAATCTGCAAAATATGTCTGCAAAAGACTTTGTCGACAAAATTCATGGAAAGGATGAGAAGTTGGAATACAATTTGATTGCAAGCCAGCATGGCACTAATGAATATTGGTATTGTTGTCATGGTGAACTAAAATGTATGTTACAAAATTTAGGTGCACCAGTTTGGTTTGTGTCCCTCAGTTGTGCAGATTACTCATGGGATGACTTACATGACTTTTTGAGAGAAGCAAATTGTAACATTAAGGACATCCATTTGAAGACACCAGGAGAACTTTGCTCTTTAGATCCTGCAAATGTCTGTAGGTATTTTAACCAAAGATTTCGAGCCATGCTCTCCTTCATCTGCAGCAAAAAAACACCTGAGAGAGAAGTTAATAATTTCTTTTGGCGTAAAGAGTGCCAAGCTAGAAATGCTCCTCATATTCATATGTTGCTGTGGCTAAAAGATGCACCAAAATTTGAAACAGACACAGATGAGTCTGTACTTTTTTTCATAGACCAGTATATTATGTGTAGCATCCCAAAAGACAGTGACGAAAAAGGCCTTAAACAGCAAGTTCTACATTTTCAATCACATAGATGTGGGAAGTATTGTCGGCTTAAGTACAGAGCAAAAGGAACATTTTACACTAAGGGGCCGATTAAGATGTCGGTCGGAAAGGCTCTGAATGGCATTCAGATTCTCCTAAACCATTTCGGAACCTATGTTTCCGACTGACTCGAAAACCTTTCCGACCGACCGATTGCGATAGAAGTTAACCATTTGGGCTGTCAGAATCAGTTCCGATCAGCACTCGGAGCCCCCGAGTCGGTCGGAGCCGATTCATACAGCTCTATGGACACTGTTTCGGACTGTGCGATACAATGTCAGAGTCTGACAGCTATTCCGAGTCGGCCTGCCCAACACGAAATGGCTGTTGGAAATTGAGTGTGGGGGCCCGTTGCAGGTCCTCCTTCATCCTCAGGCCCCCAGTTGGGGTCCGTGGGGGTACCCAAGGGACCCCCCTTTAAAACCATGCACAGTGTGGCAGGCACCATGGGGTTTACTGCAACCACCCCTTTTTTCAATGGGAGCCTGTGTTCTCATTCGGAACATAGGTTCCTATTGAAGCCAATGGGAGTTCGACCGAACGGTGTTCGGAAACATCGTAATCGGTAGGTTGGACTCGCCTAACCCGAGTCGGTCGGAACCGATTACAAAACTGAGTCAGTCGGAAGAGTTTCCAACCGACATCGTAATCGGCCACTAAATGTCGTTTTGGTTTTCCAAGACCTATTATTTCAAAAGGAAGAGTCAACCATTTTTTGTCTACAGTAAGTCATACACTTACTCAAAAATCACCCAAAAACACCTACAACCTGAGGAGAACAGAGGCTTCAAAATATATCAACGACTACAAACCTGTCATTCTGAAAATGTTGAATGACAATCTGGATATTCAATTTGTGGTAAACAACTCTATAGCTGTTGCTCGTTATGTATCTTCACACATAACAAAAGCTGAGAAGATGGAGATAAAAGGTCTGTTGGAAGAGATTTCTGCTGCAAAGTCTCTAACGAAGAATTTGTACAGCTTCAGTTTGAAGATGCTTTAACACAGAGAAATTGCATCCTATGAGTGCTTTGATTGGTTGAGTTCAGTTAGTTTATACTGTAAGTCAAGAGGAATTGTTTGGGTGAGCCTAGACCTAGCTTACACACGAAATAGAGTGTTGAAGTATTTTCTAGAAATTGAATACCTTGCAGAATTTGTCCCAAAAAGTACAGACATTGTCAAAACAAGCATGTTGGATACTTACTATGCAAAATGAAGTACAGATTTAGAAAATGTATGTTTTTATGAAATTCTTCAAAACCACAGATAACAATGTCACAGAAAATATAGATGAAGATCAATTTGCAGTAGTTGATTTTGATGTTGTTTGGTATAACATAGCAAAGGAAGCCTAATTAACCATAGAAAATTGAGTTGCCAGACTGCTGAAAAATTTGTGTTTTTCTATTTGGCACTTCTGCAGCTTTTTAAGCTTTGGCGTTTCTGAATCAGAATTACTAGGAGAGTTTGACAGCTATGAAGACTCTTTCAATGCTGCAAAGGATAGCATTGTGTGCTCAGTATTTACTAAATATTTGAAAATGTTACATGATGAAATTGAACAGGGAGAAACAATTGCTGCTGAGATTGCTAAGGAGAGTTCACAAAGCAGCCAATGTGTATGTCCTTTAAGTCAAGATCCACATGGACAGCCACTAATTGAAAATTAAGCTGCTATTGCAATGAATGAAGTGGAGGCTGCATTAAACAAATAAGACAGGAAACAAATGATTTGGAAGACTTAATTGGACAACTAAATTATTAGCAAAAGAAAATATATGTGGAGGTGAAAGCCAGAGTTGTGCATAGATTGCTCCATGACAAGAAAGAGAGTGCATGCACATCATTTAAGAATATACTATTGCATGTCAGTGTACAAGCTGAAACTGGTAAAAGCTTCTTAATACATGTCCTCACTGTTTTCCTACAGAAGAATACAGACTGTATATACAGACTGTATTCTGTCATGTGTAGTTACCGCACCCATTGGATTAGCTGCTCATAATATCAAAGGAATTACTTTACATTGATTTTTGATCCTGCCAGTGGATCATGAAAACAAACTAGAATACCAAAGGTTATCTGATGAAGCTTGCAATGAAGTGTTGAGAGTGCTAAACAAGTTAAAAATGTAATCATCGATGAGGTGAGTATGGTCTCAAATGTATTGCTTGCCTTTGTACATTTGATAATGCAACAGATTCTAAAAACAGACTACGATGTGCTATTTGGAGAAAAACTCTTGATTGTTTTCAGAGATCTACTGCAACTTACATCTGTCAAAGGACAGCCTTTGTTTAAAACACTGCTTCATGATGAAACTCAGAATTCTTTGGGAAGCTTTGGAAAAATCAATATTTGTTTAAAATTCCAATAAAAAGAATTACTTAGGAATATGAGACAAGCATCTGACATTGAATATGGGAATATTCTGAACAATATTAGAGTAGGTGATCTTTCAAAAGAGGGACAGCGTCTGCAAGGAAGTCGTCTTTTTAAAAAAGTGTTTCCAGCTAACAAGACAGCAGCAGAGATAATGTTCACTTTTGTTAAAGAACAAAAACCAATTGTGTGCCTATTGCCTACACTGGTGGAGTGTGTTTTTTAACAAAGAAATGCTGGAATTATAGAAAGATAACATTTTGGAATTGACGGCAATAAACAAATTGAACACCAGGGTGTTACAGTATTCTTAACTGAAAAGTTACAAGCAACATTGGATTCTTTTGAAAAATCTGTTTCAAGAACTGCAGGTTTGGAGAAATGTTTAAGTGTTTGCAAAAACTGTAAAGTAATTTTGTGTTGAAACTTAAATGTAGAGGAAGGATTAGTTAATGGTGCTATGGGTAAAATTATTGATTTCCTTAGCTTTCCTAACTTGAGCGATATAGAGTACCTAGCGAATACATTTGATCAGATTGATATTGTAAAGCAGATTAGAAGGTCTGTTATACACTTTTTGCTTGTGAAAGACGTATATGTGTGATGGAAACAGTTTCCAGTTTCTCTAGCATAAGCTGTTACTATTCATAAATCTCAAGGTTTAAGCTTAGATGCAACATTTGCTAATGTTGGGAGTATAGTGTTTAAGGAAGGTATGTCATATGTAGCCTTATCTAGAGTTTGCACATTGTGTGGTTCATATCTAGTTGCATTTGATGACAGCAAAGTAAGTGTAGATCCAGGTTGTGTTAATGAATACAATCCACTAAGAAGTATTTATTCTCCTCATTTAGGACAGTATCCCATTGATGAAAAATGCACCATCTGTCCAAAGCAAACACATTCAAAAGAGTGTAGTGATGTTGTTGGAAAGAAAGAAATGTTAGAGAACAAAGAAGTTGTTAAGAAAAAAATATGACAATGAGGTTTATATTCTTGGTTACCAGTTGTCAAACCCCTCTAGTGTCAACTGCCATGCATATGTTGTTCTAAACATACTCTTTCAATGACCTTATCTTGTATACACAGTTACACAGAAAACATAGAAGAGATTGTGTTCTGCAATGTGTGCTTTGTTGCAACCTTTACATAGTGATAAGACATATTGTGCTTCACACATTCTAGTCTGTACAGATATATGCAGCAGATCTGTATAGTTTACTCCAAACACTCAACAGGATACACAGGAGTTTCTATTGGTGATGTTTGGAGTTTTATGAGTAGAGGAAATATGCATTAATGAGTTATTTAAACTTATTTACTCATGGAACCATGAGTGTGAAGATTGCTCATTCACATTAAGTACAGAAATAGATTTAGAGCGATTTCTTTATTTAACACTACCAGATTGCAAAACTGTCTTTTGACAAATTGTTCAAACAAGCTACACAAAACAATACCTGCCCAAATTGTCGATCAGATCTTATGTCAACATTATGTGTAGGAAGAAGTGGGAAGTATCTAATTTTAATGCTACAACGATGCCGAGCAGATGGAAGTCAATTGGAAAAAGAGAGTATTGACTTCAAAGCAGGACAAATATCTATTTCTGGAAAACCACATACTACTATGGGGCCGATTCCGATCTCAGCCGGTAGCGCACCGAATCGGATTTGGCTTAACCGGATCCGATTCGGAGCCCTCTTTCCCGACCGATTCGAACGCGCGTCCGGCCGAGCAAGTATGATGCGAGCGCACGCGAAATCGCCGACCGACTCGTTCACGGGTCCGAACCGCTCCGACCGACTCGCACGTACTCGACTCTCACCGTGCGATGGAGACGTTCCCCGGCCGGGCAAGTACGATGCGCACCGCGAGCAGTCCGATCGACTCGCGCCGTCCGGCTCGAAAGAGCTGTTGGAGCCGGACTTTGGGGGTCCGTGTCGGACCCCCCTGTACGCGTAGCCGCGCGAGTCGCACACAGGGGGGACCCATGAGTCCCCCCTACCTGTGCGTGTGCGGCGCAAACCGCATCAAGGTGTACCCCCTGTAGGGGGCGCCCTTGTTCGCCTCGCACCCATTGAGTCAATGGGAGCCCGAGTACGCGTTGTATGACCGGCTCCCATTGACTTCAATGGGAGTCTGACCGAATCGAGCCCGATTGCATGCGTGCGCATCGTACTCGTTCGGTCGGACTGCCAGAGTCCGATTCGGTCGGAAATCTCTCCGGGTCTGGCTCGGTCGGAGTGATTTCCGGCCTGAATCGGAATTGGCCCCTATGTCTTTTATAATTCATGAAGGAGTTTGTGTTACATCTGGTCACGACAATGTCTGTGTAAAAAGTAAAAGTGGATGGATAAAATGTACTGACAGCAACCTTAAATTCAAGCAAAGACTGTCTTTTAAGCTATCAAATTTTTATCTTTTGTTTCTGGAACCATAGTTCTAATGAGGATGGCAGTTGTAAAAGTGATATCATTTTTTTGTTCTATATCCATTATCAGTATTTATGACATCATTTGGCCTACCAGGGGTCATATTTTTATAAGGCTTACCATATGCTGGTGTGCCTTATATATCTATTAGTAGTTCTAAAGACAAAGGTCTCATTTTCAGCAAAATATTTCTTCAATTAGTAGTGCTATTTTAAGTAAAACAATCATTTGAAATAATTGTAGTGAGTGGAATGGACACTGTTGCTTAATTTCAGTGACATAGAGTGCAGTTTTTTTCTACAATCTATATGATTATTTTTCCCCAACTGTTCAATGATGATTCTTCCTATTCTACATCATTTATGGTGTATGAGTATAAAACAGTAAAAAAAGGAAAATGAAATTCATCATTTTTACGTAACATAGCATTCCAGCATAAGTAATGAGTAGTAATTTGTTCGAATTATGAAGTTATGCATTGTTAACATTTTAACCATATTGTGTAATTTTAAAAATTGTAATTCTAACTCATATTTGTGTTTTTTTTCTTTTTATACAGATCTACAGCATCATCTATTGGAGTAATGTATTTTACTAATTTGTTTTTCCAGTGTTGTTCCATAACATTACATCTGTCAGGGCGCATGTCCAAACAGGCATTGATACAGCCACTCACACACTGATACAACCACTCACACATGCAGTCACACACTGATACAGCCACGGACATAACTAGCCACCCACTATTGCGTGCATTGACAGACCCACACAGACATCAATACACCCACTTGCACACCCAGCCACATGCCATTACAGGCACTCACACAACCAGGCACACACTGACAAAACCACTGACCCACCCAGACATACACTGATAAAGCCTCTGACACACTCAGACACACATCAATAGAGATGCTGATACACCCAGGCACACACTGATACAGTCACTGACACACCCAATCTCAAATCAATGCAGCCACTGACACACCCAGGTACACACTAATACAGCCACTGACACACCCGGCCAAACACTGATACAGCCTCTCAAACAGCCACTCACACACCAATACAGCCACTCACACACTCAGCCAAACATGATACACTCACTTACACACCCACCTAAACATCGATGCAGCCTCTCAAACACCCATGCACACACTTATACAGCCACTGACACACCCAGCCACACACTGATGCAGCCTTTGACACACCCAGGCACACATTGTTACAGACACTGACACACCCAGGCACACACTGATACTGCCACTGACAAACCTAGCCACACTCCAATACAGAGATACACACACCCATGCACACATTGATATAGTCAATGACCCACCCAGGTACACACTGATACAACCACTGACAAACCCAGGTACACAACCAATACAGACTCTAACACACCCAGCCAAACACCAATACAGAGGCTGACATACCAGGTGTACACCGATACAGCCATTGACACACCCAGCCAAATACTGATCCAGCCTCTCAAACACTCATGCACACGCGGGAGACAACCATTCCAACGCAGGTATTATAACGCAATGCCTTTACAACGAATCCATTACAACGCAGAAACCTTTACAACGCATGTAATTACAACGCATATACCTTTACAACGCATGCTTATACAACGCATGCTATTACAACGCATGCCATTACAACGCATTGGTAAGTATAGTATGGTAAGTATTTGTTATGTTGTGGTACTGTATTTTATTCAAAATGTAATGTAATTTTGTTTAAAATCTGGTTTTATATTTGTTTATAGTTTCTTTTTAAATTATCATTAATAATAATAAATTTATATTATGGTTTAAGGGAGATTTATTTTATAAATATATACAAAATCTTAATTAGTATTCAGGTATTAAAATTAATACTAAGGTATTAATTATTTACTCTAGTATTATTTTTTTAACCTTTTATTACTTAAATATCACAAACCTTTGAATTTAATTATGTAAAAAAGACTTTAGTAATAATTTTAATATCTGAGTACTATTTAAGATTTTGTATATATTTAAAAATAAATCTCCCTTAAACCATAATATAAATAATATTATTATTAATTATATTAAAAAAAAAAAAAAAAAATCAATAATAAAATTAAAAATTATTAAAAACAGTAATCTATGAGTATATTATTTAAATATAATGTAAATTGAATAAAAAGATATATATTTGAAATTGTAAAAAAGACAAGAGATGTAAAATATTATTTAATGTATTTTATTAACAATTAAATAAAAGTCATAATGTAAAAATAAAATATAGAAAAATATTTAAAAAATAGTTTAATATTTGTAAGATACAAAAATTAACATATATAATTTTATGTACATTAAGTGGTTTGAAAACATTTTTTTATTAATTTTCCCATGTTTTTACATTGAAGCGAATTGGAGAAAATGTCCTTTTTTCATTTTTACAGTAAGACGTTGCTGCGTTAACGTAACTTTCAGCATTACGAGGAGCGTCGAGCTACGGATCAGATGCAAGGGAGAACTCCGTTAAGGTAAGATAAATTTAAATTAATAAAATACATAAGTTAGTGGTAATGCTTATTGTAAGGAGAGAGGAGGGAGGTAGATAGATGTAGTAAATGTGTTTTAGGTAGTTGTAATGTGTGTTAACCAACTAATTTCTTCCAAAACAGGTTGCAGTAGTAGGCTCACGTCGGGTCTCATTCTTTCGTCACACGTTTTGTTTAATAAAGTTAATCAAAATATAGACATTAAAAACTTTAATTCGAAAGGTATCTTTTTTACTTTTTGCGACGGGATTTAAAAAAAATATATATTTTTTTCATTGTCGCGGTTAGATGTATTTTTTATATGATTTTAAAAAAACGACTTTGGGGCCGATTCCGATCTCGGCCGGTAGGGCACCGAATCGGATTCGGCTTAACCGGATCCGATACGGAGCCCTCTTTCCCGACCGATTCGTACGTGTGTCCGGCCGAGCGAGTACGATGCGAGCGCACGCGAAATCGCCGACCGACTCGTACGCGGGTCCGAACCGCTCCGACCAACTCGCACGGACACGACTCGCACCGCGCAATGGAGACATTCCCCAGCCGGGCAAGTACGATGCGCGCCGCAAGCAGTCCGACCGACTCGCGCCGTCCGGCTCGAAAGAGCAGTCGGAGCCGGACTTTGGGGGTCCGTGTCGGACCCCCCTGTACGCGTAGCCGAGCGAGTCGCACACAGGGGGGACCCATGGGTCCCCCCTACCTGTGCATGTACGCCGCGAGTCGCATCGAGGCGTACCCACTGTAGGGGGCGCCCTTGTTCGCCTCGCACCCATTGAGTCAATGGGAGCCCGCGTACCCGTTGTACGTCCGGCTCCTATTGACTTCAATGGGAGTCCGACCGACTCGAGTCCGATTGCATGCATGCGCATCGTACTCGTTCGGTCAGACTGCCAGAGTCCGATTCGGTCGGAAATCTCTCCGGGTCCGGCTCGGTCGGAGAGATTTCCGGCCTGAATCGGAATCGGCCCTCTGTATCTGAAATAAGAAGATCGGTTTTGTTTACATCCATTGATTATTGGTTAATGGATTTTGGAACATGAAAAGGATTTGGAACATTTGTCGAAATAGAATGGATTGCTTTGTTGGATTTTGTTGTGTTTTTTGCCTAAAATCAACACTTTTTCTGGATTTTTTTGGGTGCGGATTTTTGGGAAGCACATATTAGAATTTAATAAATAATGTGCATATTTTTAAAAGATTAATTTGGGATGTGGAGTTATAAAGAGGAATGTGGATTATTTGCAATGGATTCGAAAAAGACAAAGGACTCTTGGTGAAAAATTGGATACTACGTAAGTCCAAGAGTTGAAAAAAGAAGACATCTTAAGGTAAGGAGAAAATTAGGGCAAAACAGGCAAGTTAGAAGATAGTGTAGGTTAGAAATGGAGGATGTGTGCAAGAATATCAAGGTAGTCTGAAGCCACCATCAATGTAAAATGTTGAATTGCACCCAATCGTCTCTTCGGTGGCAGTTCGGTGCTGGACTGTTCCCATGAGGCACAGGGTCAGACTGATTTGCATATGGCCATGTCTGAACTGGGGTGGTGGAGTGAGCTAAAGAATGATGATGGATTAAACCCAGATCAGTTGACTGGGGGTGAGTGTTTGATTTGCTCTAACGCTCCGTCCATCATCCCCTTTGGTATCGCTTTGTTCGCCCTAAGTTGGCAGGGTATGCCCAGACGTGGGTCCCTTGCTCACTTTGCCACTGGATTCAAGATAGCCTGGCTGATGAGGGTTATGAACCCGAAACCGGTCCCAGGATGCTTGTTTCCGGTCCAGGGAAGACATGGCTTGGCAGTTCGGTGCTGGACTGTTCCCATGAGGCACAGGGTCACACTGATTTGCATATGGCCATGTCTGAACTGGGGTGGTGGAGTGAGCTAAAGAATGATGATGGATTAAACCCAGATCAGTTGACTGGGGGTGAGTTTTTGATTTGCTCTAACGCTCCGTCCATCATCCCCTTTGGTATCGCTTTGTTCGCCCTAAGTTGGCAGGGTATGCCCAGACGTGGGTCCCTTGCTCACTTTGCCACTGGATTCAAGATAGCCTGGCTGATGAGGGTTATGAACCCGAAACCGGTCCCAGGATGCTTGTTTCCGGTCCAGGGAAGACTTGGCTTGGCAGTTCGGTGCTGGACTGTTCCATGAGGCACAGGGTCAGACTGATTTGCATATGGCCATGTCTGAACTGGGGTGGTGGAGTGAGCTAAAGAATGATGATGGATTAAACCCAGATCAGTTGACTGGGGGTGAGTGTTTGATTTGCTCTAACGCTCCATCCATCATCCTCTTTGGTATCGCCCAATCGTCTCTCGGACATTTCCTTTGTTCGTTTAGATATACGTGGGTTCATGCTTCCTGTTAATGATTGCGATATTCTCATTTCTTGGAAACTTTGCTCCTTCCTCAAAATTTCCAAGAAATGATAGAAATTAGGATGAGGTTTGCCAATTAATCTATTGAAGGAGTTGTGCCATCCCTCTATGGCATTGTTTGTTTTTGCTCCTCCTTTTAAGCAGGTCGAGTAGCAGTTCCACCACTTCACATGGAAACGTGGTTTCCTCCTGCGATCCGACCTGCTTAGATGGCCAATCCATCTGTCTTCAAAGTAATGTAGAATAGGTGCCAAGTTTTCTTAATTTGTAGTAAAGTATTCAGATTCAGTAATTGAAGTGTATTACTCGTCTACACTGTCAGGAGGAACAAAGCAAAGGGCAGTTAGTTTTTTTAGTTAAAACTGTAGTTTACTATCTGATATATAATCCTGAACTAAGGATGTTTTTTTAATCTTGCGCCAATAAGCCTGAGAAAAGTGAAAAAAACATCCTTGAATTTGGGTATCCGTGTACAATTTGGTAATAGTATTAATCATAGGCAATTCAAAGTCAATTATTACTTTTCTAGGACTTTTGTTTGATGTTTTAGCTTTTATCACTGTAAAAAATTCAGTGTATGTTGAGGATTGTTTATCAGGGAGTAAACTGACGGAGCTACTGTATTATTAGTATATGCGTGAATTGTGTATATTTGGGTGAATGGATGATGCGTGCTTTTAAACGTCCCATCCATCATCCAAATATCACTGTTTTCTAATCTAAAAAGATTATGGGGTGTGCTAAAGATTAGTATTCTTTTTTGAGGGTTTTTGTTGTCATGCAAAAGAAAAGGTTCATTAGTAAGTGTAACAGATTGTTCAGGTAGAATGTTTATGTCAGAAAAGGTTTGGGGTGTGACTCTTTGTGGGTTACTTGCCTGTTTTTTACGTTGAACAATTCTTCTCAGATTAAGAATTGTGGACATACTTCTTGCAACATGTGTTGGAATGTGTTGGGCTACCTCCTCAAAACTGCACCACAGGGTTCGTTGGAGGTGGATGCAATATCTTTGCCGTGCTACACGGAGTTCGGCAAGCAGCGCAGTGCGTTTGGTCACTATGCGCAGCGCAAGAGGAAGCTGCTTCTTTTCTTACCGCTCAAGTTGATTTTCTATCTGAGCGGTAGCTTTCTCAATGGCGAATGGAAGCTTTCTCAACGCAATCGGTCGTGACAATCCACGACTGCCAACGTTGAGAAATCTGAAAGCCTGCGTTGAGAAATCTTGTGGGAGGTAGGTTTTCCTCGCTTGTGCCCGCCAACTTGATGTTGTTCGAGCGCAAGTGAGTGGAGTTTTTCACATTTTGAGCACAGAGCACAGAAAACTCAGCGAATGGAGCGGAGTTCACCGCCTAGGCCTACTTATGCCCCCGCAATGCACTGCTTATGGCCTTGCATATTACACCACTCATGACATGGTCAGTGACATCACTGATGACATCATCCATAGAACCACTAACACACCCACTCACACAACCATACAACCTCTCATACACCCACTCACACACCTTCACAACCACTCACATACCCATTCACAAACCCATGTAACCACTCACACCCACTCACTCACCCATACAGCCACTCCCACTCACTCACTCATGCAGTCACTCACACAGCCACTCATTCACCCATACAGCTACTCAGACAACCACACACTCCCCATACAGCCACTTACACAGCCAATCGCTCACCAATACAGCTACTCACACACCCACTTATTTGCTCATACAGCCACTCATACACCCACTCGCTCATCCATACAGCCACTCACACAGCCACTCATTCACCCATACAACCACACACACATCCACTCACACACCCACAAGACCACTTACATACCCATTCATACATCCATACAACCACTCACATGCCCACTCACTTGCAGCCACTTTCACAGACACTCACTCTCCAATACAGCCACTCACCCACCCACTCACTTACCCATATACCCACTCAAACATCCACTCACTCACCCACATAGCCACTTACACACCAAGTCACTCACCCATACAGCCACTCACACAGCACCTCCATCACCCATGCAGCCACTCACACACCTACTCACCCACCCATACAGTCACTCACACAGCCACTCACTCAACAATCGAGTCATGCACGCTGCCACTCACTCACCCATCCAGCTACTCACACACCCATTTATTCACCCATGCAGCCACTCACACACACACACACTCACACACCCATACAGCCATTTGGACACCCTCTCACACAGAGATGCAGACAGTCACACAGCCATTTCCATATTATATGTTGGAAATAGTATCACTCATTAGTAGTATATAAAGTATACTAATTTAGCTCATGTAGTAGCTTAGTATATATGTTTAACACTCGTACACCTTTAGAAAACACTCACAATCACTGGATGATGTCATCAGTGATGTCATCAGTGGTGTCATTTGAGATGTCATCAGTGATGTCACAGACCATGCCATGAGTGATTCAATATGTGAGGTCATAAGCAGTGCAGTACAGGAATAAAATGAAGAGAAATAAATATGTTTCTCCTCTTTACGCCTCCCCTGCAAAGGTGTTGCATTTTGGCCCTTTACCAGGTCTACCACTTGTGGTAAATCTGGGAACGCACAACAATCCATGGGTGAATCAGTGGAAAAACCCACGTTCCACTTATTGAACGCCTCCTTGAAGCAGAGTAATTTAAGTCAGTAACTTGGCCTGTATTGTGTTAGCCCATATTTACAAAGCACTGCAGGATAACGCAATGTGGACTTGTGTTACTCGGTAAATCTGACATTGATGGGCTGGCTGGGATGGGACTTCATCCCTCAGCCTTCACCAATGGAAGGAGGAGGGGCTGCTACACATTAAGCACTTAAAAGTGCTAAGCTTCTCCTGCAGCATGGGTCCTGCAGTGACTTTGTTTGGCCAGTTGGGGCAGGACTTCACCCTCCAGCATTCACCAGTGCAAGGAGACGGGGCTGCCAAACATTCAGTGCTTCAAAGAGCTAAACTTTTAAAAAACAAACAAATACATTTAAAAAAAAAAGAGATTTGCTGAAACATGGCAGCAGCTGATGCTAGGCAGAATGAACCATTAGAAATTGAAATCACTCAAAAGGGGTGATGAATGCAGTTAGTCTACGGCTGTCAGGGTGAAGGGACACTTGATGATATTCTGACTTTAAATCTATGATGGTGAACCATTCAATGCCTTTTGTTAATGATAGCATTTCATGGATTTTGGGAAGGGGAAACTGATCTACCAAAATATTCTTAAGTCTCTTAAATCAACACAGAGCCTGAGTTTGCGATTTGGTCATCGCACTACTACAAGAGGTGCGACCCAGTCGTAAGATTCCGCAGGTTCAATGATGCCTGCGACTTGTAACTTCCCTAACTCAGAGGACTCTTCCTGTCTGATATTCATCGGCAAACTCCTGGCTTTATGGATACAAGGTGTGGCATTATCTTTCACAATCATTTTGTGCTGCCAACCCTTTAATTCCCCAATGGCACTAGAAAACATTTCAGGGTATAAACTCACAATCTCAATTTCCTCTTTAGCACCCTCCCTTATGGTTTAGACTGGTTCAGGACAATTAGGATTAATCATAATTTCCCCTTTGGTCCCACCAGCCTAGCACAGCCGGGCTTGTCTTTGAGACATATAATTTGCACAATGCCTCACTGCTCTTAAATACAAATGGTAATTCCTTGTAGCCCAACAGTTTGATGGAATCCCCAGTAAAGCTTTTTGGGGAAACGTCAGGTGGCACTAATATTTACCCATATTTTGATGCAAACTTATTCATCAATACACTTTCTTTGACAATTGTATACAGGGAACCAAAATCTGCAGTAATCATTATATTAATGCCTCCAATTGTTGACTCACACCTATGTTTCTTCCTCCTAGAACTAGGAATGCTTTCTGAATCTAAGCAAGAATCTAAACTCAAAACACACGTCAGTGTTTTCATTGTCATCACTGTCGAGGGACTCTTGGCTTGAATCTCCTTCCAACATCTTTATGGCACTTCCTTTCTGTTTCCTGCAAACCTTTTGGAAATTACCTATAATTTCCACACCCCAAACAATGTTGATTATGTGCAGGGCATTTTTTGTCATTGGCAAAATGGCCTGCAATACAACACCTGTAACACTTGACCATATTTCCAGGATTTTCAGTTTTAGATTTTAGAGAACTGTTTGCTCTTTTCCAGCCTCTCAAAGTTTTTATCTGTTTTTGCCAGATTTAATTTTATGGACTAGATCCCCAGCTTTGTGACTTTTGTCAACCGTTAGTTCTTTGTTACTCTCCGAAAGTACATCCTTGGCACATCAGCCTGTCAATTCTGCATGTTTGACAATGTCTAATACCTCCAGAAACGGGGCTTCTCTTTTTGCCCATAGATTATTCTGTATTGACAGTTTCACAGCAAGCAGGACAATTTGATCATGAATAGGCTCGCCATGTAATGGCCCAAAGCGGCATGTCAAGGCAGGGTTCTTTCATGCAGATACATAATCCTTAATAGAATCGTGTTTGGATTGCTTTCTGAGGTAGAATTTGTACCTGTCAGTACCTACACAAACTGTACGGCATAGTAAACATCTAACTCTTCCAGCGCAATAGTAAAAACATCGCCTTGACCATATTGTCTGGGCCTCAATGTAGACAATTGAACGTTTTTAACCCTGATGGCCGTAGACATTGTAACAATACATTTTTTTTCCTTTTCAGGGGTGAAATCCTCATCGTCATCAAAAATAGCTATTTAATTTAAAAAATATTCACACCACTTTTGCCATTTGAGAGAAGAATCTCCAGAAGAAGTAAAATCAAGAGTTCAATATATATCATTCAATTTTAACCCTACACGTTCCACTTCCACATTACATCACGTCATGACAAACCCCTTGGGATTCGGCGGTGGTGGCATCTTGTAGAAGATTGTACTGATTAGCTATTAGTAAAAGGAAGGTGGAACTTTGGGAGGACGTTTGGTTCACACTGATCACTTCCTGTTGGACCAGAAATGCTGGGTTGTTTTGGTATGCCATTAATAATAACAAACTATTCAAAACTGACTCCACTCTTATTTGGGCTAACATCGGTGCAGATATTTGGGAGGGCCACTTTAAACAAGTATATGAAATGCCTGATTTAGTCAGCGGGAGGCAGTTATCTCTTTGCTCTCTTTTCCACTGTGTATTAAATTTTCAGTGGATGAAGTAGCAGAAGCCATTCACGAACGTCCTACACATAACACCCTGGGACCTGATGGGGTACCCATGGATTTATATAAGATGGAGGTGGATTTGTGGGCACCAATTCTAACAAATTTTGCCAACTTAGCCAGTAAGACGGGCCTACCCAATTTGTGATGCTCAGCCATTATTGTCACCATCTTCAAAAAATGGATTAGGGCATTCCCTTGCTGTTACAGAACCATATCCCTTCTGTCATGGCTCACCAATAATCATATTATCTCTAATGTACTATATGACTTCAGGCACGGCCTAGGCACTCAAGAGCTGGATCTCAATTTATATGTTTTAAACAACAAATATACGTTGGCTAAAGGGGGCCCCAAATACCTTGCTTTTATGGATCTGGCCTGCGCTTTCGATAGCGTGGTCAGATCCAAATTATGGGAAATGCTGGAGTCAATGGTGCTTAACCCTAGATTGTTATCTTTTTTACATGCTTTTCATCCTGACCTCAGCACCAATTGGTGAATGTACAGAGGGCTTTGGCCTGGGTCAAGGTGTCTGGCAGGGCTGTGTCCTGGCCCCAATCCTATATCTTCTGTACATTAACGGCCTTGACTCAGCCCTGGTTGGTAAGGGAAGTAAATGCCTACCATGAATGGTGGGCGTGTCCCTGTCCTTTTATATGCAAATGATGTGTTCTTAATTTCCAGAATACCTAAGGGCCTTCAGCTTCTGTTTGATTATTTTGTTGATTACATGGACGGTCTGGGCTTGAATATAAATCTAGCTAAAACATTTGTTATGTCTGTGGCCCAAAGAACCTGAAATTGAGATGTTTGTTATTCAGGGAACCCCAATTTTAAGAACTCATGAGTTCCCATACTTGGGGGTTACTTTTTATTCATGAGGGTCTTCGGCTCCTTGTCTGAAACAGAGACATTTAAAGTTCTGTAATTTGACAGATTACCTCTTCAGTACTCCTCCAAAATAGGAAACAAGCCTTAAACTGCCCTTGTTGAGATTTATAAAAGGAAGTGTGTGCCCATTCTCACTTATGGCTCCGGTCTGTGCGTGCTCAAAAGATTTAAACACTTGCAGGATGAGTAAAACAGAGTATGTAGGTGTATCCTGGGTCTATTTTCAAGGTCACCAACGTACGCTGTTCACAAGGAACTTTGTTGTCATAAGTAGCTGATGATATTAACCTGGCCCGTTGAAATTATGGTGCTCCATTGGCGAAACACTGAGGCTTACCTGAAAAAGGAGATCATCAGGGATTGCCTTTCATGTGATAAGGGTCTTTATATTTCCTGGCTCTAGTACCTTAGGTATACTTGTACCAAGCTAGGTAGACCCAACATCTTTTTCTTGGCTGCTGACATCACTGTGAGGGATAAAACTGGCTTAAATCCAGCTTTGGTGAACTCAGACGAAGGGAAAGAGAACTGCAGAGCTGAGGAAGCCTGCCAACTGAGAGTACCTGTTGATACAATCTACCCTAGGGTTGGAGCCTTAGCTGGCTATGGTCCCGAAAGCTTGGGACAGGTTGCATAGAGCTAGTTTTAGTTTGGGCTAGATCAGATGTCAGCTTTCCTTTCCCTTGGGTCAGTTTGATCAGAAGTCTATCCTGGTTTGCCCCTGTGATGAGTGATCTTTGCAAACTTTGGTGCTTTTTGGGTTTTTATGTAAGTTTTACTTTGGCTATACTGGGAAGTTTTTAATTTTGCTTCTTAGGGGCACCACTTTTTCTGGACACATCTCAGCACTTCTCTTTTTACAGAGGCTTCCCAGACCATGTTTGCGCTGGTGTGGTCACCTTTCTCAAACACACACTATGGCACAGACACTATCTACTGTTTTAGCAGTCTGAATATTTCTGCTAACTTGCTACTCAAATTGGATGTGCTGCCTGATTTTTAACAACCATAGGTTTCCTTTTGCCTGCTCATTGCACTGAATTTTCTATTTACTGTTTTAGTTGTCTGAATATCCCTGCCTATTTACTGCTTGAACTGGATGTGTCACCTGATTTTTAACAACAGTAGGCTTTCCTTTGCCTGTTCCTTGCACTGAGCTATCCATCAGCATACTGTATTTTTGCCTTGCTAGTTGGATGACGTGCAATTTCACGCTGCTGATATATAGTGACTGGCCGGTATGGATTATGGTTTATGCTATTTGCTGAGTGGCCATCACACTGCACTTTCGTAGGTGGTCCAATTTTTTATCATGCTCTGCCTTTTCTGTCAATGATATTGATACAATTTTAAATTGCTTGTTTTTATATTTTTTAATGTATTTTATGGCATTTTATGTGTTTGAGCATTTATGTTATGCATATATAAACCGAATAAAGCTATTGATTGAAATCAACCGATATCATGACATGAAAATACAATTTTTACTTATTTTCTTGCAGTAACCACTTAACTGAAGAGGAAAACAAGAAGATATTTGGTGTTTGCAATAATCCAAATGGACATGGGCACAATTATAGAGGTAAATGGTGTCAAACGCTTCATGAATACATTGAATTAATATAGTTATTTTCGTAATTTCAAGAACATCACCCCAAAGCAATGCAGACTATTTTTTTCTACAACGGAATTAAAATAATATATATTATTTGAAATATTTAGGTTGGAGCTTGGAGATTTTAGCTTCATGTGAAATTGGCCTTATATTTTTTATGAAATGTTCATTATTTGTCTTTCAATTTCGGATTTGCTGTGCTATTTACTTTTTTCTCATTGGCTTTGTCCTAAAATCTACTTTTTTTGCGTTTCTTTGTTTTTTTTGCCTCAGTTTTGTCTTTTAATGCCTCTCCTCACTTATCTTCTAAGTCGTAGAGTCTGTCACCGTCTCACTTATTTGGATTACATGAATATTTTTATACTTCATCCTGCATTTTTTTAATCTGTCCTTTTATTGGAAGAGACCACAAAATACCCGCTCCTGTGTGGTCCCCAAACCTGTCGCATCCTCTACCTACCTAACAGCAAAGTTCTGCCTCGGGTTGGTCCTGAGAGACTGCATGGTTTTGCAAACATTCAGGAACCATTGTAGGAGTTGCACAATTTCCAGAAATGTCTTCCGCTCTGTCTTTTCACAGTATCTAGTGATGGTGATGCTGGACACTATTATAATTCTCTAGTTTCGAACACTTGGTTGACTTGGTTGGGGAGTCCCATAGGGGCCTATTAGCAATAACTGGCGATAATTATCGCTAAGCGCAGTTAGCGCCAGGATAATTATCGCCGGCTATCGCAGGTTTCTATCGCGGAGATAGCGTGCTATCAGCAACGCTTATCTCCAAAGCGATAGAAACCCTGGAGAACAGTGTGAATATCGCTTGAAAACAAGCGATATTCGCACTGTGACCAGTGTTAGCTTGGGAATAGGGCGAGGGGGATTTAGCCATGTAATCCACCTCCCACTGGTTCGTTAATCACCTCCCCTGCCTCGCTAATAGGCTATAGCGACCTTAGCGACTGTTTCCAGTCGCTTTTAGGTTGGGAACGCCTACTTTGCATGCCATTAGCGATAAATATCGCTGGCATGCAAAGCGGCACCCAACCCGGTCGCTATCGCCTAGAAGCTGTCGCTAACAGCAGTTAGCGACAGCTTGCTAATAGGGCGATTGAATTATCGCCGCTTTAGCGGGAAAAAGTCCCGCTAAAGCGGCGATAATCACGTTGCTAATATGCCCCATAGTTTGTAGAACTTTGAACAAAAATGTCCAAGTCCCCAAGTAAAAAACTTTCGCAGCATCTATATATAGCTCTGAAACAGGGATTTCAGTTGTTATGAAATAGTCAATGGCTTCTACTAAGAAGGGCCTGCTTGAAAATAATTGCCAAGATGGAATAAACCCATTCTGATCTTTATTTATCAACCTTGGCACTGACTCTGATTTCCTTTGGATTCAAATTTTCTTAAGGATTTTATAATCTGTATTCCAAAAGAGTTATTGGGCAGAAAGAATTCACGTCTTCTAAGTTTTTATCTTTCTTAGGAAAGCACATAAAATTCTTTTTCTAACAGAGGGCCGATTGAAGCCCCCTCTCAGATTGTGACTAAACAGTTCAGCTAAGGGAGTTTTCAGTTGCTGGATCAGACACTGATATTGTTCTGACAGATAACCATCCTCCCTGGAGCTTTACATTTAGGGAGTGACTACATAACTTCTTGTAACTCCACCGCTTTTATTGGGCAGATAAGATTGCCTGCGTTAATGAGGTAATTAAGACTTGAGCATAAAGGTTTGCCACATCAATGTCCTAAGGGCTTAAATCTTCTTGATACATTTTGTGAAAATGTTAAAGAAATATATATATTTTTCAATTTGTTAGCTATCAGTGACCAGAACTCCAGTCCTGGAGTCTGTAATTTTAATGACGTTATTCTGGGTTTTACAGGTTCTAGTCCACCATGCTAGCTGTTTCCTACTAAACTCTCCCTCCTCATAAAGTTGTTGACCAAACGTTTCGGAATTGAGAAATTGCTTTTCGAGAACAAAATTCTGCAGCTGCTGTTTTGCAGACTATCTAAATAATTCAGCTTGCAGTCGGATTGATGGAGTTTAGCCTTGGCTAAATGGAAGGCTTCTGAAAGTTCTTTACATGTAATTTTCTCTAGCTTTTTAAGATTGGTATGAAAAAAATAATTATCACCCCTCATCATAACTTTCTAAGACAGGGTTCTTCCCAGATGTTTTCTATTGCAGCAGACCCCTTGTTTTCCTTCCATCTTAGCCTAGTTCTATGGTCTATCTCATCCAAAACAATCTGTTGGAGAGCAAAATCATGTTTAGAGAACAATTGTATACTGGCCCAATCATCTACGGGGAAATTATCTATAAACAAATTACAGTATGTTCTGAAAAACTGTTTGGGATAAATTAATGTATGGTATTCAATACTGAATCAGAAATGAGAAAGTATTGAATCAGAGAAGTGGATTGATAATGAGCTGAAAATATGTATATTGCAGGGATTCAGGACGCGCCCAGGGTAAATTATTTCCAGTTCTCCCTCAAACCTAGCAATTACTCTAGCAGTTATAGATTTCCCTTGTACATTCTCAGGTTTACTTGAATCTAATTCTGAAGACTGGACAACATTGAAATCGCCTCCTATTATTATGTTCTTTGGAAATCTTGCTCATTGAAGAATTAAGTCATAGATAGGCTCTGCGTCATCAAAAATTGAACTAGAGAACGAGACAATCACAAAAGAGATTTGATTCAGTTGATGCTCCACAATAACCCACTTTCCCAAATCATCAACTACTGTTCTAGCTATTATTCCATACATTTTGTTATGGATGATTGGTGAGCGATCCCTTTTGCACAGCTGAAACAGAACTTCTCCGAACTTGTGGAATGGATCCTAATTAAGCATTTTTTCCCTTTGTTTCTTGATGTGAGTGTCCTGCAGAATCACAAAGGTTGCTTTTTATTAGGCTTCCCAACCTAAAATTGCTTTTCGTTTTTAGGGTTATTTAAACCATTCACGTTAATTGTTTTGGTGCAAATATAAGGATTCAAATTGACTCATGGCTAAATGGACCTTTTTGTGTGCACTATCAAGAAGACCTGAGTAACTAGTTTAGTATTGCAGGAAATCATCATAGATATTAATCTAATGTTACACGAAGTTTTCTTTTCAACCTCAAGGCCGCTACCTTTTCTAGTAGCTGCATCCAAGTCCCCTTGGTTTCTCTCTCCATCACTCCCCCCTCCCACAAGTCTCATCATACCCTGGCACCTCCTCCGCCCTCTGCCACAGTGCTCCTCCCGCCATACCCCTTGGTGCGGTGACTGCACCTAGGGCTCCTATTGGATGGATGCGGAGAATTTCCCACTCTCCCGAATCCTGAATCCAAACAGTGTCCTCACTTCAGTGGCAGTTTGATTCGTTATAGACCTCAGGTTCCTGATCATTTTAGAAATAGTAATCCTTCCAAGCCCTCAGGTCATCTTCAGAATTTCAAACTGATTTTAATCCAGAAATTAAGTCACCCTGCCCCTTTTTGCTGTTTTTGTCCCCAATATTTCCCTGAAGCTTCTATCTCGTGAAATATCTTAAATGTACTGCTGCCTGCAAGAACTTTAAGCCTAGCTGGTGCAGCAAAATAGCCTGGGCCCCTTTGGCTTTGAAAGATATCATTTGTTTTTTTAACTTTATTTTGCATTTTCAATAAATGTACAGCTTTAGTCAACGTACCTTACAGCAGTGTGGTTACATGTAGAATCAAGACGAGAAAACACTATTCCTGTGTACAGGGTGACCGCTGAGTGGCTAGGTATACATTTGCAAGGCACATTGTTCACTTTGAATTCTTAACCATGCCAATGTTACATCTCATCAGCAACTGTAGATTCCAATCTGCAAACCAAGCACTTGCATCTTTTGTTATAGGGAATATCTGGGACATGCAGGGCAGGGGCATTTTAGAGGTTACAGAGTGACTCCCGGTGTACAATCATATGATGGTGCATTTCAAGAACCCAGTTTACTCTCCTGGTCCATCCCCAGTCTCCCCATCGGCCTGTTCATGTGCTCCAGTGCTGAATAAGTATGCTTGGTAGGGCCCCCAGATGTCTCTCATCAGCTACATATTGGGAGTAGCACGCGATAGGTGTCTGACTTCATACTGTAGTATGACATATTGTGGTGCCATTCCTTAACTGTTGGTAGAGGGCAGCGGGACCAACACATAGTAATCTTACATCTAGTGAGCCGTAAGCTTATCACTACAAGTCTACGTATCTTGCTTCGTATCCCTTTATCATAGCCTAGCAGTGCCAGCAAAGGCTCTTGCTCCATTGTTTCAGCTGTAATGGCCTCAAGTTCCAGGGAATACTGCCTCCCAGAATTTCTGCACACCTGGGCAGCGCCAAGCCAAATGTATGAATTAAGGCACTTCTGGCACACAGCACGTGCAGCCCACACAATCACAAAGCCAATATTGAGTAAGTCTAGCTAGTGTATAATATACCTGATTAACATATTTGAAGCGTAGAAGTCTGTGTTTGCTGATCTATGAAACTGTCATTTTAACAGAGCAGCAATATTGCCATTACTTATTGTCAATGTTCACCCTCCAATCCCACTGGCATTCAAGCCTAGTCTTTGTCGGTCCTGGCCTACGCACTTCCTGTGTATGTACATATATTCTTGCCACTATATGGAGGGGTGCAGCCGTCTGCAGAAGGGAGGACAGCGCCGGCATCTCTGGAGGTTCTAAAATGTCATCACCCAGGAGTTCCCGTAAGGTGTGACATGCTCTATGATAAATAAATTGTGTTAAAGCGGTAGTCTGGTTGCCCTAATCTCACACCTGATCTCAACTGCACATAGCTTCATTACTAAAGAAATCCCATACCTAGTGTATATTTAGCTCTCTGAATGCCTGCACCATTCCCTGTTCCTGGCCCATTGGGAACCAAAGTACCAGGACAGTGGTATATGGAGCGAGTACAAACGTGATCCCAGCTGTTGTTCCAGGAGGGCTGCCAAGAGCAGATCATAGCGTTCAGGGAATCGAAAGTACGATGATGTCTTACCAGTCTCCTAAACAGTGCTTGTGGCAATGTGAGTGGAGCCGCTGCATCTCGCTCCAACCTTAAATATGGTAGGTCTTGTGGACCATGTACCCAATGATACGCAAACATGGATTGAGCCGCCCTATAGTATATGCCAAAGCCGGAAGCGTTCACTCCTCCCATATTGCAGGGTAAAGTTAGGGTCTCCCGGATCACTCAGGGTTGCTTCCCTGCACCGGCCAACCAGATTGTAAGTGTCTTCAGGGAGTCTAGAACTGAATGGGGTAGAAGAATGGGGAAATTTATGAACAAAGAGAGAAAACGAGAGAGCACCAACGAGTGACAACAGTAGTCTGATCCATCTGTCTACCACTTCCAATAGTCTATGTATTGCCCTGTCATAGTTGTCCAACAGCACTATCTGTGGGTTCATGTGTACTTGTATACCCAGGTAGCATATGGAGTCCATAGTCCAGTGCAGAGGGTATTTGTATTTTATAGGAGTTGTGGCAGGGGTAAGTAGGAAAATGAGGGATTTGTCCCAATTAATGTGCAGCCCTGAATCACCCCTGGACAAGACCACCTCATGCAGCACCAGGGCCAGAATATGCTCCAGATCACTCACAGATAGAAGCGTGACATCTGCATATGCTGAAACAATCAACCTGTATCGAGGGAATCTTGGCCCCCCATGCGCATGAGACTCCCACAGCGTACAGGCCTAGGGTTCTTCCACCAGGGCATATAGCAAGGGCTACAGGGGGCACCCCTTACGAGGACCTCTGGTTATAGCGATAGGTGCTGCGACCAGACCATTAATATGAATCCGGGCAGTCAGTAGTTTGTAGAATACTTCCATGAGTCATAAAAACACTTCCCCTACCCCTATTTTTTAAGGACTGCTCTCATAAAGCTCCATTCCACTGAGTAAAATGCTTTTTCAGCATTGAGGAAGACTGCAGTGGCATGAACCTCAGAGTCTAACCGTTGGTTTGCCCCAAAGAAAGTCCTAAGATTATACGTAGGCTTTCCTGTTTTCAGTTTCTATTTTTGGTCAATTCTGGTGTTTTTTTTCCAGTTTTTTCAATACCTTAAAAACAGTGGTTATCAGTGGTTACACATTTTTGCGCCGTTAAAACAACAGAAACAGTGTTTTTCCAGTGTTTATGGGATGTTTTGCTTTTAATTATTGCTTGCTTTTTGCACTGACAGTGCATGTGTATAGATAGCGTGTATACAGGGTATATGAGGTCCAAATACATTTTTTACAAATCAAACTTTTTGTAGTACACCATACAATACTTCATTAGTGAGTCTTCGATCATGCACGCTCGCTCTTTCCTTCCTATGTAAACGTTTATCTGTCAAAAGGCCCTCTCAACATTGTCACTAGAGATGGGCAATGCCAAAACAGCCAGTGCACAATTTTCTAACTCTGGCCAATTACATAGCTTTCCATGCTTATACTGGTGTACCTGAAGATTGTGATTCTCAAGGACATGTTCTGCAACATATGCGTTGAATTGGGCACATATGCCCTCAGTAATTGAAGCAGTCAAAAATGAAGCAGTACTTTTCAAAGTCTGGAAAAAAAAAAAAAGAAGAGATCTAGAACTTGTGCAGAGTACCTCAGTTAGGCTTCATTAACTTCAAATGCCATGGTTGGTGAAGGGACATTTCTATGCATCATTGCAAGCCATTTCCCATAGACTGTAAACAAAAATTTCCTGAATTGCTCCTCAATATTTCTTTTCTTACCAAGTGGCAAGAATTCTAACGTGGAGCATGTTGCAGTGCCAAAGTCACTAAAAGTGTCACCCAGCCTACTCACAAGGAGATGTTTCACATCTACACCAATTATGCTGATCACTTGGTAGACAAGGGTGTTTTCAGACTCTAGTATATTGATTGTGTCCACTACAGCAGTCATGTTTTCCTGTAAAAACCTAAGCATGTAGTACACTGTACTTTATTTCACATCACTATCAATATGTGACCAAAAATCATCACATTTCCTGCCTTTGGCATCATCACAAAGCAAAGATTCTGTAAACGGTTGCCACATGGATAATATGGCATTCACAGCCTCTAGGACTGAGAACCACCGTCTAAATGACACAGTTAGGATGACTCTTTCTTTGATGCCACACAAGGCACAAAATGAGAAATATTTGCATTTTAGTTCCTGGGCATAACGAAACAGTGTACCAGAATGGGCTACAAAGTCAATAGCATTCTTCATTAACTGTGGAGATTGTAAAGATGCTTGCAGCATACCATCTAGCAAGTGACAAGGATCTCTTACAGGGAAGCACTTCAGCTGAGGTATCGACTTTGACAGGTCATCATACAACTTTTTCATATACGTAGCTGAATTACTGCAAATACAAACAATATCACTCCAAGCTTTATTGAACTTGGTAGGAACTTTTTTCAGCAGCATTCCAAGTGAGACTGCGTTCCATGTTTACCAACGTCTGGTGTCATGTTTTCACCATGATCTCAGATGCTTGGTGACAACATTCTTTTCACGTATACCTGTCACTAAACCTTGCATTAAATGTTTAAAGCCTAGGGTGTTTGGCAATCAATACTGACTCGCTAGAAAAGGGGGCTGATGTATCAAAGGATTTCACCCATTCTCTGTCTGTGGGTAAATGTGATGGTACATATTGGGAAAGATTCTTATGAAACCAGCCATTTTTCCCATCAGAGAAATCAAATGTAGCCAAAATTTCAAATATAATTTTTATATTTCCTGGTTCTCTACAGTTTATAAAATAACTAAATAAGACCTAAAACATGCTTCTAAACACTGCATCTTTAGACCAAAGACCACAAAACTTAAAAAAGCAGAAGGAAGAAGAGACAATATTTTAGTGGCATCCCAAAACAACAAAACTCAAGCAGAATAATGTTAGCCCAGTCTTGCTGCTGCCTTGTATAACAAAGTTACATTGTATTGGCCCCTTCAGGAAGAAATAAAAATGACTCTTTCACTCATCTTTTCCTTTCTTTGAATGGCACTTAGTTTGTGGTCGCGAAGGTGTTTTTTCAGTGTTTATATGTTTACACCGGTGATGGCTATTTTCCTTTTGGTGGGGTTTTATCAGTTATTATAGGTTTAAACCTAAAACCAGATAGCCTAATTATACGAAAAGATGCGACACAGGATGAAACCAACCTGCTCGGGACCCACTATTTCTGGCAACAGTGGCACCCTCTGATTGGCAAGAATCTTTGTATACAGTTTTCTATCGACATTTAGAAGTGACAGTGGTCTGTACATTGGGCAATGATCTGCTGGCTTTCCAGATTTTAAAATACTAACCGATAGCGCCTCGAGCATGGTAGGGGGCATTTGACCATCTTTAACCATTTCCACATACAAGGTGGCCAAATGTGGAATTAGTAGATCACCATGAGCCCATCGGTGCCTAGTGCTTACCTGTATGGCAACACCTTAAGCGTGATTCATATCTCTGGGCGTAGAGGGGCCATGAGATGTTCTCTGTGTTCTCGCTTAAGCTGTTTCACTGCTATGTACACCAGGTACTGTGCGATGGAGTCCTCATTGCCAGCCAGGCGCGATGTGTACAGTTTGGTGTAGTACCTCTGGAAACGTTCCAAGATTAGCTTGGTAGTGCCCAGCTGCTGTACCGGTTCATCTAGTACCTCTAGAATCGCGTCATCATCTCGCCGGGGTTGTAGCAGCGGGGCCAAGGTGGCGCCTGGGCACTCACCTTCACCATAAATTCGAGGAACTGCGTATTTTCCCAGATAGTTAACCTTGCTCTGTGCAGTCTTATGATAGCTATCAATCTTAGCCTTGATACTACCCAGAAGATCTCCGTCTACTATCTCCCAGTGCTGTGTTTCCAAATCTGCAATCTCTACTACTAGTCGAACCAGACGACTATGGAGCGATCGCATAACTCCAGTATATTTGAATTGGGTTATTCCTCTTATATAGACTTTGAAAACCTCCCACACTGTTGTGAACCAATATTTGTGGTAAAATATTCCTGGTTAGCCAGTGCTAGTTCATCTCTGAACACTGTATCCAATAATGAATATGGGGAAAAGTGCCATGTGAATGCAGCTGACCACGCTGTGCGCAGCTCCAGCTCAAGCACTGCCGGTGAATGATCTGAGTATGTACGTGGTAGGGGCTCACATTACGGGACATGGTGGACTAGCTTGCTCGACAATCGCCAAAAGTCAGTGTGGGTGTGGATATCGTGCACTGTAGAATAATATGTATACAGTCCTCCCGTAGGGGACTGGTGACGGTAGATGCCCAGCAGTCCACTGTGAGCTGCTATGTCTGTCATGGTGAAGGTTGCCGCCGACCCAGGATCGGGCGTGGCACAAAGGAGCAGTGTGTGTGTTCTACAAAAAATATGTCAGAGAAGGTCCCAAGCCCCAGCAGATCCAAGAGAAGTTGTCCTACAACGTGTACCATATTGTCTATATTGGTGAATTCAGCTATGCCCATGATTTTTTATTTTTTTTTTAAATAATTTTTTATTGAGCAGAATAAAAAATATGGAAGAAGGTAGTTAAACATAAACAATATGCTAATACAGTTAATACTATACAATCATCGCAAATTTTTATGTACTGGAAAGATATATCATATGAACTAAAGTGCAACTACTAAAGTGCCGTCGATCCAGTAAATATATTACCTGGACATCGTTTTCCATTTAAACAAAATACAATACATACTATACGATCCTATTGGATTAAAAAACATCACCGATATTATATAATTTCTAAAGTGCAAGTGCAAAAGTAAGATAGAGCCAGGGGATATGGTATCCCTAAAAGTCCTTTTCAATTTGATCAAAATTCAGTTCATACTATACAATTATTTTCTTTAAAAAAGAAGTATAAACATCTCAAATGAAATGTATTAAAAATAAGGATCATTTCATATAAACTAAGGTGCAAGTGCTAATAATAAGATAGATCAAACAGACATAATATCCCTAGAAATCCTTTTCCATTAGATCCAAAATATTTTTCCTACAAAGCCATCCTTTTGATTAAAAAGGAAAATATAAACATCACAAAAATGATAAGTGTTCGAAAAAGATCATTTCAGATAAACTAAAATGCAAGTACTAAAATATAATAAGACCAATGGATATATTACCCCTAAACCACCTTTCTCATTTGATCCAAATTCAAAACATATCAAACAATTTGTGCTAAGCTATCCTTTTGTAAAAAAAAAAAAAAAAAATAATCATCACAGATAATATATATTAGAGAAAAGGTAATTTCATATAGACTGCAGTGCCAGTACCAGGATACCATACATCCTTCAAAAATACTATCCCTGGAGATCCCTTTCCATTTGATCAAAGAATTTCCAGACTGAAACAAATTTCCTAATAGCTCCCACCCTTCTCGCATATACTTCTTCATAGGCTCTTACTCGTTTCATTTTCTTATGCCATTCGAGAAAGGTTGGGGTTTTGGTTGTTTTCCAATTCTGGAGAATCAGTAAACGTGCCACCAGGAAGGAGATTGATAAAAACATCTCGCCCCCTCTTGTTAAAGCCTGGTTTAGGCTCTGTTTTAATAAACCAAACAATACCACCTCCGGTTCAGGTTGTATATTTCTTCCGAGGGTACGACTGAGCTCAACACACATTTCCCCCCAAAACTGACTCAACCTTGAGCATGTGCAAGAAACATGTAACCAGCCACCCCCCCAACCTGCTGGCAACGAAAACACTTATTTTCGACCTCGGGATATAGTTTATGCAGAGCATATGGGGTATAATAAGCCGTCCAACGGGACAGGAATGCCATCCTTTTGAAGTTTGCGGCTCTGAGTGCCTTGCTGCCGTGTTGGGCGATAACTTGCCATTCTCTAATTGAAAAATTGCAAGACAGTTCATTTTTTCCCAAAAATTAGTAACAACAAGGGGCTCCCCTTGATTATGAAAGACTCGATACCAATTCCCTATCCCTCGCAATTTAGTTCTAAACACAGCAGCAAGGACCGAGGAGGGACCTATGTTTCCTGGGGATATATATTTATTTATCAAGGATCTAAGCTGGAGGAAGCTAAAAAAGAGTAACCTGCTCTGCATACCGCATCTAGCCTGAACCTCCTCCCAGTTAACACATCTACCTCCTATTATGAAATGACCTAGCTCTTTAAAACCTTTTAATTCCCAAAGTTTAACATGACTGTTACGAATGAAGAGGCCCAAACTTCTGGCCTCTGTCAAGCCCAGATATTCAAATCCTGAGGACTGAGCCTTTTGAGAAAACAATTTCGGAAGTCAATTAGAAAATACTTGAAGCGTCTTATATCTTACTTTTTTAGGCAGTTTTGATGTTTTTAAGAAGACCGGAAGCTGAGTTCCAGCTTCATGGGCCATCTTCCTAAAGAAAAAGCAATCCAAAGATCCCCTATTATCGAGCAACCGAACTAAAATATCCATAAATGCGGCTTCATAGTAAGTGCGAATGTGGGGGAGTGCTAACCCACCCCACCTTATATCCAATTGAACAATCGATAATTTTAATCTAGATGCTTTTTTATTCCAAATAAACTGGCGAAATAATTTTTCCAATTCTCTAAAATAAGCTGTATTAACTTTGATCGGAATATTTGCGTAAAGAAAAATTAATAAGGGTAGTACTGACATCTTAATTAGGGCAACATGCCCTATCAAGGAAAGGGGAAGAAATACCCATTTTCCCAATAGATCTTTAATTTTACACAGTGTTGCTTCATAATTTAGCCTAAATAGATCCGCATATTGGTTTGAGACATAGATTCCCAAATAGCGAATCGGCTCAGGAGAGTATGCTTGTTGTTTTAAATTATCTGGAAGAAAATTACAGGAGACATTTAACGCCAATACTTCAGTTTTTTTATGGTTGATTTTATATCCTCCAATTGCCTCAAACTGAGCGAACTACCTTAAAATCCCATCAATATTTTGTTTTTCCGGTTTAAGATAAAGTATGATGTCATCTGCAAATAATTTTATTTTCGACATCCCCTCTATTGGAGTTTTTATACCTATATTATCCCGAATCCTCACGGCTAAAGGCTCTATGAAGAAAGTAAATAAAACTGGCGACAGGGGACAACCCTGCCGGGTCCCGCGTTTAATATCAATTGTGCCTACCGATTCTGAATTTATCCTAATCTGAGCCTGGGCTCCTTGATATATGTTCTGGAGCATAGTAATGGTTTGCGCTGGAAATCCAACCCTTTCAAGGCCATAAAAAAGCGTTCCCCAATTCACAAGGTCGAATGCCTTCTCGGCATCGACCATCATTATTATTGCGGGGGTTTGGTGAGTATTAAAATAATCAATTGCTTGAATTAGAAAAACAGTATTTGACTGACATTGACCGGCCTGTTATAAAGCCAGAGTGATCTACATGTATTGCATGTTGGGCCACAGAGGTGAATCGATTGGCCCATATTTTCATCAGTAGTTTGTAATCTACATTTAAGAGGCTGATTGGCCTATAGTAGCCAACCTCCCTAGGACTTTTTCCCTTTTTTACAAAACTAACTATCGATGATTCTTTAAAGGCCACTGGAATGTCCCCTCCCACTTTAACATGATGAAATAGCTCGAGCAGAAATGGAAGTAACTCTTCCGAGAAAGCCTTATAAAATTCAGACGGAAGACCATCATTTCCACAGACCTTACCTCCAGGCATTGAGGCCAAAGCCCTAGAGATTTCTTCTGCTGAAATGTCGGCCATTAGAGCCTCTTTCTGTCCTGTAGAGAGCTGAGGGAGGACTAAATCATCAAAGTAAGACTGAATAGCTCGTTTAGATACCTGATAGTCGGTTGAATAGAGATCTTTATAGTGATCTACGAAAATTTTAGAGATATTATCTTGTTCAGAAACTATACCCTGTGTCCCCGGAATTGCCACTTCATCAATTACCGCCGCTTCTTGTTTGACTCTAGTTGACCATGCCAATAATTTTCCTACCATCTGGCTTTCTTCGTAAATTCTCTGTTGGTATGCTCTTGAACTACTTATCTCTTCCATAATAAAAAACTACCTCAATTCCTGTTTGGCCCTGGTTAGTTCCTCTCCAGCGCGCTGTCCCCTCCCAAAGGAACCTCTCTCTTTTTTTTACCAAGGCCACGTCAATGGCTTTCTGGAGTTCTTTAATTCGAGCTTTGCATTCTCTAACTTGTTCTGCCATAAAAGCAATCATTTGTCCTCGTATTGAGGCTTTAAAGGCCCCCCAAACTGAGAAAAGCCTTGCAGTGCCGCTATTAATCCTAAAAAACTCCCTAATCCATTCTCGCATACTCATTATCCACTGTTGATTGGTTAAGAGAAGTCTATCCATCTGCCACCTGGATTTTTCTCTCACCCCCAATACTAAATCAATTTCAAATTTTACTAAAGAATGGTCTGAAAAAGAACTGGCCATAATCTCAGTATTCGAACAGCTCAGGGAACGAGACACTAAAAATCAATCAATCCGTGAAGTGGGCCTAAATTGACTAGAATAATAGGTAAACTGTTTAGCTACACCATGAGCCCTTCGCCAAGGATCGACCAATTGATGATCCTGTTTCATGACATCAATCAGCTTTTTGGTCCCGGGTTTCATCTGCTTTTTTGCTTCATTTGATGTATCTAATTGCAAATCCTGTATAAAATTAAAATCCCCTCCTAAAATGATTGGGCCCACCGCTGTTCTAGCTTTATCATTAATACTTTTAAGCGCCCCAAAATCATCTACGACTGGTGCGTAATAGTTCACAAAATTCAACATATTGCCATTCACCCTTGCAACAATCCAAATCCATCTGCCATATGGATCTCTGTAGATTTGAGTAATATCCCAGTTTAACCCTCGTCCAAAATAAATAGCAACCCCCCTTACTGCTGCCTGAGCTGAAGCAAAATATGCCTTAGAAAAACTTTTAGGGATAAACAGATTAGGCTGATTAGTTTTAAGGTGAGTTTCCTGCAAAAACAAAATTTGGGGAGAGAATGCTACCAACCATCTTATCAGCCCACCATACTTTCGCTTGTTCGAGATGCCATTTACATTAATTGATATAATGCGGACCTTTTTATCCATTATTAACACTACTGCTTAGATCCAAAACATCAGTAAACATACCCTTCCTTCTAATATGATGTTTTAAATAATTCTGCTCATTTCCTTTTTCTGCACCACCACCCTCCCTCAGTGCCCTGACCCACACCCAAACCCACACCAAAACCCTGTGACCCTTCCCACTACTGGCAGATGGGGAATTGCGCGCCTTACCCTCTGCCTGCCCAAACTTTGGACCCTTAGAATCGGGTGCCATGATATTGCACCCCGGTGTGATGCACCGCCCCCACAACCTGAAAAAGAAGACAATAGAAGAATCAAAAAAGCAAAAAACCAACAGCAAAAACACAAATGTCCTTCATATCAAACGAAAAAGTCCCTTTACTTGTCCTTCGTGATTTGCTGCAGAAGTTCCTGGGCTTCATCTAAACTTGTAAACATGTGGAACTTGCCGTGTACTAAAACTCGAAGTTTCGACTGATGGGCAATAGCCGCTTGAGCTCCCTGTGCTTTAAACAAATAAAGTAGCTTAACAAACTCCTTGCGGCGACGTGCTGCCGCTGCACTCATATCCGAAAATATTCGGCAGTTAGGAACCTCTCGTGATGAGAATTGCTTCTTCTGTATTGCCCTAGTCAAAATCTGCTCCTTCAAACGATAATCTGAAAAATTAACTAAAATAGTTCTGGGCAGTTTAGAATTCGGAAAAGGCTGTGCTGGGACTCTATGGGCGCGAGTGATCGTAAGGTCCCCTGAAAATTCTGGAAGTACTGTCTCCTTTATAAAGGACTCAACCCATTGTACTGGTTGAGACCCTTCACAGTCCTCTGGAACCCCAACCAACCGCAGATTAGTCCGCCGTGAATGATTCTCTAATTCTTCGAGCTTTATCTCCAGCGAATTCTTTTGTTTTTTGTCCACTAAGACCTGCTGCTGAATTGAGGTCATCTGATCCTCTAACTGAGAGATTCTAGATTCGGCCTCCTGCAGCCTGGATGGTAATGCCCCCACTACCTCTTCAATTTTGGAAAGACGAGCATGTAGTGCTGCAGTTTCCATTGCTTGTGTGGCCTTCATTTCCCTAATCTCATCGAGGATAAGATTAAGCATACTTTTTATGTCGCACTGAAAAATAGGACTGGGCCCGATTGCAAGTTCCGTAGTAGTTTCCGAGATGACCTCAGCCATTGCCGATGATGATGGTAGTGGAGGCAGAGGATTTACCAGTGGTTGAAAAAGCAGAGATGATTCCAGAGCGATTATTTCAGGACAAGATTGAGACTGAGACTGAGACTGTACAATTTGTGCGTCAGTTGCACCGTGACTATCCTTCTTAGGAGCCTGATTGGAAGCCTGGTGCTGCGGAGATGGGGATGGAGGCTGCAGAAGAGATTGAGGGGCCTTAGATTTCTGAAACATCAGATATTCCTTAGCTTTGCTCAGAGGTAAACTAGAAAGACTTTCTTGTATATTCTCATAATTGTCCACTAGAGGATTATTATCCAGGCTCTCTCCCATCAAAGCTAGACCTGGAGTTTCGCTGCCTCCTTCAGTTTCCTCTGGAGTTGGATTTATTAATCTCTGGCATGCAATACCCGAGCTCGCTTGGCCCACCTCTCCTTGGACCAAGACTTCATCCTCAGAGCATGAGGGACTCGCTCTGGAGCCTCGGTGAGCTTTTTGCACGCGCTCGCGCTCAGCCTTTGCGGAGATTGCAGAAATTAACTTCATCTGTGTAGTGCGAGTTTTAGTTTTGGGGGGCATATTCGTGACTGGCTGAATGGGTAAGTTAGGATTCTTAGTGTGTCTTCCCATTGAGGTGAATTTAGTTTTACGTTATACATTTTTTCCCTTAAAACCTCTGGGAACCAAAATGTCACAAAAGTCACGAACAGAGAACACCCTCCTTTTTACTCCTCACCTTATTCAGCCTGCCGTATTCAAGCCGTTACCTCCAAAAAGAAGCCCTCCATCAAAAAAAAAGCAAACGGAAATCCTGCAGCAGCCTCTTTAGCCCATTCCGAGCCTCACTTTCCCTTCTGGAAAAATTCGGGGTCAAAACTGCCGTCCTGAATGAGGAGGGGAGAACAGCCGCCTCCCGGCACAACCAGCACTGGCCGGGTCTCTCCACGCTCCCCACACTCTCCACGCCAACAACTGGCCAGCAGCCTGAGTGGGGGCCGAAACCAAGACGGGATCGCAACAATGCTCTCGCTACCTCCCTGCAGCCGGCGATTCAAACAGCGACCGCTGCACTCACTCCGCCCGTCAAATCCTTTCCAAGCCGCACGCCGACCTTCACGCCGCCATCAATTCCCAACAGACCAGGCCAAGCTTCCAGGTGCGGGCGGGGCGATGATCACCTGAGCTACGTCCAGGCGGGTTCTGCCATAGCCCCACCTTCCAGCTATGCCCATGATTCTGAGGTTGTTCCTTCTCGAGTGGGCTTCCAGGTCCTCTGCTTTTGATTGCAATACAAGAAGGAGTTTGTTCATTCGTTGTTGTGTAGCCTGGAGAGTGACTTGTTCATCTTCTGCTTCTGAAACTGTGCGCTCCACCATGTCCAGGCGTTCCTCATGTTTGTCCATTCTTTCAGACATGGGGTCCATTCTGAAGGTTAGAGCATCGACTTTGCCTTCAATTTTCATGAGGCTAAGCTGCGTGGCCTCTAGGATTTGTTTCAGGTCTGTGTCTGTCTCTCGGCTAGATTATTTGTTCACTTCTCCTGAGCCAGTTGCCTCCTCTTGTCTGACTCTGGTCGCCTTGCACTGGTCGATCTTCAACTTGGGCTGCATTGTCCATTTTGCCCATTGCTGCGAGTAGTGGTCATGGTGTCCTGCCCTCAGGTGCCTCCTCAACTCTACAGCCGATCAGAGGAGTTCAGCACACCACCAAGTGTTATGTACCCCAATCTAGGCCTAAATAGTGAAATGACATTTCACCTACATTTGTCCTACGTTGCCGACCTTTTACCCAGTTATGTGCTGAATAAATGTCGATCGGTTTCCTTGAAACTAGCCTCATTTATTATGCATGAGGATTTTTTTAGAAAGTCCCCTGCACATGACGTACATAACAGGATTAACATACTCTGTATAAAAGTCATGGACTTCTTCATCGTAGGACGAAAGAACTACTTTGAAAAATTACAGGTATTGATTTAGGCTCATTTACATATTTGTACTCACAACATATCGATTGAATTAGGAACCCCAAGGCTATCTTTATGGTATAAAAAAACCATACCTACACTAGATAGACAGAGGAGAAGCTTCCACGCTGACACAAGACACTGAGGTCCCGGCCTGCAGAAGCTACAACACTCAGTGGTCTGACATCCCTTGCGGGGTTCCAACTCGAGACCAAGACAGGGTCCTTCATTCTCCTCCATCATGTAATTGGGCTGCTTCTTTCCTAGGGGATTCTTGGCATTACACCCACATACATGCTAGGTACACTTAGGTAGGGTTGCATCGTAGTAGTATGCTTGATTAGTGTCTTGTATATATGCCTGCGTATATTCACTGTTTTAGCACCATGGTAGAATTCTATCTTTTATTTACTCTGTTGGTGCTTGTAATCTTATACATTTGCTTCTGTCTGATGATTGTCGCAGCAAACATGTTTTATACTAGAATGACGCTCATTCAATAAATACTTATTGAAAAACGTTTCCATCGTTTATTCTGTGTATCTCTCTGAGACTAAGTGAGCACGATTGAGCGAAAAGTACTGTACTGTTTCCACGATCTCTGAAGGATCAAGGGTTGTCATGTTTGATAGTTGCCAGAAAGTATTCGCTCCTTGGTAAGGTTAGGGGGCTTATGGTGGCACTGTGAGCTAGCTGATCTAAAGGCTGACATATCCTTTGGGCTGTCCCGAATCAGTCTAGACACTGATTCCTTAGTTTATGTTGTCTAAACGCACAGATCCTATGTATTTTTAGGAACTACACGACACAAGAACCTTGGGTTAACCCCAGCGGAATACACACTAGTTCCTCACCAGCCCAGAACCCAGCAACAGATCTTCTGACCTGCAGGTGCGGGGTCCCCCTCAACCAGGTAGACTCCTGCAGTGGGAAGGGTCCTCCTCCAGCCCCTTACCATGAGTGGATTATCTCTGTGACAGCCTGTGTCCATTGCACACAGAACGTCGCAATCCAGCAAGCGGCGCTCATGTCTCTTAGGCGGCCCTCTGCTACACTGCAGAATGCATGATGTAAATTAGAAGTGAGGAGGCTCCCTCGTGTGCTATCCATAAAAGATATCATTATTGACCAAAGCTCCCTGTGGCGTTTTGATGTTTCAAATGTCATGTTGGGGAAAAACCTGAAAATGGAATTCACCTAAGGTTTAAAAAAGTGTTGTTTTTATTGCTTTCAATAGAATGATCTCTTGTATTCTGTAATCACCAAAACTTACAAGCATTATCCAAGGGTGTACAATATTGAGATATTCTGTGAAAGGTACTAGTATGCTCTCATTATGGTTAGATTTGAGTTCTAATTAAATCCTCTATGAACTCTACTACAGTGAAGGCAGATTTTTTTTCTTTTGGATATTCTAAAAAATCATAAATTTGTTCATCTTAATCGGTTTTCATGGTACTCAAGTTGCTTCTTAATACTACTTAGCTCTTTTGTGTGAAAGAGCAGCTTGCTTTCACCAGTCCTCCTTGAGCCTCCACAAGATCAAAGTCTCTAGCTTTAATTACTTCAATCTGATCTTAATAAGTATTGAACATCCTTTTTAAGAATCTTAGGGGATATGTACAAGGAGTGGAGGAGAGAGGCGTTAGCCATCATGGCTTAACGCCTCTCCTCCACTTCTGAAACGCAAGGCTGCACCATATTTACAAGAATGTGGTGCAGCCTTGCATTTCCCTGCGATGGCGCTAAGTTTAGCAACTTTGCTCTAATGCAGGCACCCTTGCACCAGAGTGCAAAGGTGTCCCTTCCTGCACATAAACAATCCTAGAAATGTCATCCTGTCACTTTCATGTGTGCTGCTTCATGCAGCACACATGAAAGTGACAAAATGGCATTTTTTAAAAGTTTGTTTATGTGCAGGAAGGGACACCTTCCTACACATAAACAAACAATGGCATTTTGCTTTTTCCATGTGTGCTGCACAAGGCAATACTCATGGAAAAAGTAAAAACGAGGAGAAATAATGCATTTCTCCTTGTTTTGCCATCTTAAGACCAGCTTTTCCCTGGTCTTAATTTTGGCGCTGCCTCCTATGTACGCCACCCTTGTACTTAGGGGGCAGCGTCAAAATGAATGGGTGTTGCGGTGGAACGCCCACCGCAACACCCACTGCCCACCCATTTCACGCTAACCATAGCGTGAAAGGGGGCCTTATGTACAAGGCAGCGTTAAGCCACATTAAGTGGCTTAACGGTGCCTTGTACATGAGGCGCAGCCCCTATTGCCACCACAACGTCCATATAGGTGACGTTGTGGTGGTAATAGGGGCTTGTACATATTCCCCTTAGTGTTCAAGGAGGAGAGCTGTATTGCTTTTCTTGTTTTTCCATTGAAACAGTAGTCAACAGTGCTTCATCTATCTCACTTGGAATTTCGGCCCCAGGGCTGGATTCCAGCTGGGATGACACTTTTGTTTGCTCGATGGGCACCATGTTGCAGAGTCCCATTACAGGTTCTTCCCCATTTGTTTTTGGTACGGTGGAGAACTGCTCAGGCAGGCACGATTTCTCGACATCCTAGATGTGAGTTGAAGGGACCGAGCATATGGTTATCGGTCTTTGTGCTGTCTGATGCTTTAGCTCCATTTTCTCCTTTAGGCTGCGTATGCTTATTAGGCCTGGATGAAATTTAAATCACACTAGTGTAATTGGCATAATTTTGGTAATTTAGGGCCTCAATACTGGGGATTTGGCACAGGGGAGCACAGCAAATCACCTTGCTGTACTGACCTACGTCAAAGTGAAAGGGCAGAAATGCACCGTATTTATCTAATACAATGCATTCCTGTCCTTTCCCCAAGACCTGGTGCAGTTTCAGCAGCCTAGCACCAACACAGGCACCTTTGCACCATGGTACAAGGGTGCCTGTGTTGTCGGCGGGATTGTTTTTGTGCAGGAAGGGGCACAAAAACAATCCTGGGAGGCATTTTCCACTTTTTATGTGTGCTGCAGAATGCAGCACACATGGAAAGGGGAACAACCGAGGAGAAATAAAGTTATTGCTCCTCGTTGCGCCCCCTTGGGGAGGCATAAGGTTTTGGCATATCACCAGGTTTGCATGGTTTTGTAAATCTGGGGAAGCATCAAAATCCATGGGTGTAGTGTGGGAACACCCACCACAATGCCCATGGAACGCCGCCCTAGCGCAGAATAAGGCAACGCAACGATTTGCGCTGCCTTGCCTTACTCCATGTCTATGAAGCCATTCAAAGCCACGCTGTGTGGCTTTGCGTGACCTCATACATATGATTTTGTGATTTGCGCTGCCAAAGTGTCACAAAAAGTGATGCTACGGTGGCACAAGGGGCTCATAAATATGCCCCATAGTGTAACAAAATGTGAACAAAATTACCAAGATTATGCCAAATTGCATAATTTCAGGGTCAAATTTGAATGCAAGATTTACCGTTCAGGATATTTTTGAATGTGAGCGGCATTTCAGGTAGATTGTTTAGCTGAGCTGACAGTTCAGGTAATTTTTGATTGTGAAGCTACAATTCTAAATGTGAGAGGCTATGTTTTGGACACGAGCATCTGTTAATTTAACGTGGGCCATCAAAAAACATTTCAGGTCGATTTTTTTACCCCAAGCAGACTGTTCAGGTAATTTTTGAGCAAAAAATAAAAATCTGAATACAAGCATCATATTGTTGAATAGCAGAATTCAACTCGAAATTACATTTTCGGCTGCATGTCTACCCAAACAGACAGTAATTTCAGATAATTTTGTGGTGATTTCACATATTTACGGTACAGCAAATTACACAAGTTTTGTACATCAAATTACACAAGTTTTGCACACCCCTAATGATTATCAGCTGTCCCACTGACTAATGATTTATTCCCCCATTGAGAAAAACGGAGAATGTTTTGCATCTACTTCCAATAAAGCAGTATTTCCCAAACTGTGGATTGGTGCTCACTGGTGAGTTACAAGCCAATTTTTGGAGTGGCGCAAAAGTCCTGGTATCTGTAAGTAATCATATTTTTTTTATTGATATTCATTAATTAATGGACAGTACGAGCTGAATTCCCCCAGCAGCTGTGAATCAGGGGACTTTGGAAAATTTTCAAGGGTGGTCACCAGGCCATTTTCGTTGTTGACGGACAGAAGTTTCCACCGCCACACTCACCTTCACGGCGTTTGGTTAGATCCAGGCTGCACTAGTGTCTGTCTGAATGTCTTTCCAGATCTAGGGAGTTCCAGAGGGCTGCGTCATCCTCTTGGTGGTTCTGAAGGCAGCCTGGCAACCTAGAAGCTCTTGTTCATCTGCATCTCTCCCCAGAACGGGGAGCT
Organism: Calotriton arnoldi; assembly: GCA_963921515.1. Taxonomy (NCBI): domain Eukaryota; kingdom Metazoa; phylum Chordata; class Amphibia; order Caudata; family Salamandridae; genus Calotriton; species Calotriton arnoldi. The sequence continues at coordinate 174,310 of CAWUFW010015642.1, read as the reverse complement.
GTGGAACATGACTATTCACTCACAGCGATAGCTGCCATGTTGAACAGGGGGAATGGCAACATCTGCAGTGCATGTCAGAGGGTGGCATGCATCATCTTTTGCTGTATTCTCATGTTAAATCTCTTGAAGTTTATCTGGATGGGTATCAGCCCATCAAGAACAGATATCAGGTTTGTTCCCTCAGCTTGTTTTGGATCACTCAAATCCCTTGGCAAGGCCCTCCCTTTTGTTTCTCAATACCTTTACCCAATTGATCTCAACATGTGTGGTTTTGCTACTGGTCTAGTATAACATCTTCAACCTAGGGCTTATGGATGACTCTCTGACGAAAGTACAGAGCATCTAAAATATTGCTGTCTAGAAGATTTACTACCAGGGGAAATTTAATCATATTTCATCAGCCTGCAGACAGCTTTACTGGTTGTCCGCAGCCCAAGGAACATTCATGGCAGAGAATATTCTTGCCTTTGTGATCACTTTTTGGTCCATAAGTTCACGCTCAGTTTGTGCTTTAACTCCAGTGTGCTTTCAATTGTTCTTCATATTTGTAAGGCACAGATTCGAAGTCAGGCCTTATTTGTTGAATAACCACAAGGGTAGAGGAGCACAGTAACTATAGGTGTTACTAGCTTACATCAAAGAGTCCCACACAAATAAGACATAAAGCATATATCCTGCATTCATAATAGAAGTTTCTTTTACATATGAGACAGCACAGCCACTTTTTCTCATGAAGACAGAAACTCTTAGTGTCCTTATTTTTTCTTCTTTTATTTGTATATCTTCATATCATTATGCAAGTAAAACCCGATACATCCAAAACACAGCCTGCTTGTTTCGTCCCAACCTCACGGGACTTCTTCAGGGCAAAAGTTAAATCTTGGATAGTCCAAGTTCCCAAACCGAAGAAACATCAATCCCTCCAAACCTTATCTAATCCATATGCAATAGACGCGTAATCCATAACAGCGAACTTTCTCAACAGCCACTGCGTGTTCCTGCAGCTCACTTAGGTGCGTACATAGGCCTGATTCCACAATTAATTAACTTCAGGTTTGTTTAAACAAACTTCCCCGCAACCATTCTCATAGGAGAAATTTGAATACCACTCGAATATTCATCATTGCATTTTTCTTTTGGTCCTTGAATTCAATGACCCCCAACGGCAAGAAGAACACGTATTAAGGCGTCTAGTGTTATCTGGTCAGAGCGGGAAGGGACGTCCAATTCGACGAGCTCGTCGAAAAGAAAAATGCAATGATGAATATACGAGTGGTATTCAAATTACTCCTATGAGAATGGTAGAGGGGAAGGTTGTTTAAACAAACCTGAAGGTAATTAATTGTGGAATCAGACTAAAGTACGCACCTATGTGCACTGCAGGAACATGCAGTGGCTGTTGATAAAGTTCGCCGTTATGGATTACGCGTCTATTGCATATGGATTAGATAAGCTTTGGAGGGATTGATTTTTCTTCGGTTTGGGAACTTGGACTATCCAAGATTTAACTTTTGCCCTGAAGAAGTCCCGTGAGGTTGGGACGAAACGCGTAGGCTGTGTTTTGGATGTATCGTGTTTTACTCTTCATGAGAAAAAGTGGCTGTGTTGTCTCATATGTAAAAGAAACTTCTATTATGAATGCAGGATATATGCTTTATGTCTTATTTGTGTGGGACTCTTTGATGTAAGCTAGTAACACCTATGGTTACTGTGGTCCTCTACCCTTGTGATTATTCATCTTGTTAATTCAGTTTTTTTTGTAATGGTTGACCCAAAGAGTGAGCACTTTTGAAATAATTGGATAAATAGTGTGCGGCGATTGCATGCCACAACCGTTTTTTCTGAGGCCTTATTTGTTCTTGACCCTAAAGCCTTTAATGTTCTTTCTCTGCCCTTCAGAGCAATCATAACTACCTGCACTGAGGAACATCCCTTAAAACATTTTTATTTTGCTCATTGAAATTCATGATTTTTTCTTTGTTTCTATCACCATCCCGTCTAGCAATAAGATACCTTTGGGTAAATGTTTTGCTTTATATATAGAATTATAGATGGGTAACAGTGAAATATGGAGATGTTTTTCACCAAGGGTTTCTGCGTGACATCAAATAGACAACAAGAGTAATAAATGTTTCTGTAATTCATTGATTTCCCTCTACGTATGTTATGTATGCCCCTCCCCAAATCATCTGCCTCTGCTTTCATGTGTTACAGAGAGGCAGAGGAGTAATGGGAGAGCCTTACTTAACATGGCCTCTCCACACTGTCCCAAATTTAAAAAAAAAATCTGACCTTCTGTCACCTATCCCCACCACATTCTGTGCCTTCCCTTTCATCTCCTTCAGAAGCTGTGGTGTCTGCATTCCAGCACTGCTCTGACTGCCTCTCACAGAGCCAAGTCAGAGCAGCCTGGAATTCCTTTATGATGTAGCAACACTGAGTTACGAGATCTGTAGCCCATAGTTGCTATATCACAGCAGTAAATTATCAGGTTTAGAATCTGACAATCAGTGAGAGCCCTACATAGTAAATAAATGAATAATAATAATTCCATTACTAGACTATTCAGTGGCGTAGCAAGGGGGGGGGTGGTCCGCCCCGAGCTGCACGAGTTTTGGGGGCGGCGGCCTCTCCCCCGCTCTTCTATGCGGCAATCGCAGGAATATCGCTAGCACCCACCCGCACACTTACGCCACCACAGGCGGCAAAGGCAGGGACCGCCTCGGGCGGGACAGTGGCTAGCTACACCACTGAGACTGTTTCTTGAGCGCAACTTTGGAATCTATAGCTTTTTAGATAAATTAGATACAAATTACACTTTAAAATTAACTACTTAGCCCCATGTTTCCAATTACTACTTGGAGGGAGTACTTCTGTAAAACACCTTCAGCAATTATGACTTGCTCATTGTGTGAAAATCATTTGGGGTACTTCCTCATCACTACTTACACACTGCCGCCAAAAGACTTAATCAAACATCACCTTTCATGCCCACCAATTGAAACTCCCCCTCAAAAGGACTAAGGGCCATATGTAGGTGGCCTAAATACCGGTCGGTAACCCTGAAATTCGGTAAATTTCAGGGTTACCGACCGGTATTTAGCCATTCCTAATGTAGGTGATGATTCGGTAAATACCGAATCAGTATTTACCGAATCAGTATCTACCGATTCGCTATTTACCGAATCGGTAAATGCAATGTAGGAAGCACATAAAAGAGTGCTTATGTGGTTTAAGAATTGTTAATTACCACCAACTTCAAGTTGGTGGTAATTAACGTATTCCTTTAAAAATTCAATTTTGAATAATGTTTAAAGTGCCATGTGGCACACATCCATGCCCTTAGGGCATGTATGTGCGCCACATGTGCACACATGCACGATTCAGGGGTGCAACAGGGTGTCAATTTGACACCCTGCCACCCTTGAATATGCTCCCCTATTACCGATTCGGTATTTACCGAATCGGCAATAGTGAATGGCTTCCCAATCATTCCTATGGGCCTCCAGGCCCATAGGAATGAATGGGAAGGTATTCCTTATTACCGATTCGGTAAATACCGAATCGGTAATACCGAATATTACCGATTCGGTAATATTTACCGAATGTTTACCTACATACGATTTACCGATTCTTAAATACCGAATCGGTAAAATTCGGTATTTAGGAATCGGTAAATAAAAACTACCTACATATGGCCCTAAATGAGGTGTTCCACCAGTGACATTTCGTGTATCATCAGTACTAGTTACCATTGCCTGCAATTCTCATCAATTTTAATATCATATCGGTGGTGGTAATATGGTATACCAATGCCAGAAACGTTACCACACTGCACAGTACAATCGTGCTGGGAATGGTAATTTAGCACAGGTATTAGTTACTTCCCGAAGACGGCCAGTATGCATTAACTTCTCTTGTTTAAAGTTCCTAAAATAGAAAACATATTCTTATATCCGAATTTTGAGTGCATTGCTAATAGTGTTTACATCTTTAGGATTTTGTTTGGCAACTGAATGGTTTGACCTAGCTGTCCTACTAATGAGTAATAGCTTTTCTCTGTAAAGTGTCTTAGGGCCAGATATATGAAGAAAACATTTTGCGATTCCCTAATTGCGAATAGTTGCGATTCGCAATTAGGAAATCGCAAAACAGCATGTATGAAAGTGTTTTGAACACTTTCTGCAATTCCCAGTGAGTCGCAAATGGCCTACCTCATGAATATTATTGAGGTAGGTCGCAATTTGCGACCCATTAGGAATCGAAAAAATCACAGTGATGGTGGCCTGCTGAGGTCAGCAGACCATCATGTCTGAGATTGCTTCTAAATAAAGCAATTTTTTTTCTGTAAAGCAGCCCGCTTTCCTTAAAGGAAAACAGGATGCTTTACAAAAAGAAAAATGAAATGTTTTCCTTTAATTACTTAAGAGCAGACCACTGCCTGCTCTTAAAAAATGCTTTTACAAACATTCACAAAGGGAAAGGGGTCCCTTGGGGACCCCTTCCCATTTGCAATTGGGTTACCACCTACTTGAAGTAGGTGGTAAAATGCAAATCTTTTGCGACCGCATTTCGGTCTCAAAACATTCATACATACTGATGCGATTCAGTATTAGGAAGGGAAGCCCTAAACATGCTCCTTCCTAATAACGAATCGCAAACCCAAAATGCGATTCGGTAACATGTTTGCGAATCTCAATTTGGGTTTGATACATGTGAAAAGCCTTTTTTGCATTCGCAAACAGAACGATTCTCAAATCGTCCCGTTTGTGACCTCAAAAAGGCTTCATACATGTGGCCCTTAGGATCTTAAAATTAACATTTGTCATTTCTTCATCACATTTGTATCAGCTTTGGTTATGTTGTGTATAATTATAATCAAGTAACATATTCTCTTTTCTTTTTGTTTTTTTCCAACAGTTATAGTGACTGTACGAGGAGAAGTAAGACCCTTTACTTTTTTCATTTCATATTCTCATTTTATTTTTATGCATACATATAAAGGCATGTCCTTTGGACATAAACTGCTTTTGATAGACCTGTTTTTACAGAACATTAACAATATTAAAATAAATGATGGATAGTGAAATAGAATGATGTAAAATTGCAGGATTCAAGATTCAGTCCTATCAATTTTTTCATTGAATTTTAAATGAAGACTAATATTTTCACTTGACAGGAGGGGGTCTCACAGGAAAAACCCACCTCTCTGAAATTGAGGGCCATATTTATCATTCTTGCAAGCAACACAATGCAGCACGCCACCTTGCTGCACTGTGTGAAAGGGAGAAGCCAGGAATGCACCATATCTATTAGGATAGGGTGCATCCCTGCTCTCTGCCTATGCTTGCACACAAACTGCTGCCCAGTGCCAAAGCAGGCACCCTGCAAGGGTGCCTGCGTTACAGGCAGGATTGTTTTAGTGCAGGATGGGGCCCCTTGCTGCACAAAAACAATCCTCCAAGGCTTTTTCCATTCTACATATGCTGCAGAATGCAGCACACATAGAACGAGGAAAAATGAGTAGAAATGAAGATATTTTTCCTCGTTACACCTTTCCTGGGAGGCGTATACTCTGATGCATTCCCAGGTCTACCAGTATTGGTAAATCTGGGAATGCTTCAGAATCCATGGGTGGATGCATAGGAACACCCACGCTCCACCCATGCAACACCTCCCTGCAGCAGAGTAACTCAAGGCGGTGACTTGTGCTGTCTTGTGATACTGTAGATTTACCAAGCACCTCTGGTTTTGCGTGGATTGGTAAATCTCATCTAGGTTTTGCATCACCCTTGTGCACCATTGCTTGGCGTATTGGCGATGGAAAACTTTGTTAAATATGCCCCTGAATATATATTCATGCCAAAACAATTAATTCCTGTAAGCCTTCTTGGTATTCCTTTGTCAGATTTTGTGAAGCCTGAGTAGGGGTGTGCAATTTCTTTTTTCCAGTGAAGTTTTCACAATTTATGCATTTTCAAAGTGTTGCTGGTTTAGGTGTACCTTCTCCTGGGCCTTGAAAAATAATTTTCACTTTTAATCAGATCCAGCCATAGAAAATATATGTTGCCTTTTGATTTAAAAGTTTAGCTTTTGGATATTTTTATGTTAGCAATGACCAATGCATGCAGACTTTTTCTGGGTTAGTTTACCCTTCTTGACATACATTTTTGCTGAAATAATGATTTTTTCTGAAATAAAGGGGGAAAGTGTCAAACTTGGCAACCTGCGAAGTCTCCAAGAAATTTCCAGTAGCATTCCATCTAATTATTTCAAGGGGTCACGCCATTTATCAGCCAAGTAAAAGTCAAACGAAGCAGAACCCAACCAAAGTACATTTTTACTATAATGCAAAGTAATATGGTTTATGAATGTTTCACATTCTCCAAATATATAAACTCCTGGGAGCATATTTACAAGAACTAACACATCAGCGTTGATGCGTCAGATTTCCTGCGCCTGCCGCAAATGCCCTAACAACGCCATGGATGCGCTGTATTTACAATGCAGTACTCCATGGCGCAAGGATTCAAGCATGTATCAGAAATTCTGATGCATCTTTGGCTCTAAAGTGTCGCATTGCTGGAGTTGGTAGTAAGACTGATGCAACTCTAGCAATGTGTAAGAACACAGGGGCGAGTCCTATGGTAAAACCCCTGCATCAATCCTTATGCCTGGTTTGAGAAGGCATAGGGACTTTGATGCAGTAAAGTCGTTGAGTGAGGCAGTGAAAAGTTGTAAAGTTCTCTGCGTCAGTTACACATGGCTTTTAACATGGGAACGCCTAACCAGCATACATTATACCTGGCGCAGGTACAATGTGATGCCGCCTTCTTCAAATTGATGCATTGGGCCTAATACATCAGTTTATAAATATGGAGCAGTGTGGAGAACTTACTGCACCGCCGCTCTGCATCAAAACAAATGATGCTGCGGCGGTGCTAGCTACTTGCAAATATGCCCCTTGGTGCTTTGGTGAAGAAATTAGCTGCAATGCTGGATTTGCAGACAGGGATATGGCTTCATGGAGGAATCCCGTGGACATGGATGCCATAGCCAGGTGAATCTGTGTGGTTTGAACGTATAGTTTTCTTTCCAGATGTGGTCCTTGGGGGAGTGAAGGGTCTTGCGTTTTGCAGTCCCATCCAGAGTTGAGTTGGTTTATGCCTGGATTGTCTCTGTGGAGTTTACCACAGTAAGTTTGCAAGTCTTCTGACCTTTGTCAGTATTTGATCTGACCAAACCCCTATTGCCCTTGCTAGTCATTTCCTTTCCTAGTTGTTGGTTGGAGGTTTTGCCTTGTAAGTTTTTTCTTTAGATATGGTGGAAAGAGCATTGCCTGTTATAGTACTGTAATCACTCTTGAGCGAAACCAGGCCAGGGGCAGGGTTACATCTCCAAGGCATCCCTGGGGCTTTATGCTGATCACTTCTGCTGGAAGGTGGCTACTGGTCCCCTGAGGTACATTTAAGGTGCCACAAGCCCCCGCAGCTAGGACATGAAACCGGAGCAGGCCAGGGGCAGGACTACATCTTCAAGGTTTCCCTGGGGCTTTATGCTGACCACTTCCGCTGGGAGGCACCTACTTGACCCTTGAAGCAAATTTAAGGCACCACAAGCTCATGCAGTGCAAGACACAGGTGCTTTCTGCTCATAACTTCCGCCGGGAGGTGGCTACTGGATGCCTGAGGTGCATTTAAGGAACATCAAGTCCCCCTGTGTGCCCAGGCAAAGACTGTGCCATGAGTGGGCTGAATTGCACCTGTCCGAACCTGGAGGAGTCTGGTCCCAACCTCTTTCACCTTGTGAATTATGTTAGCAGGGTGAGTGACTTTTTGGCTTTTACCATCTGTCAGAAAGTGCCCTTTTTGACATGGTCACCTCACACTTTTTGCCTGGTATTTGATGTCATTTCGAATGGAAGTCCACTGGGTTCCTGCTCACCGAATCACCAGTGCCAGATCTCTTTCCCAAAACTGTGCAATTGTTTTCCCAAATTGACAATACCTTTAGTACCCTGTGTAAGTCCCTAGTAAATGGTAACCCTGGTGGGTAGGGCCTGAGACACTGAAGAGGGTCCCCAAGGGCTGCAGCACGAAGGACCCCTCACCAAGCTCATTCAAAACTGCTACTTCAGGCTGCGTGTCTTAGTGCAGACAAAAGTGAAAATACAACATGAAACACATCCCTGTGTGCCATGTCCCCTAACAGTGCATGTAATATTTGTAAGTCGCCCCTACAGCAAGCCTTACAGCCCTAAGGCAGGGTGCCTTATATTACATGCGAGGGCATTTCTGCATGAGCAGATATGTTCCTGTGCTGGTCAGTTCCATTTCTTCTAGTACAAGTGAACGAGGAAGCCATTTTAAAAAATGTGTTGGACACTGGTCAGAACAAGTTCCGTAGCTACATGATGGCTTCACAGAAAAGAGAGATGTTTGGTATCAAACGTCTCGTATTAATAAACCCACACCGTTCCTAGTGTTGGATTTAGTTATACATGCACCCAGAGGGCACCTTAGAGGTGTCCCCTGAAAAACCACCAGCCGCTGGTGACGACTGACTGGCTTTCATCAGCCTGCCAGCAGAGATGAGTGTCTGACCCCCCCAACGGTGAGGGTCTTTGCTCTTAGGAGGCCAGAACCCAGGCCTGCTTGGTCAAGGGGTGTTTTCACCTCCTCCCACAGTATTACCTGCGGATTAACATTCCAAAGCAAGGGAGCTTCAAAGCACCTAACTCCTTTGTTTTGCAAATCTGGCTTCTCTCACAGCCCCCCCATTTCCAGAGCCCATTTAGCACCTGGATAGGCGGGAGAATTATCTAGTCAAATAGGTATGTCCACCCTCAGGCTAGTGCTATCCCTAAGGTGGGCTACATGAAGTGGAGGTGACTTTTCTAAGTTAGCCATATTGGTGATGGCAAAATCAGGAATTCTGGCACAGGGTTATGGCCACTTCCCCCAGGAAGTGGTCATACAGGGGCATAGTGACCCCAAGGGTAGACAGCCCATTGGCAACTGTCCTACACTTCCCCAATGCCCCTAAATTCAGTATTTTGGGGGACCCTGGCACCAGATAATCAAAAGCAAAAGGAACACATGATGGACAGAATGCTGAACAATGCAAACATTCATCCTCAGTCACAAAGATCTTGGTTTAGTCCATCAATCTTTTGCTCACCACGCCACCCAGTTTCGACCAAGCCTTATGCAAATCAGTCTTGACCCTGCTCTTCATGGGAACAGTCCAGCCCGAACTGCCAAGCCAGGTCCTCCCTGGCCCAGAAACAAGCATTCTGGGACTGGTTTTGGGGCATCAACCCTCTTCAGCCAGGCTAGCTTGAATCCAGTGGTGCAGTGAGCATGGGACCCACGTCTGGGCATTCCCATACCACTTCGGGCAACAAAAGCATAAGGAACGAATTATGGATGGAGTGTTGAACAATGCAGACATTCACCCCCAGTCACAAAGGTCTGGGTTTAATCTATCATTCTTTTGCTCACCAAGCCACCCCAGTTTGGACCCAGCCATATGCAAACAAGTCTTGACCCTGCTCTTCATGGGAACAGTCCAGCTGGAACTGCCAAACCAGGTCCTCCCTGGCCCAGAAACAAGCATCCTTGGACTGGAGTCTGGACATCACCCCTCATCAGCCAGGCTAGTTTGAATCCAGTGGCGCAGCGAGCACAGGTCCCATGTCTGGGCATTCCCATACCACTTCGGGCAACAAAAGCATAAGGAACAAATTATGGATGGAGTGTTGAACAATACAAACATTCACCCCCAGCCGCAACGATCTGGGTTTAATCCATCATTCTTTTTCTCACCACGCCACCCCAGTTTGGACCCAGCCATATGCAAATCAGTCTTGACCCATGTTCGCCCTATGTGGACAAGAGTATGCCCAGACATTCGTCCCTTGCTCACTATGCTACTGGATTCAAGCCAGACTGGATGATAATGGGTAATACCCCGAAACCGGTCCCAGGATGCTTGTTTCCAGTCCAGGGAAGACCTGGCCTAGCAGTTCGGGATAGACTGTTCCCATGAGGAGCAGGGTCAAGACTGATTTGCATATGGCTGGGTACAAACTGGGGTGGCATAGTGAGCAACATGGATTAAACCCAGATGAGTGACTGGGGGTGAGTGGTTGAAAGGTTTCAGCACTCTGTCCTTCATGTTGTGTTTGCTGTTTTCACCCTAAGTGGCCAAGGGTACACCCAGACATGGGTCCCTTGCTCGTTATGCCAATGGATTCAATCTAGCTTGGCTGATAAGGGGTAATACCCAGAAACTGGTCCAAGGATGCTTGTTTCCAGTCCAGGGAGGACCCGGCCTGGCAGTTCAGGCTGGACTGTTCCCATGAGGAGCATGGTCAAGACTGCTTTGCATATAGCTGGGTCCAAACTGGGGTGGCATAGTGAGCAAAAGAACGATGGCTTAAACCCAGATCTGTGACTGGTGGTGAGTGGTTGAAAAGTTTCAGCACTCTGTTCATCATCTTGTTGTGCTTACCAAAACATCAGATGCTGCCGACCAAAAGAAGAATGACTGAAGAGCCGTGAAATGCAAGAACTGTGTTAGAAGCAACTGACTTGGCTCCAAACCTTCCGGCCTGTCTGCTGTTCCAGATAATTGTGCAAAGTCGACTCATCCTGCAAGCTGCTGTGCCTCCAATAGCCTGGGAGGGCTGCCAGCACTTCTGCCAAGACTCAGGAAGTCCTGTGGAGCAGCAGAGCTGCTTACCTGCATCCTCCAAGCACCCAAAGAGACCTAAGAGGACTCCAGACTGCAAAAACCTCTCACTGGAAAGCACCACCACTGTACCTGTGCCATTTAGCCCAAGCTGAAGTGGGCCAGTGGCGCCAACATGGTCCCCCAGCCTCCCACAGACAAATCCCACCCTGGACTTGCCCACAGGAGACTTCCCAGTGCCGCCTGTAGCCTCTGTTTGCAGGCGCCCTTTAAAGGGAGAGCTCCTGGTAATGAAAATCTGATCAAATCAATCAAGAGGGGGGGACCGGGAGCTAATTAGAAATAGAAGGTCCAGTACTAAAGCTCCCAAAGAATTACGTGGTAATCACTTAGGGGTAACTGTTCCTATGAAAAAGGACGCAACCTATTCTGGTGGCTTAGATAAACGTGTTGGAGTGGTCTCTTTTACACTCGCGGTTGGATATAGATGAAGGTGTGGGGAATTCTCCTTTGGAAAAAGTGCCCTCACGCACCCTTGCGGGTGTCATGCTTCATCATCGGGCGTTTTCTCCTCGTGGGGGTGGCGCTGCTGTCTCCCACGGGCCCCGCGAGAGGGCTCTTTGGCGGAGATCTTTTAAGGAGAGACGCCGCAGTTGTGCATGCGGGTGTGTGGGCCTTACAGAGTGTGTGCGTGAGTTAAAATTGCCTCACCGGTACCTGTAAATAGACTTTTATTCGGGGGCCCAGGTGGCAAGGTTAAAAAACAACAAGGGATAAGGAGAACCCCTTACAAACAAATATAGTAGAGGGAAGAGTATTATCCTGCTGACCTCTTATCCATGAGTGTGAGTGACAGTGAAATTAGGTCGACATGTTTCGCGCTTAAAGTGGTCCCTAGTGGATCCCAGTGCGCTTCTTCAAGACCGTGATGTGCAATACAAATTCTTAAAAATAGGAATTAGAGACGGCGACACTCTATATTCCTATGGTACCTAAAAATAGGTGTGGGCGACTGAGCGTCTAATGGAACATCTGGGTCGTGTTCCTTATTCCAACCTGGTGAAACAACAAACAAAAAGAGACACACAAATAGATAATAACATGTAGGGATATAGTGAATACAATCATTCACATCCGATGGAATGCTGTCAACTGATCGGCATTCATGGCGACGGATAGTCTTGGAGGCATGCTTAATATAACGTGCCCCTTCCATCATAATAGTGTAGTATCTGTATATCAACAGGTGTACTCCCTCATTTCCGCATGGTATGCCGAGGAAGCCACTCTCCTTTTTAACGGCGTTGGTTATGAATGATTATGATGACTTTGAGGCATGTCTGTCTGCATACCAGAAAGAGGAACACCGGGTGACAGCTTTTTCTAATATTTGCTCTTGAGTAAGCGCTATGCTTACTTGTCAGGGGGTAATTGGCAAAGAGCCCTTTCTCAATTGGTTTGATCAGAGCTGTTCAGCGGCTCATCATGTTTTGGTTCAGGCCCTTCATTCAAAGCCTAGAGTGGAAGCTAGAGTGACGAAATGTAGGTGGATTTAAAAGCAGCCAATAAATATAGGAAGCTTGCCTGTGTCGGGAGGAATGGAAAGATCTGGTAGAAGCCTGCCACTTGAATTGCAGCTCCAAGTTCTGGGAAATTGCCAACTGGCCTTTTTTTCTAGCAATGATTCCCCTGCTATTTATGATTTTATAGCCCCAGGATACGTAGGTGACCCAATTTAGTGGTATATATGGATCTATGGCCTCTGTGGGAGGGAGGAAGAGGACCTGTTTTGTCTTGAGTGCCTATGGTGTGAACTAGAGGAAGTTAAGGATACCATTGGTTGTATTTGTAGCAATAAGGCTCCTGGCCCTGATGGGGTTCCAATTGATTTATTTAAGTTGAATGATAACTTGTGGGCACCCCTGCTTACTATAGGCCCAATTCACAAAGGTAAAGTTAGACCAAAAGTCTAACTTAGACCAAAATTCTAACTTTATAATTTTCGGTATTCACAAAGGTAAGTTACTACTAATAACTTTACTAGTAGTAATGTTACTAGTAGTAACTTACCTTTGTGAATACTGAAAAGTAGTAAAGTTATACTTTTTTTGTAAATTAGGCTTTTGGTCTAACTTTACCTTTGCGAATCGGGCACCTAAGTTCAGACCTGAAGTCTAACTTTAGACCTGAAGTCTAAACTTAGGGGCAGATTTACAAGCCCCTTGCGCCTTCTTGCGCCGCCATTGCGTCACTTTTTTTGACGCAACAGCGGTGCAAAAAATGCGGCCTATTTACAATGTGACGCATCTAGGGAGATGCATCACGTTGTAAAGCCCTGCGTCACATTATACCTGCGTCAGGTATAATGTATGCAGGGTGGGCGTTCCCACGCAGGAAGGCCTCGTAAAAGTGACGCAGTGAAATCTACAAGATTTCACTGCGCCACTTTTAGGACGCCACTGCGTCAAAACCTTACGCCTGCTTGAAGCAGGCGTAAGTAGTGACGCAGTGTAGTGGGAATAGGCCTCAAAATGCATTGCTGGAGTTGCGCCGTGCTTGCGACATGACTCCAGCAATGCGTGACTTTTTCCCCAACAGATGCGTCAGAATTTCTGACGCATCTGTCAATCCTTGCGCCATGGTGTACCGTATTGTAAATACGGCGCATCCATGGTGGTGCAAGTGTTTCTCATAGTGGCGCAGGGAAAGTGACGCATCTGTACAGATGCGTCACTTTCTTGTAAATCTGCCCCTTAGAGTTTAGCTCTAAACTTAGACTTCAGATGTAAAGTTGAACTTTAGGTTTTAGAATTCAAGTGTAAAGTTAGACTTCAGGTGTAAAGTTAGACTTTAGGTCTAAACCTAGACTTCAAGTCCCAAGTTAGACTTCAGGTCTAAATTTATCTTTGTGAATCAGGCCCTACGTTTCCAAATGCTTTACTTAAAACTGGGGTCCCATCTTCATAAACGCGGTCTGTGATTATTCCGATATTTAAAAAGGGTGACAAGAGAGACCCAAAATGTTATAGACCAATATCAATAGTGGATTCTATAGTCAAGATTATTGGTAAGGTCATCTTAGCTCGGATGCAGGATTTCTCAGAGCAGAATGGGATTCTTTCTGACATTCACTATGGCTTTACACAGGAGAAAAACACTATTGATCAGGCTCTGAACCTTTACTTAATTATTATAAGTATACTGTGGCAAGGCAGGGGAGTATCCATATGGCATTTCTGCATTTGACTGTGTTAATAAAAGCAAACTCTGGCCTTTGATGATTTCTTTGGGAGTTGATCCTGAGCGTGTTCACTTTCTGGCTGACCTTCATATGAATTTGTCTGCTTGTGTGAGATATAATGGGAAAAGGGACTGTATGGGATACTTTGCTATTTTTCTCTGTGGTTATGCAGGGCTGTATTTTGGCCCCTTTTTTATTCACATTATATATTAATCATCTTTAGGGCCATTTAATTGGGGAGGGCCTTGATCTACCCTGAATAGGAAAGAGGCTGATTTCAGTACTCCTGTTTCAATCCAGAACTTGAGTTGAAAAGGTCATTTTTGAGGGACTCTCTGGATTATGGGAAGAATATTGCATGGTTGATATATGGGCAAGGGGGTTTCCAGGATCTTGGGTGTCCTGAGTTGTTTGCAGCACCGGAATTTATCAGAAAATTAGATCTAGAATGAACTAAGGAGAATTTTTTTGCCTGCAGAAAATCTGACAGGGAGGCTTTAGAATTGCATAAAGGTTTGGTACGGGCATTTGTTATGCTTAAAACAACTTCGCTTATCAAGCCTTATTTGATTTTTGTTGACAATTGCTATTATCGTGACCTCCTAACAAAATTTCACTTTGGGATGCTACACCAAGTGCTCGGGTTTCCCAGAGGATGGTCATTGGTTGAGAATCTACCCCCTTGTCATTGAGACAACATTTCAAGACAAGATACCCATCATTATCTATATTACTGTGATTTGTATTGTGATCTTCGTCGCAAATTTATTATTCTCCTTCTTAAAGGTATGAATGTTATTCGGGTCAGACCTGCATTAATGTTTTTACAGATGCTAACTGCAAAACGTATTTGTTTGTCTGTAGCTGGATTTTATGGGGCGCTGTAAAGAAAAGATTGTGTCTTGATAATTGATTGTTTTAATTGTTTCTATATGATGAAGTGATTGCTGTGTTTATTTAGTTATACAGGGGCATATTATCAAGGGCTTTATCGCCGCTTTAGCAGCACTTTTTGCCGCTAAAGCGGCAATATTTTTAACGCCCTATTAGCAAGCTGTCGCTAACAGGCGTTAGCGACAGCTTTCAGGCGTTAGTGGCCGGGATTTACATCGCCTTACATGTCAGCGATAATTATCGCTAATGACATGCAAGGTAGGCGTTCCTCACTAAAAGCGACTGTAAACAGTCGCTAACACCACTAACCCCTATTATCAAGGCAGGCGTAAGCGATAAAATAAATCGCGCTAAGCGCGTTTATCGCTAGATTTTAACACCTGCTACTGAGGATGACTTACCTGTTTAAGGTAGTGGAGGTGGATTGTCAGGCTGAATCCATCCTTGCGTTAATGCGAGAATATCGCTGCTTTTCCAGCGATATTCTCACATTTTGCCGCTATCGCTGGAAATTTTATGTTATGTTATGTTATGTTATGTTATAGGCATTTATAAAGCGCAAACGGTTACCCAAAGGTGTCCTGGCGCTAGCTGCTCTCAATCTGGGCACTTGGGTGAAAGGCATCTCTACAAATTAAAGAGCCATGTCTTCAGTTCCTTCCTGAAGGTCAGAATATTAGTGGTATTTCTCAAATAGAAAGGAGATCATTCCAGGCCTTAGCAGCACCGGCAATAAAACTTCTCCCGCCCCAAGAGGCTTTTTTATGGGTGGTACTGATACCAACTTAGCACCAAGGGAGCGAAGAGTTCTTTTGGGTTGGTACCAATGTAGATGCTGTTTAAGGTAGTCTGGACCTGTGCCTTGCAGTGCCTTATGCACAGTGCATAGAGCTTTAAAACGTGCCCTCTTCCTGACAGGCAGCCAATGGAGTTTTTGATTTCCTTGGAAATTGGTGTAAATTTCGGGTACCGGTGAGTAGTCTTGCTGCCGCATTTTGCAACAATTGGAGTTTATTCAGGAAACGTTCTTGAATGTTTAGATAGAGACCATTGCAGTAGTCCAGCCTAGACATGATAAGTGCTGTGACAACTGTCTGTCGACTGTCCACTGGCAGGAAGTGTAGTATTTTCTTAATCATTTTAAGGGTATAGAAGACGGCTGAGGCTACTGCATTAATCTGGTCACCAAAATTGAGCTTGTCGTCAATTATCACGCCTAAATTTTTTACCTTCCTAGTGGGTGTAGGGAGAATACCCAATACATCCGGCCACCAACTAGGGGTCCAGAAGTTGGGCTCATTTCCAAATAAAATGACCTCAGTCTTGCCTGAGTTCAGTTTTAGACAGTTTTGTGACATCCACCTCCCGACTGCCTCCATACAGTCATGGAACTGAATGTCTATTCCTGCTCCCTGTCCTGGTCGCAGAGCCACCACAATTTGTGTATCGTCAGCGTAGGAAGTAAGGTCAAAGCCAAAGGAGCCAATTTGGGAGGCCAGGGATGAGACATATACATTAAAAAGAGTCGGACTAAGGGAAGATCCCTGTGGTACTCCGCAAGGCAGGGAGAGCGGTTTAGACTCAAATTCATCCAGTGCCACAATTTGAGATCTGCCAGTTAAGAAGGACTTCAGTAACTTCCATGCCTTACCCTGGATCCCACATGCTAATAATCGGTTCATCAATAGGTCATGATGGACCGTATCAAAGGCCGCTGACAAGTCCAACATAATCAGGGCGGCCTTGCCTCCCGATCCAAAACTTCTCTAATCTCTTCAGTAGATTTAATGAGGGCAGACTCAGTGCTATGTCCTTCTCTGAACCCATATTGGGTAGGATCCAAGACTTGGGTTTCCTAGGAAGGCACTGAGTTGCACATTCATTGATTTCTCGACCAATTTGGCTGGTAATGGGAGACGTGAGATTGGACGGAAGTTGTTGGGGTCTTTAGGATCGAGGTTAGGCTTTTTAGCAGTGGCAGTATTGAGGCAATCTTCCAGAGTTTAGGGAAATACCCTGCATCAAACATTGAGTTGAACAGGGAAGTAAGTACAGGGGCAATAAGTCCCGAAGCACCCTTAATCACCGAGACTGGACAGGGATCATAGGGGGAGCCTGACCTTGCTGCCAATAAGAGCATCTCTATATCGATAGCCGATAGTGGCTCAAATTTATCAAAGACAGCCGGGGGGTCTACAGCTGAGCTCCTTCCTTCCGAAGGCGTTATGGTTCCTATAGTACTTGGGTGGTGAAAAGTCGAAAAAATGACCTCCACCTTATTTAAAAAGAACCTGGCAATGTTCTCACATAGTTCCTGGCTCTGCCTGGATTTTTGCAGGACGGGGGAGACCAGATTAGAGACTGTTTTAAAAAGTTCTTTAACCGAGCTTTTTGCAAGCGTAATTCGGTTTGTAAAGAACTCTTTTTTTGCATTAAATATCATTAATTTATAACATAACAGAATGCATGATCTATTTCTGCATCCTTTTATATAGATACGAGAAGGCAATACATCTAATTGGGGGAATCGTCGTTTGAGAGTGCATATTGCTGTGCTAGTGTTATTGTGTCTGCTTAGTAGTTGGGTACATTTAGTCATTCTCTGTGTAACTAGGAGAGTAAAACTAGATTGATCCTGGAAGTTCTTTGCGGTGTGTTTGCGCATGGCCAATAATGGAGGACAAATTGTCGATTTCTTGAGCACAGAATGGGGCTTTCTATATGGGCCTCGTGATTCAGGTGGGTGTCTTATGAAGTTATGTGTATGTGAGGGTGTAGTACATTTATGCTAGTTCTGTTTGACTGCTTTTCGGATGTATGTAGGTATGGTGCATGACAGTGTCATTCATTTGGTAGTGAATGATTGAAAGGAATGCTATTGTTTAGGTTTCTTTAAGACTGCTACAAATTACAATAATGACATTTAAAACAGAGTTGCCATTTTGGTGGCGCCTATCCGTGTAAAACAGTCTCTAAACCAGGTTTCTCCAATGAGTAGCGTGTGAGCTACTGGTAGCTCTTCAGCTACCCACAAGTAGCTCCCCTGTGAACATCCCAGCCTCAAAAATTCAAAACTTTTGCTTGGTTGCATAAATACATGTATGTCAAAATCGAAAAGTGGGCATTAGAGATAAAATTGTGTGCACTTTCAGAACTCGGGTGCTGGTACTTGGTGAGACTTATTACTAACATTAACTTGGTGCCAGGGGCATCGCAGCTTGGGCTGTTATATATTACCCACGTAGAAGCCTTCACCGTTGACAAAGCATTTTTTACATTAATTGAGGGAACCCTGCCTGATGCTCTGAGGTGGTCACTGCTGGACATCTTGCATATGGTGACTACTAATGTAATCTTTCCTGATGTTGTCAGTATTAAAACTCTAAAAATATTAGCAGCTCAGGATGGTTTTTACGGGACATGAGTAGATCTTTCTACAGAAAAGGTTGGAGACCCCTGCTCTAAACTTTCCTCCCAGAGCTTAATGGCCAAGCTCAAGAATTTTGCAGTATGCTCGACAGTTTTTTGTGAGGTGCCCTAGAAGCGGAATAGAGTAGCCATTGAAATATTTATTATGTCTTCTGCCCCGAAAATAGGGTTTAACTACTTCTCCTGCGCGTCAAGCGAAAACTGGGCAGAGGCAGAATATGTGTTTGCTAAACTGCTTGAATGTTTTGCAAACCCTGTATTAATTATGGTTTTGTGACTCTACTTTCCGGGAGCCGCCGAATTGCTTGAAGGAGAGATACAAGTCTAAATGCAGGAAGAGCTTCTTCTCTGAAGGGTTCCTTTTGTAATCAAGATACAGTTGTCTTACTAAGGAGTAAGGTTCAATAAAGTAGTTATAATGTGTATGCCTTGTTGTTGTGCCAATGTTGGTGATACAATATAACGTTTTTACTTCTGGTTTTCCCAGCAACTTTCGACAGCTCTGGTCATTTTCTTTTATTAAATTGAAGAGAGATGGCAGGTTGCCTTTTGTCAGCAGGTTTGTGATGGTATTTCCAGATAACAGCATGTTGGAGGCTTGACTGGTCAACTCGTTCCTAATGTATGCTTTTACATGGTTATCCCTGCCAGCCTGCAATCCTTTAAATCATTAACTTATTTAATGTGCGCCAGGGCAGAGAGGGGAGTGAGGTCCATCTCTAGTTCTAGGCGGCATTGTGGCGTTGAATTCCTTAGGTTTAGCAGTCCCCTAATGCAGTTTAAAAAGACCCTTTCAACCTTTTAATAATTTTGTGATTTCATTAGAGATCCATACAAAAGGCAGGATCTATTATTGTCTTTGTTAAGTCTATGGCTGGGCCAATCGCCCCTCCTCTGTATAATGCTGCAAACATTTGTATGGCTCCGATTGTGCTTGGGTTTCTGCTTCACAGCTTCTCTATGTGGAGATTCAGGTTTAAGTTTTTGCCTAACATGACCCCAAGATATGTGTAATATTGAACCTGCTCTATCTCGGTGATGCCGATGATCCAAGTTCATTTTTGACTCCGACCGACCGAAAGACATCACCTTTGTTTTGTTACTATTACTTTGGAGATTTATATTTTGTGTCCAGTTGCTGTTGTCAACCTGTCTGAGTGGTTGACAAGGTGACAAAATCACCAGTGTAGGCCAATAATAGCACGGTTAACTTTCAGACATCATCCAATTTCTGTTGTAATGTGTTGGACAGGTCAAGTGTATAGGGGCCAAATTGCAGCCTTGTTTCAGGCCATTGTAAGTGGACATTTTTGGAGACATACCTTAACCATTGGTCAACTTGACTCTTATCCAGGTGTTACTATGTAGTTCTGTAATGATCTGCAATAGACCTGAGTCTACGCCACATGCAAGTAGCTTCTCCTAGAGCCGAGATCTAATCACTTTGTTGAAAGCAGTTGAAAAGTTAATAAAGTATGCATGGAGATTATGGATTTTTTTGCTTGTGTGTTTTGTGTCCTAGCATTGTTAGGGCACAATTCTGGCAATCACAGAGCATGTAGGGCAAAAGCCCTTCTGATGGAAAGTTATTCTATTGGAATGGTCTGTCCATGCTTGCAGGTGTTTTGAAAATACTTTCCCATGCGCATCTAACAGTGCTATTGATCAGTAGCTACTAAGGGATTCTTTGGACTAGATTGGTAGTAAAAATCGCCTTTCCATGAGGGAAATAACTGACCCGAGTGAATAATAGTGTTAAACATGGGGGGCAGAAAAACGCCCCATTTATCTGGGTTGAGTTTCAGCAGAGCTATTCGGATGCTGCTGGGGCTGGGTGCTCGCGAGTTATTGCTGATATTAATTAGCTGTGTTGTCTCTGGGTATCTGATGCTCTATCGCGACATACCCTGCATTACTGTCATGTTCAGAATATCAGATTCCGATACACTCTACAGATTTGTTAAATACTGTTTCCAAAGTCGGTATGGAATGTGATTATCACAACCCATCTTGTGGGTGTTAGTGCCTCCACCTACAGCAGACCAGAATTTACGTGTGCTCTTGGTAAGTATTGAATGTTGCGGATCTGTTCAGTTGTGTTGTTGTGCTCTTGCTTTGATATTATGTATTTCCCTTCTCAGAGTGGACTTGAGGCTTTTAATAGTTGGCACCTTCCGTACAATCCCTTCTGCCTCCAGGAGATACCTTAGTTTCTTCTTGTAGATTTTTTTTTCAATAATTCTATTTTGCACCCATTTGAGCATTTTGGTTTATGCTTGTGAGCATTTACGGCATCCGTTATGGAAAGGAAATTTCAGTGAGGAGCATTGTGAAAACATCGATGGCTGTGGTATGTATTCCCGAAAGAAATTTTGTAACTGCCAGAAAATTGGTAAAAAATGTTTGTGCCCACATTTTATGGATTTGTTAATTGGTTTCATATTTCCAGGTGAATCTTTTCCCTTCTAATACCATAAGGCCTCTATTTTTTCAAGGTGTTTGTCTTTGCTGAGTTCCTTTAAAAACTCAGTATATTATGTTACGGTTTGTGATCACACTCTGACCTGTTGATTATACTGATTTGGTAGTGTTTTTGTTTTGTCAATTGTGTGGCTTTGGGGTTGTGTTGGATACATGATCGCGAAGAGGCCCTGTCAAATATATGCTATCTGAATATAATTATTTGTAGATGAAATCTTGAATAACAGCATGAAATAGTAATGCATCATCAATTACCATTTCTTCCAATTCTTATTCTGCCTGCCTTGTGCCATTAAATGAGGAATGTAGGGGATGCCAACCTTGTATATCATCAATTCTTTGAAAGGGGTTCTTGTTTTTGTCACTTCGGGACACATGTACAAAGCCCTTTTGTGGTCGCAAACAGGCTGATTCACAGAATTGGCCCATTTACAAACGTAAAAAGGCATTTTCAAAAGTAGAAACCCCTGATTGCAATTTGGTAACCTATTATCCAATCGCAGTTTGGGTTTGCAAATTAGTATTTGGAACGGGCATGCTTAGGGCATATTGGTATGTATCAATGTTAAGCGACCGAAATGCAGTCACAAAACAGTCTCACTTTACCACCAACTCAAAGTTGTTGGTAAGCCATTCGCAAATGGGAAAGGGTTCACTTTGGGACCCCTTCCTGTTTGATAATGAAAAACTATTTATTTTTTAAGAGCAGGCAATGGACCCACAGGCCACTACCTACTCTTAAAAATGAAACTTAAACGTTTTATTTTTTTATTTTTAAATGCATCTTGTTTTCCTTCAAGGAAAACAGGGTGTGTTTTTAAAAAAAAAAGATGGCTTTATTTAAAAGCAATCACAGACATGCTGGTCTGCTACCCCAGTAGGCCACCATCCCTGTGAATTTTGTGATTCCATTGGGTCGCAAACTGAGACCTATCTCAATAATATTCATGAGGTAAGTTTACTTGGAACCCACTGGGAACCGCACAAAGTGTAAAACACACTTTTGTAGATTAGTGTTTGCGATTACCAAATAGCAAATCGCAAAAATTCGTTATTTGGGAATCGCAAACACTAAGCTTCTTACTTGTGGCCCTTCATCACAAAACCTTTGCAATTCATGCCAATAACTTGAACGTCAGACAAATTGCAGTAGATTGATGTGCTAAATATAATTCACAATTCACAATTAGGAATTATTTTTATCTGTGTGATATGTGTAAACTTATACCACTTGCTGTGTAACTTACACCATTTGAGTCATTTGATGAGATCTCGAGCTGGCTATTGTGTATTCTTGCCTACAGGACTGTGTAATAATGTACATATCCAAAGACATATAGCATGCTAAGTATCTCATCTATTCTCCTTACAGATCGATCCAACCACAGGCATGGTGATCAACCTCGCAGATTTAAAAGAGTACCTGGAGGTAAATAAGGCCATGTGTTTGTTATATCATGGTCTTAGCTAGTTTACCGAAAGTAAAGGTATATTTAATGCTTCGAATCAGATATTTGCAAGACACACACATTCCACGAGGATACTTTTTTCTTGCAAAAGCACTTCAAGTAGAAGCAAGCTTCCTTCTTTTTCCCAGATGAGCAAGTGCTGTATGCTACTGTTGATTGTTCTCGCCTCATGGACGAAGACTTGGATAATGTGCTTCATTTAGAGATCCAATCAGGGCTAAGCACTTCAGTTGCACAAATACATTTGTCTCTTACCTGTGTAAGGTGGTAATGTCTGGATTAGCCTGCAATCTCTCGTTACATAGGGGTGGTGAAACGAGAACAACAGGCTGAACCCAGTACAATGGTGTCTTATGGGCAAACCACCAAGAATTGCCAGAACCCCAACACTGTTAAAAGAAATTGGGCGATCTTGTCATGTCTAGAAGTGGGTGAAAATTTTGAAAGTTTCTCCTCTGCAAGCGCTTTGAAGGTCACCTTATTCCTCTTATAAGGGAAAACAGCACAACAATGAATGTACTATGTCTGTGCTGGATGGATGGAATCTCACTATGTCTAATTATCGCGCATGTGGTAAACAAACCACAATATGGTGGCTCTGCCTGGTGTGTTAAATGAGCAGAGTTTGTCAAATATTGAAACTCCACTGCAGAATAATTCATTGCAATGTACAAAGAACTTGTGGGGGCAGTTGTGATATTCTGAAGAATGGTTTTCAGCCGATGAGACAGTCTTAATTTCAAATAACAAAAAGTGTAAAATGCACAATTATGGCATGCCACTTTTGTAAAGTATATTTTAGAAGGCAGAGCTTATCAGTATCTGTAATATGTCTCCCTTTGTTTTCCACGTACCACAAGAAAGCCATCCTAGAACCTTGTGACCACAAGAACCTGGATAAAGACGTACCATATTTTGCTGACACCACAAGGTATGTGATCTTCTTGTCTCCAAAGAAATGTACAGTCGCAGAAATTAGATGTTTCGACACCAAATAATTCTGGAGAATTAAATACAAATTTCAATCAAGGAAGAGTATGTCACTATTAAAGATTATGTTTTACCTAATCACATTGATCCAGCAGTGCACAGAAAATATAGCTGCTTCCATCTACTACTCAGATCAAGTCAAGTGCTTTTGGCCTATCAGACACAGATTTCAATCAATAACCGTGGGCATATTACACATTTTAACCCACATTTCAGACCTAAACTCAACTCCTACCATAACAGTAATACTTTCCCTTTCTAATCCCCATGACATTCCTAACAGTTACACTTCCCTATACAAAACAGTAACACTAATCCTTACACAACCAATATTCAAAACCTGTACTGTGACCTTTCCCCTTACCTTTAAACTGAACCTAAAAAATTCTAACTTTAACCCTTCCACTAGACATAAACGTTCCTTTCACCCTAACTCTAAACCTAACACTAACCACAACCTTACAGTACCTCATCCCTAAATGTGCGCATACACATTAACATGCTTTTGACTCTAAACACAACCACAATCACTAATCACTGCCATTATCCTAGCTCGGACCTTTAAAGCAACATTAATCTTAAGTCAAGTTATGATCCTAATCCCCAACCTTCACCCTACCTAAAAGAAATCCTAGCCATAACTCTAGCCATCACCTGAACCTTCATGTCTTAATCAGCAATAAAGGAAAATATGACTGCAAATGTTTAGTTATTCAAACTAAGCTATTGTCCTAAATGTTGAGCACTCAATATTTAGTCTGAATTGTTCTTACTTTTGACACAATGTGATATCACGAGTCAATATTTCCACTGCCATTAAGACAAAATGATGAGTGGATTTTTATGGCTACTACACACACAAAGCCCTTATAATTTTGAGAGCTGGGGGAATATGAGAGAACGTTATATGAGTAACTGTTTGCACTCTCCCTTCTTCACACAAAATCACAAAAAGCAAATGTACCCCAAATCAGGCTCTCAGTTTATGAAAACCAGACACCCACCATTTCAGGATGGCTCATGTCCCAATAGTTAGAGGGAGGACCCTGGAGGAGGATTTCCCCCAAAAAGAACGGGGTGGCCTCACACACCCCCTGGATGTCATGCTTCCTTTTTGGCCATCCTGCGTTCACCAGAGAATGCTCTAGTGGGGTGCAGCCCTCGCTATATTCAGAGGGACTATTAAAGAATGTTTCTGAGGGATGGGGGATCCTAAATATTAAAAACCCAGTGCACCTGACCCTTTGAATTTGGTTGTTTATTAATGGGTGGTGTAGGGGTGATTAAAAGTAAACTTTGGACACTTGAAACACCATTATGCGGCCTGTGTCCTATTCAGGTTGACATGTTTCAGTACAACAGAGTCCCACACAAGGGTCCAGGGCTTTCTTCATAAGATCTTAAATTATGATATCATTACATATTTCTTTGTTATTTTCTATGTATTTTTCCTGCCTCACAGTGCGTAAAAATCTCTAAACTGAATGAATTATGCTAATAATACTGATGAATTATGGCCCATTCATTTAGGAAATAACATTGATCCGGTTTTGTAAATCATACTGTATCCAAACATGTGTTGTTCATACCGTGCTGGCCATGACTAGCTTTCAGAACAAGCCAGTATTCTATTCAAGGCTAAGTTTCTGGTGCAGAAGTGGTGCACAAACAATAAATACAGAGCTTCGTGCTCTGAGGCATGAAAGATGAATGACCTCAATGAAGATCTTTCCAAGTACTGTCAACACATTGATGCCATGATCTGTCTCTTTGGAAATCTACTTTCATTATCTCCCTAAAGTTGTCTTCTTGATTGGTAATGATTACAACAACTTCCCAATGCACCATAGCAACTGTCTATGTAAGAGTGAATGAGTAGAGTCAGTCACATTTCAGCAGTGGTAGCTGGTGAATTTTGAAAGTGGTGGAGTATAATGCCTTCTTCGAATGAAACTAAGAAAGGACAGTGAGTGAGCATGAATTGTTCTAAGAGGTTCAGGTGCGGAGGCTTCCCAATATTATAATGTTTGCCATGAAAAGAGGAAATTGTACATTTTTCTGCACATTGTCGATGGTTGCCAGACATTAATAAAACTGCAAGCGACCACACGCAACGTCATCATCCTTTGTTGTGAAAGAATATTGGGCATATATATATATATATATTCACTGAAAAAACCATAGGTTTTAGGGACAGTTATAGTTAGTTGGACATTGCACTCGTACAAAACCCGTGAAAATCCCCCCGTTATAGTTAGTTCAGCTAACTATAACTCGCACCCCCGCAATGCACTGCTGATGACGTCACATATTACATCACTCATGACATGGTCAGTGACATCACTGATGACATCTCAAATGTAATTTAAAAAGGAACAAAATGATGGGGTTCATTTTGTCATAGAAATTATGGTTAGTGCTGTAGAAAGAAAAATTAGGACATGTTTCAAGTGTGATCTCAAATATCTTCCTGTTATATTTCAACAGGAGCAGCCTGCCAGTTGATGCCTTTGTGTTCTACTGCAGCTTCCCAGAGTGTTCTAAAGAACAACTAGAGCGCTAACAGCCTTACTCATGACAAAAGTATGGCACACCTGAAGCCATCTTGATTGGAATAAACCGGTAACACTTAAAACATTTAATTTAAAAAGGAACAACATGAGGGGTTCTTTTTGAAATAGAAATTATGGTTAGTGCTGCAGAAAGAAAAATAGGGCATGTTTTAAGTGAGATCTCAAATCCTCTTCTATTTCATTAGAAAATTCTGACATGCAGACTGAAACAATCACTTTCAATACCAGCAGCAGACTTCCAGTTAACTCCTGATGAGCAGTAGCTTTACTACAGTGATCTAATGAGCAACTAGAGTGCTAACATTCTGAATTTATGGCAAATGTGAGACACATCTGAATGCCTTCTTGATGGAATCAAAGTAAAAACTGAAAGCATTTCCTACTGAGGAGACTGCAGTAAATGAGGAAATTAGGAAACTTCATAACAAAGAAGTCTTCCAAGATGGCCACCAGTGAAAAAGAGCCCAAATGTAGCACAACTATTACCCAGATGTAGCCCACATATAGCCCAATGACAAAAGTGTGCAAAACACTTTTTATTTTTAGTTTTTCTGCAGTTTTATGTAGTGCAGACTGGTCAGGTATTGGAGCGTTGCATCTTAAAACATGACCCCTACACTACAAAAACACCACTGCACTACCCTAAACCCTAAAACACTACCCCCAGCACGACCCCCTACACTACACAAGCACCACTGCACTATCCTCAACCCTAAAACACTACCCCCAGCATGACCCCCTACACTACACAAACACCACTGCACTACCATAAACCTCAAAAACACTACCCCCAGCATGACCCCCTACACTACCCAAACACCACTGCACTAACCTAAAACATGACCCCCTACACTACACAAACACCACTGCACTACCCTAAACCCTAAAACACTACCCCCAGCACGACCCCCTACACTACACAAGCACCACTGCACTACCCTAAACCCTAAAACACTACCCCCAGCACGACCCCCTACACTGCCCGAACACCACTGCACTGTCCTAAACCCTGAAACACCAGCCCCTGCACGACCCCCTATACTGCCCGAAAACCACTGCACTGCCCTAAACCCTGAAACACCACCCCTAGCATGACCCCCTACACTGCCTGAACACCACTGCACTGCCCTAAACCCTGAAACACCACCCCCAGCACGACCCCCTACACTGCCCGAACACCACTACAATGCCCTAAACCCTGAAACACTACCCCCATCAAGACCCCTACACTGCCCGAACACCACTGCACTGCCCTAAACCCTGAAACATCACCCCCAGCAAGACCCCTACACTGCCCGAACACCACTGCCCTAAACCCTGAAACACCACCCCCAACACGACCCCCTACACTGCCCGAACACCACTGCACTGCCCTAAACCCTGAAACACCACCCCCAGCATGACCCCCTACACTGCCCGAACACCACTGCTCTGCCCAAAACCCTGAAACACCAGCCCCAGCACGACCCCCTACACTGCCCGAACACCACTGCACTGCCCTAAACCTTGAAACACCAGCCCCAGCACGAACCCCTACACTGCCTGAACACCACTGCACTGCCCAAAACCCTGAAACACCAGCCCCAGCACGACCGCCTACACTGCC
The DNA here is from genome assembly GCA_963921515.1 of Calotriton arnoldi. NCBI lineage: Eukaryota > Metazoa > Chordata > Amphibia > Caudata > Salamandridae > Calotriton > Calotriton arnoldi. Next base: position 146,932 of record CAWUFW010015642.1, on the reverse strand, counting down.
CGAACACCACTGCACTGCCCTAAACCCTGAAACACCAGCCCCAGCACGACCCCCTACACTGCCCGAACACCACTGCACTGCCCTAAACCGTGAAACACCAGCCTCAGCACGACCCCCTACACTGCCTGAACACCACTGCACTGCCCTAAACCCTGAAACACTACCCCCAGCACGACCCCCTATACTGCCCGAACACCACTGCACTGCATTAAACCCTGAAACACCACCCCTTCACGACCCCCTGCACTGCCCGAACACCACTGCACTGCCCTAAACCCTGAAACACCACCCCCAGCACGACCCCCTACACTGCCCGAACACCACTGCACTGCCCTAAACCCTGAAACACTAGCCCCAGCAAGACCCCTACACTGCCCGAACACCACTGCACTGCCCTAAACCCTGAAACACCACCCCCAGCAAGACCCCCTACACTGCCCGAACACCACTGCACTGCCCTGAACCCTGAAACACCAGCCCCAGCACGACCCCTACACTGCCCGAACACCAATGCACTGCCCTAAACCCTGAAACACCACCCCCTGCACGACCCCCTAAACTGCCCGAACACCACTGCACTGCCCTAAACCCTGAAACACCACCCCCAGCACGACCCCCTACACTGCCCGAACACCACTGCACTGCCCTAAACCCTGAAACACCACCCCTGCACGATCCCCTACACTGCCCGAACACTACTGCACTGCCCTAAACCCTGAAACACCACCCCCAGCACAACCCCCTATACTCCCCGAACACCACTGCACTGCCCTAAACCCTGAAACATTACCCCCAGCAAGACCCCCTACACTGCCCGAACACCACTGCACTAAACCCTGAAACACCACCCCCAGCAAGACCCCCTACACTGCCCGAACACCACTGCACTGCCCTAAACCCTGAAACACCACCCCCAGCACGACCCCCTGCACTGCCCGAACACCACTGCTCTGCCCAAAACCCTGAAACACCAGCCCCAGCACGACCCCCTACACTGCCCAAACACCACTGCACTGCCCTAAACCCTGAAACACCACCCCCAGCAAGACCCCCTACACTGCCCGAACACCACTGCACTGCCCTAAACCCTGAAACACCACCCCCAGCACGACCCTCTGCACTGCCCGAACACCACTTCTCTGCCCAAAACCCTGAAACACCAGCCCCAGCACGACCCCCTACACTGCCCAAACACCACTGCACTGCCCTAAACCCTGAAACACCAGCCCCAGCACGACCCCCTACACTGCCCGAACACCACTGCACTGCCCTAAACCCTGAAACACCACCCCCAGCACGACCCCCTACACTGCCCTAACACCACTGCACTGCCCTAAACCCTGAAACACCAGCCCCAGCACGACCCCATACACTGCCCGAACACCACTGCACTGCCCTAAACCCTGAAACACCAGCCCCAGCACAACCGTCTACACTGCCCGAAAACAACTGCACTGCCCTAAACCCTGAAACACCAGCCCCAGCACGACCCCCTACACTGCCCGAACACCACTGCACTGCCCTAAACCCTCAAACACCAGCCCCAGCATGACCCCCTACACTGCCTGAACACCACTGCACTGCCCAAAAACCCTGAAACACCAGCCCCAGCACGACCCACTACACTGCCCGAACACCACTGTACTGCCCTAAACCCTGAAACACCAGCCCCAGCATGACCCCCTACACTGCCCGAACACCACTGCACTGCCCTAAACCCTGAAACACCACCCCCTGCAAGACCCCCTACACTCCCTGAACACCACTGCACTGCCCTAAACCCTGAAACATCACCCCCAGCAAGACCCCCTACACTGCCCGAACACCATGGCCCTAAACCCTGAAACACCACCCCCAGCAAGACCCCCTACACTGCCCGAACACCACTGCACTGCCCTAAACCCTGAAACACCACCCCCAGCACGACCGCCTGCACTGCCCCAACACCACTGCCCTCCCAAAACCCTGAAACACCAGCCCCAGCACGACCCCCTACACTGCCCGAACACCACTGCACTGCCCTAAACCCTGAAACACCAGCCCCAGCACGACCCCTACACTGCCCGAACACCACTGCACTGCCCTAAACCCTGAAACACCACCCCCAGCATGACCCCTTACACTGCCCGAACACCACTGCACTGCCCTAAACCCTGAAACACCAGCCCCAGCACAACCCCGTATACTGCCCGAACACCACTGCACTGCCCTAAACCCTGAAACACCAGCCCCAGCACGACCGCCTACACTGCCCGAAAACCACTGCACTGCCCTAAACCCTGAAACACCAGCCCCAGCACGACCCCCTACAATGCCCGAACAGCACTGCACTGCCCTAAACCCTCAAACACCAGCCCCAGCACAACCCCCTACACTGCCCGAACACCACTGCACTGCCCTAAACCCTGAAACACCAGCCCCAGCACGACCCCCTACACTGCCCGAACACCACTGCACTGCCCTAAACCGTGAAACACCAGCCTCAGCACGACCCCCTACACTGCCTGAACACCACTGCACTGCCCTAAACCCTGAAACACTACCCCCAGCACGACCCCCTATACTGCCCGAACACCACTGCACTGCCTTAAACCCTGAAACACCACCCCTGCACGACCCCCTGCACTGCCCGAACACCACTGCACTGCCCTAAACCCTGAAACACCACCCCCAGCACGACCCCCTACACTGCCTGAACACCACTGCACTGCCCTAAACCCTGAAACACTAGCCCCAGCAAGACCCCCTACACTGCCCGAACACCACTGCACTGCCCTAAACCCTGAAACACCACCCCCAGCAAGACCCCTACACTGACCGAACACCACTGCACTGCCCTGAACCCTGAAACACCAGCCCCAGCACGACCCCCTACACTGCCCGAACACCAATGCACTGCCCTAAACCCTGAAACACCACCCCCTGCACGACCCCCTAAACTGCCCGAACACCACTGCACTGCCCTAAACCCTGAAACACCACCCCGAGCACGACCCCCTACACTGCCCGAACACCACTGCACTGCCCTAAACCCTGAAACACCACCCCCTGCACGATCCCCTACACTGCCCGAACACTACTGCACTGCCCTAAACCCTGAAACACCACCCCCAGCACAACCCCCTATACTGCCCGAACACCACTGCACTGCCCTAAACCCTGAAACATTACCCCCAGCAAGACCCCCTACACTGCCCGAACACCACTGCCCTAAACCCTGAAACACCACCCCCAGCAAGACCCCCTACACTGCCCGAACACCACTGCACTGCCCTAAACCCTGAAACACCACCCCCAGCACGACCCCCTGCACTGCCCGAACACCACTGCTCTGCCCTAAACCCTGAAACACCAGCCCCAGCACGACCCCCTACACTGCCCAAACACCACTGCACTGCCCTAAACCCTGAAACACCACCCCCAGCAAGACCCCCTACACTGCCCGAACACCACTGCACTGCCCTAAACCCTGAAACACCACCCCCAGCACGACCCCCTGCACTGCCCGAACACCACTTCTCTGCCCAAAACCCTGAAACACCAGCCCCAGCACGACCCCCTACACTGCCCAAACACCACTGCACTGCCCTAAACCCTGAAACACCAGCCCCAGCACGACCCCCTACACTGCCCGAACACCACTGCACTGCCCTAAACCCTGAAACACCACCCCCAGCACGACCCCCTACACTGCCCTAACACCACTGCACTGCCCTAAACCCTGAAACACCAGCCCCAGCACGACCCCATACACTGCCCGAACACCACTGCACTGCCCTAAACCCTGAAACACCAGCCCCAGCACGACCGCTCTACACTGCCCGAACACAACTGCACTGCCCTAAACCCTGAAACACCAGCCCCAGCACGACCCCCTACACTGCCCGAACACCACTGCACTGCCCTAAACCCTCAAACACCAGCCCCAGCATGACCCCCTACACTGCCTGAACACCACTGCACTGCCCAAAACCCTGAAACACCAGCCCCAGCACGACCCACTACACTGCCCGAACACCACTGTACTGCCCTAAACCCTGAAACACCAGCCCCAGCATGACCCCCTACACTGCCCGAACACCACTGCACTGCCCTAAACCCTGAAACACCACCCCCAGCAAGACCCCCTACACTGCCTGAACACCACTGCACTGCCCTAAACCCTGAAACATCACCCCCAGCAAGACCCCCTACACTGCCCGAACACCACTGGCCCTAAACCCTGAAACACCACCCCCAGCAAGACCCCCTACACTGCCCGAACACCACTGCACTGCCCTAAACCCTGAAACACCACCCCCAGCACGACCGCCTGCACTGCCCCAACACCACTGCTCTGCCCAAAACCCTGAAACACCAGCCCCAGCACGACCCCCTACACTGCCCGAACACCACTGCACTGCCCTAAACCCTGAAACACCAGCCCCAGCACGACCCCCTACACTGCCCGAACACCACTGCACTGCCATAAACCCTGAAACACCACCCCCAGCATGACCCCTTACACTGCCCGAACACCACTGCACTGCCCTAAACCCTGAAACACCAGCCCCAGCACAACCCCGTATACTGCCCGAACACCACTGCACTGCCCTAAACCCTGAAACACCAGCCCCAGCACGACCGCCTACACTGCCCGAAAACCACTGCACTGCCCTAAACCCTGAAACACCAGCCCCAGCACGACCCCCTACACTGCCCGAACAGCACTGCACTGCCCTAAACCCTCAAACAGCAGCCCCAGCACAACCCCCTACACTGCCCGAACACCACTGCACTGCCCTAAACCCTGAAACACCATCCCCAGCAAGACCCACTACACGGCCCAAACACCACTGCCCTGCCCTAAACCCTGAAACACCACCCCCAGCAAGACCACCTACACTGGCCGAACACCACTGCACTGCCCTAAACCCTGAAACACCACCCCCTGCACGACCCCCTACACTGCCCAAACACCACTGCACTGCCCTAAACCCTGAAACACCTGCCCCTGCACGACCCCCTACACTGCCCGAACACCACTGCACTGCCCTAAACCCTGAAACACCACCCCCAGCACGACCCCCTACACTGCCCGAACACCACTGCACTGCCCTAAACCCTGAAACACCACCCCCAGCACGACCCCCTACACTGCCAGAACACCACTGCACTGCCCTAAACCCTGAAACACCACCTCCAGCACGACCCCCTACACTGCCCGAACACCACTGCACTAAACCCTGAAACACCACCCCCAGCAAGACCCCCTACACTGGCCGAACACCACTGCACTGCCCTAAACCCTGAAACACCACCCCCTGCACGACCCCCTACACTGCCCGAACACCACTGCACTGCCCTAAACCCTGAAACACCACCCCTCAGCACAACACCCTACAGTGCCCGAACACCACTGCACTGCCCTAAACCCTGAAACACCAACCCCAGCACGACCCCCTACACTGCCCGAACACCACTGCACTGCCCTAAACCCTGAAACACCACCCCCTGCATGACCCCCTACACTGCCGGAACACCACTGCCACTGCCCTAAACCCTGAAACACCACCCCCAGCACAACCCCCTACACTGCCCGAACACCACTGCACTGCCCTAAACCCTGAAACATCACCCCCAGCAAGACCCCCTACACTGCCTGAACACCACTGCCCTAAACCCTGAAACACCACCCCCAGCAAGACCCGCTACACTGCCCGAACACCACTGAACTGCCCTAAACCCTGAAACACCACCTCCAGCACAACCCCCTACACTGCCTGAACACCATTGCACTGCCCTAAACCCTGAAACACTACCCCCAGCAAGACCCCCTACACTGCCCGAACACCACTGCACTGCCCTAAACCCTGAAACATCACCCCCAGCAAGACCCCCTACACTGCCCGAACACCACTGCCCTAAACCCTGAAACACCACCCCCAACACGACCCCCTACACTGCCCGAACACCACTGCACTGCCCTAAACCCTGAAACACCACCCCCAGCATGACCCCCTACACTGCCCGAACACCACTGCTCTGCCCAAAACCCTGAAACACCAGCCCCAGCACGACCCCCTACACTGCCCGAACACCACTGCACTGCCCAAAACCCTGAAACACCAGCCCCAGCACGACCCCCTACACTGCCCGAACACCACTGCACTGCCCTAAACCCTGAAACACCAGCCCCAGCACGACCCCCTACACTGCCCAAACACCACTGCACTGCCCTAAACCCTGAAACACCAGCCCCAGCACGACCCCCTACACTGCCCGAACACCACTGCACTGCCCTAAACCCTGAAACACCAGCCCCAGCACGACCCCCTACACTGCCCAAACACCACTGCACTAACCCCTGAAACACCACCCCCAGCACGACCACCCTACACTGCCCGAACACCACTGCACTGCCCTAAACCCTGAAACACCACCCCCAGCACGACCCCCTACACTGCCCAAACACCACTGCACTGCCCTAAACCCTGAAACACCACCCCCAGCACAACCCCCTACAGTGCCCGAACACCACTGCACTGCCCTAAACCCTGAAACACCAACCCCAGCATGACCCCCTACACTGCCCGAACACCACTGCACTGCCCTAAACCCTGAAACACCACCCCCAGCATGACCCCCTACACTGCCCGAACACCACTGCCACTGCCCTAAACCCTGAAACACCACCCCCAGCACGACCCCCTACACTGCCCGAACACCACTGCACTGCCCTAAACCCTGAAACATCACCCCCAGCAAGACCCCCTACACTGCCTGAACACCACTGCCCTAAACCCTGAAACACCACCCCCAGCAAGACCCGCTACACTGCCCGAACACCACTGAACTGCCCTAAACCCTGAAACACCACCTCCAGCACAACCCCCTACACTGCCTGAACACCATTGCACTGCCCTAAACCCTGAAACACTACCCCCAGCAAGACCCCCTACACTGCCCGAACACCACTGCACTGCCCTAAACCCTGAAACACCACCCCCAGCAAGACCCCCTACACTGCCCGAACACCACTGCACTGCCCTAAACCCTGAAACACCACCCCAGCACGACCCCCTACACTGCCCGAACACCACTGCACTGCCCTAAACCCTGAAACACCACCCCCAGCATGACCCCCTACACTGCCCGAACACCACTGCTCTGCCCAAAACCCTGAAACACCAGCCCCAGCACGACCCCCTACACTGCCCGAACACCACTGCACTGCCCTAAACCCTGAAACACCAGCCCCAGCACGACCCCCTACACTGCCCGAGCACCACTGCACTGCCCTAAACCCTGAAACACCAGCCCCAGCACGACCCCCTACACTGCCCAAACACCACTGCACTGCCCTAAACCCTGAAACACCAGCCCCAGCACGACCGCCTACACTGCCCGAACACCACTGCACTGCCCTAAACCCTGAAACACCAGCCCCAGCACGACCCCCTACACTGCCCGAACACCACTGCACTGCCCTAAACCGTGAAACACCAGCCCCAGCACGACCCCCTACACTGGCCGAACACCACTGCACTGCCCTAAACCCTGAAACACCACCCCCAGCACGACCCCCTACACTGCCCGAACACCACTGCACTGCATTAAACCCTGAAACACCACCCCTGCACGACCCCCTACACTGCCCGAACACCACTGCACTGCCCTAAACCCTGAAACACCACCCCAGCACGACCCCCTACACTGCCCGAACACCACTGCACTGCCCTAAACCCTGAAACACCACCCCCAGCAAGACCCCCTACACTGCCCGAACACCACTGCACTGCCCTAAACCCTGAAACATCACCCCCAGCAAGACCCCATACACTGCCCAAACACCACTGCCCTAAACCCTGAAACACCACCCCCAGCAAGACCCCCTACACTGCCCGAACACCACTGCACTGCCCTAAACCCTGAAACACCAGCCCCAGCACGACCCCCTACACTGCCCGAACACCACTGCACTGCCCTAAACCCTGAAACACCACCCCCTGCATGACCCCCTACACTGCCCGAACACCACTGCACTGCCCTAAACCCTGAAACACCACCCCCAGCACGACCCCCTACACTGCCCGAACACCACTGCACTGCCCTAAACCCTGAAACACCACCCCCAGCACGACCCCCTACACTGCCCGAACACCACTGCACTGCCCTAAACCCTGAAACACCACCCCCAGCACGACCCCCTACACTGCCCGAACACCACTGCACTGCCCTAAACCCTGAAACACTACCCCCAGCAAGACCCCCTACACTGCCCGAACACCACTGCACTGCACTAAACCCTGAAACACTACCCCCAGCAAGACCCCCTACACTGCCCGAACACCACTGCACTGCCCTAAACCCTGAAACACCACACCCAGCAAGACCCCCTACACTGCCCGAACACCACTGCACTGCCCTAAACCCTGAAACACCACCCCCAGCACGACCCCCTACACTGCCCGAACACCACTGCTCTGCCCTAAACCCTGAAACACCAGCCCCAGCACGACCCCCTACACTGACCGAACACCACTGCACTGCCCTAAACCCTGAAACACCAGCCCCAGCACGACCCCCTACACTGCCCGAACACCACTGCACTGCCCTAAACCCTGAAACACCACCCCCAGCACGACCCCCTACACTGCCCGAACACCACTGCACTGCCCTAAACCCTGAAACACCACCCCCAGCACGACCCCCTACACTGCCCGAACACCACTGCACTGCCCTAAACCCTGAAACACCAGCCCCAGCACGACCCCGTACACTGCCCGAACACCACTGCACTGCCCTAAACCCTGAAACACCAGCCCTAGCACGACCGCCTACACTGCCCGAACACCACTGCACTGCCCTAAACCCTGAAACACCAGCCCCAGCACGACCCCCTACACTGCCCGAACACCACTGCACTGCCCTAAACCCTCAAACACCAGCCCCAGCACGATCCCCTACACTGCCCGAACACCACTGCACTGCCCTAAACCCTGAAACACCAGCCCCAGCACGACCCCCTACACTGCCCGAACACCACTGTACTGCCCTAAACCCTGAAACACCAGCCCCAGCATGACCCCGTACACTGCCCGAACACCACTGCACTGCCCTAAACCCTGAAACACCACCCCCAGCAAGACCCCCTACACTGCCCGAACACCACTGCACTGCCCTAAACCCTCAAACACCAGCCCCAGCACGATCCCCTACACTGCCCGAACACCACTGCACTGTCCTAAACCCTGAAACACCAGCCCCAGCACGACCCACTACACTGCCCGAACACTACTGCACTGCCCTAAACCCTGAAACACCAGCCCCAGCATGACCCCCTACACTGCCCGAACACCACTGCACTGCCCTAAACCCTGAAACACCACCCCCAGCAAGACCCCCTACACTGCCCGAACACCACTGCACTGCCCTAAACCCTGAAACACCACCTCCAGCAAGACCCCCTACACTGCCCGAACACCACTGCACTGCCCTAAACCCTGAAACACCACCCCCAGCACGACCGCCTGCACTGCCCCAACACCACTGCTCTGCCCAAAACCCTGAAACACCAGCCCCAGCACGACCACCTACACTGCCCGAACATCACTGCACTGCCCTAAACCCTGAAACACGAGCCCCAGCATGACCCCCTACACTGCCCGAACACCACTGCACTGCCCTAAACCCTGAAACATCACCCCCAGCAAGACCCCCTACACTGCCTGAACACCACTGCCCTAAACCCTGAAACACCACCCCCAGCAAGACCCGCTACACTGCCCGAACACCACTGAACTGCCCTAAATCCTGAAACACCACCTCCAGCACAACCCCCTACACTGCCTGAACACCATTGCACTGCCCTAAACCCTGAAACACTACCCCCAGCAAGACCCCCTACACTGCCCGAACACCACTGCACTGCCCTAAACCCTGAAACATCACCCCCAGCAAGTCCCCCTACACTGCCCGAACACCACTGGCCCTAAACCCTGAAACACCACCTCCAGCAAGACCCCCTACACTGCCCGAACACCACTGCACTGCCCTAAACCCTGAAACACCACCCCCAGCACGACCGCCTGCACTGCCCGAACACCACTGCACTGCCCTAAACCCCGAAACACTACCCCCAGCACGACCACCTACACTGCCCGAACATCACTGCACTGCCCTAAACCCTGAAACACGAGCCCCAGCACGACCCCCTACACTGCCCGAACACCACTGAACTGCCCTAAACCCTGAAACATCACCCCCAGCAAGACCCCCTACACTGCCTGAACACCACTGCCCTAAACCCTGAAACACCACCCCCAGCAAGACCCGCTACACTGCCCGAACACCACTGAACTGCCCTAAACCCTGAAACACCACCTCCAGCACAACCCCCTACACTGCCTGAACACCATTGCACTGCCCTAAACCCTGAAACACTGCCCCCAGCAAGACCCCCTACACGGCCCGAACACCACTGCACTGCCCTAAACCCTGAAACATCACCCCCAGCAAGACCCCCTACACTGCCCGAACACCACTGCACTGCCCTAAACCCTGAAACACCACCCCCAGCACGACCCCCTACACTGCCCGAACACCACTGCACTGCCCTAAACCCTGAAACACCACCCCCAGCATGACCCCCTACACTGCCCGAACACCACTGCTCTGCCCTAAACCCTGAAACACCAGCCCCAGCACGACCCCCTACACTGCCCGAACACCACTGCACTGCCCTAAACCTTGAAACACCAGCCCCAGCACGACCCCCTACACTGCCCGAGCACCACTGCACTGCCCTAAACCCTGAAACACCAGCCCCAGCACAACCCCCTACACTGCCCAAACACCACTGCACTGCCCTAAACCCTGAAACACCAGCTCCAGCACGACCGCCTATACTGCCCGAACACCACTGCACTGCCCTAAACCCTTAAACACCAGCCCCAGCACGACCCCCTACACTGCCCGAACACCACTGCACTGCCCTAAACCGTGAAACACCAGCCCCAGCACGACCCCCTACACTGGCTGAACACCACTGCACTGCCCTAAACCCTGAAACACCACCCCCAGCACGACCCCCTACACTGCCCGAACACCACTGCACTGCATTAAACCCTGAAACACCACCCCTTGCACGACCCCCTGCACTGCCCGAACACCACTGCACTGCCCTAAACCCTGAAACACCACCCCCAGCACGACCCCCTACACTGCCCGAACACCACTGCACTGCCCTAAACCCTGAAACACTACCCCCAGCAAGACCCCCTACACTGCCCGAACACCACTGCACTGCCCTAAACCCTGAAACATCACCCCCAGCAAGACCCCATACACTGCCCGAAACACTGCACTGCCCTAAACCCTGAAACACCACCCCCAGCAAGACCCCCTACACTGCCCGAACACCACTGCACTGCCCTAAACCCTGAAACACCAGCCCCAGCACGACCCCCTACACTGCCCGAACACCACTGCACTGGCCTAAACCCTGAAACACCACCCCCTGCACGACCACCTACACTGCCCGAACACCACTGCACTGCCCTAAACCCTGAAACACCACCCCCAGCACGACCCCCTACACTGCCCGAACACCACTGCACTGCCCTAAACCCTGAAACACCACCCCTGCACGATCCCCTACACTGCCCGAACACTACTGCACTGCCCTAAACCCTGAAACACCACCCCCAGCACGACACCCTACACTGCACGAACACCACTTCACTGCCCTAAACCCTGAAACACTACCCCCAGCAAGACCCCCTACACTCCCCGAACACCACTGCACTGCACTAAACCCTGAAACATTACCCCCATCAAGACCCCCTACACTGCCCGAACACCACTGCCCTAAACCCTGAAACACCACACCCAGCAAGACCCCCTACACTGCCCGAACACCACTGCACTGCCCTAAACCCTGAAACACCACCCCCAGCACGACCCCCTGCACTGCCCGAAGACCACTGCTCTGCCCAAAACCCTGAAACACCAGCCCCAGCACGACCCCCTACACTGACCGAACACCACTGCACTGCCCTGAACCCTGAAACACCAGCCATAGCACGACCCCCTACACTGCCTGAACACCACTGCACTGCCCTAAACCCTGAAACACCACCCCCAGCACGACCCCCTACACTGCCCGAACACCACTGCACTGCCCTAAACGCTGAAACACCAGCCCCAGCACAACCCCGTACACTGCCCGAACACCACTGCACTGCCCTAAACCCTGAAACACCAGCCCCAGCACGACCGCCTACACTGCCCGAACACCACTGCACTGCCCTAAACCCTCAAACACCAGCCCCAGCACGACCCCCTACACTGCCCGAACACTACTGCACTGCCCTAAACCCTCAAACACCAGCCCCAGCACGACCCCCTACACTGCCCGAACACCACTGCACTGCCCTAAACCCTGAAACACCAGCCCCAGCACGACCCACTACACTGCCCGAACACCACTGTACTGCCCTAAACCCTGAAACACCAGCCCCAGCATGACCCTGTACACTGCCCGAACACCACTGCACTGCCCTAAACCCTGAAACACCACCCCCAGCAAGACCCCCTACACTGCCCGAAAACCACTGCACTGCCCTAAACCCTCAAACACCAGCCCCAGCACGATCCCCTACACTGCCTGAACACCACTGCACTGCCCTAAACCCTGAAACACCAGCCCCAGCACGACCCACTACACTGCCCGAACACCACTGCACTGTCTTATACCCTGAAACACCAGCCCCAGCATGACCCCGTACACTGCCCGAACACCACTGCACTGCCCTAAACCCTGAAACACCACCCCCAGCAAGAACCCCTACACTGCCCGAACACCACTGCACTGCCCTAAACCCTGAAACACCACCTCCAGCAAGACCCCCTACACTGCCCGAACACCACTGCACTGCCCTAAACCCTGAAACACCACCCCCAGCATGACCCCCTGCACTGCCCGAACACCACTGCTCTGCCCTAAACCCTGAAACACCAGCCCCAGCATGACCCCCTACACTGCCCGAACACCACTGCACTGCCCTAAACCCTGAAACATCACCCCCAGCAAGTCCCCCTACACTGCCCGAACACCATGGCCCTAAACCCTGAAACACCACCTCCAGCAAGACCCCCTACACTGCCTGAACACCACTGCACTGCCCTAAACCCTGAAACACCACCCCCAGCACGACCGCCTGCACTGAACCAACACCACTGCTCTGCCCAAAACCCTGAAACACCAGCCCCAGCACGACCACCTACACTGCCTGAACATCACTGCACTGCCCTAAACCCTGAAACACGAGCCCCAGCACGACCCCCTACACTGCCCGAACACCACTGAACTGCCCTAAACCCTGAAACACCACCCCCAGCATGACCCCCTACACTGCCCGAACACCACTGCACTGCCCTAAACCCTGAAACACCAGCCCCAGCACAACCCCCGTACACTGCCCGAACACCACTGCACTGCCCTAAACCCTGAAACACCAGCCCCAGCACGACCGCCTACACTGCCCGAACACCACTGCACTGCCCTAAACCCTGAAACACCAGCCCCAGCACGACCCCGTACACTGCCCGAACACCACTGCACTGCCCTAAACCCTGAAACACCAGCCCCAGCACGACCGCCTACACTGCCCGAAAACCACTGCACTGCCCTAAACCCTGAAACACCAGCCCCAGCATGACCCCCTACACTGCCCGAACAGCACTGCACTGCCCTAAACCCTCAAACACCAGCCCCAGCACGACCCCCTACACTGCCCGAACACCACTGCACTGCCCTAAACCCTCAAACACCAACCCCAGCACGACCCCCTACACTGCCCGAACACCACTGCACTGCCCTAAACCCTGAAACACCACCCCCTGCATGACCCCCTACACTGCCGGAACACCACTGCCATGCCCTAAACCCTGAAACACCACCCCCAGCACGACCCCCTACACTGCCCGAACACCACTGCACTGCCCTAAACCCTGAAACATCACCCCCAGCAAGACCCCCTACACTGCCTGATCACCACTGCCCTAAACCCTGAAACACAACCCCCAGCAAGACCCGCTACACTGCCCGAACACCACTGAACTGCCCTAAATCCTGAAACACCACCTCCAGCACAACCCCCTACACTACCCAAACACCACTGCACTAACCTATATCCTAAAACACTACCCCCAGCACGACCCCCTACACTACCCAAACACCACTGCACTACCCTAAAACATGACCCCCTACACTACACAAACACCACTGCACTACCCTAAACCTTTAAAACACTACCCCCAGCACGACCCCCTACACTACCCAAACACCACTGCACTACCCTAAAACATGACCCCCTACACTACACAAACACCACTGCACTACCCTAAACCCTAAAACACTACCCCCAGCACGACCCCCTACACTACACAAGCACCACTGCACTACCCTAAACCCTAAAACACTACCCCCAGCACGACCCCCTACACTGCCCGAACACCACTGCACTGTCCTAAACCCTGAAACACCAGCCCCTGCACGACCCCCTATACTGCTCGAACACCACTGCACTGCCCTAAACCCTGAAACACCACCCCTAGCACGACCCCCTACACTGCCTGAACACCACTGCACTGCCCTAAACCCTGAAACACCACCCCCTGCACGACCCCCTGCACTGCCCGAACACCACTGCACTGCCCTAAACCCTGAAACACCACCCCCAGCACGACCCCCTACACTGCCCGAACACCACTGCAATGCCCTAAACCCTGAAACACTACCCCCAGCAAGACCCCCTACACTGCCCGAACACCACTGCACTGCCCTAAACCCTGAAACATCACCCCCAGCAAGACCCCCTACACTGCCCGAACACCACTGCCCTAAACCCTGAAACACCACCACCAACACGACCCCCTACACTGCCCGAACACCACTGCACTGCCCTAAACCCTGAAACACCACCCACAGCATGACCCCTTACACTGCCCGAACACCACTGCTCTGCCCAAAACCCTGAAACACCAGTCCCAGCACGACCCCCTACACTGCCCGAACACCACTGCACTGCCCTAAACCTTGAAACACCAGCCCCAGCACGACCCCCTACACTGCCCGAGCACCACTGCACTGCCTAAACCCTGAAACACCAGCCCCAGCACGACCACCTACACTGCCCGAACACCACTGCACTGCCCAAAACCCTGAAACACCAGCCCCAGCACGACCGCCTCCACTGCCCGAACACCACTGCACTGCCCTAAACCCTGAAACACCAGCCCCAGCACGACCCCCTATACTGCCCGAACACCACTGCACTGCATTAAACCCTGAAACACCACCCCCTTCACGACCCCCTGCACTGCCCGAACACCACTGCACTGCCCTAAACCCTGAAACACCACCCCCAGCACGACCCCCTACACTGCCCGAACACCACTGCACTGCCCTAAACCCTGAAACACCAGCCCCAGCACGACCCCCTACACTGCCCGAACACCACTGCACTGCCCTAAACCCTGAAACACCACCCCTGCACGACCCCCTACACTGCCCGAACACCACTGCACTGCCCTAAACCCTGAAACACCACCCCCAGCACGACCCCCTACACTGCCCGAACACCACTGCACTGCCCTAAACCCTGAAACACCACCCCCTGCACGATCCCCTACACTGCCCGAACACTACTGCACTGCCCTAAACCCTGAAACACCACCCCCAGCATGACCCCCTACACTGCACGAACACCACTTCACTGCCCTAAACCCTGAAACACTACCCCCAGCAAGACCCCCTACACTCCCCGAACACCACTGCACTGCCCTAAACCCTGAAACACCACCCCCAGCACGACCCCCTACACTGCCCGAACACGACTGCACTGCCCTAAACCCTGAAACACCACCCCCTGCACGATCCCCTACACTGCCCGAACACTACTGCACTGCCCTAAACCCTGAAACACCACCCCCAGCACGACCCCCTACACTGCACGAACACCACTTCACTGCCCTAAACCCTGAAACACTACCCCCAGCAAGACCCCCTACACTCCCCGAACACCACTGCACTGCCCTAAACCCTGAAACATTACCCCCAGCAAGACCCCCTACACTGCCCGAACACCACTGCCCTAAACCCTGAAACACCACCCCCAGCAAGACCCCCTACCCTGCCCGAACACCACTGCACTGCCCTAAACCCTGAAACACCACCCCCAGCACGACCCCCTGCACTGCCCGAACACCACTGCTCTGCCCAAAACCCTGAAACACCAGCCCCAGCACGACCCCCTACACTGCCCAAACACCACTGCACTGCCCTAAACCCTGAAACACCAGCCCCAGCACGACCCCCTACACTGCCCGAACACCACTGCACTGCCCTAAACCCTGAAACACCACCCCCAGCACGACCCCCTACACTGCCCGAACACCACTGCACTGCCCTAAACCCTGAAACACCAGCCCCAGCACAACCCCATACACAGCCCGAACACCACTGCACTGCCCTAAACCCTGAAACACCAGCCCCAGCACGATCGCCTACACTGCCCGAAAACCACTGCACTGCCCTAAACCCTCAAACACCAGCCCCAGCACGACCCCCTACACTGCCCGAACACTACTGCACTGCACTAAACCCTCAAACACCAGCCCCAGCACGATCCCCTACACTGCCTGAACACCACTGCATTGCCCTAAACCCTGAAACACCAGCCCCAGCACGACCCACTACACTGCCCGAACACCACTGTACTGCCCTAAACCCTGAAACACCAGCCCCAGCATGACCCCGTACACTGCCCGAACACCACTGCACTGCCCTAAACCCTGAAACACCACCCCCAGCAAGACCCCCTACACTGCCCGAACACCATGGCCCTAAACCCTGAAACACCACCTCCAGCAAGACCCCCTACACTGCCCGAACACCACTGCACTGCCCTAAACCCTGAAACACCACCCCCAGCACGACCCCCTGCACTGCCCGAACACCACTGCTCTGCCCAAAACCCTGAAACACCAGCCCCAGCATGACCCCCTACACTGCCCGAACACCACTGCACTGCCCTAAACCCTGAAACATCACCCCCAGCAAGACCCCCTACACTGCCCGAACACCATGGCCCTAAACCCTGAAACACCACCTCCAGCAAGACCCCCTACACTGCCCGAACACCACTGCACTGCCCTAAACCCTGAAACACCACCCCCAGCACGACCGCCTGCACTGCCCCAACACCACTGCTCTGCCCAAAACCCTGAAACACCAGCCCCAGCACGACCACCTACACTGCCCGAACATCACTGCACTGCCCTAAACCCTGAAACACGAGCCCCAGCACGACCCCCTACACTGCCCGAACACCACTGCACTGCCCTAAACCCTGAAACACCACCCCCAGCATGACCCCCTACACTGCCCGAACACCACTGCACTGCCCTAAACCCTGAAACACCAGCCCCAGCACAACCCCGTACACTGCCCGAACACCACTGCACTGCCCTAAACCCTGAAACACCAGCCCCAGCACGACCGCCTACACTGCCCGAAAACCACTGCACTGCCCTAAACCCTGAAACACCAGCCCCAGCACGACCCCCTACACTGCCCGAACAGCACTGCACTGCCCTAAACCCTCAAACACCAGCCCCAGCAAGACCCCCTACACTGCCCGAACACCACTGCACTGCCCTGAACCCTGAAACACCAGCCCCAGCACGACCCCGTACACTGCCCGAACACCACTGCACTGGCCTAAACCCTGAAACACCACCCCCTGCACGACCCCCTACACTGCCCGAACACCACCTCACAGCCCTAAACCCTGAAACACCACCCCCAGCACGACCCCCTACACTGCCCGAACACCACTGCACTGCCCTAAACCCTGAAACACCACCCCCTGCACGATCCCCTACACTGCCCGAACACTACTGCACTGCCCTAAACCCTGAAACACCACCCCCAGCACGACACCCTACACTGCACGAACACCACTTCACTGCCCTAAACCCTGAAACACTACCCCCAGCAAGACCCCCTACACTCCCCGAACACCACTGTGCTGCCCTAAACCCTGAAACATTACCCCCAGCAAGACCCCCTACACTGCCCGAACACCACTGCCCTAAACCCTGAAACACCACCCCCAGCACGACCCCCTGCACTGCCCGAACACCACTGCTCTGCCCAAAACCCTGAAACACCAGCCCCAGCACGACCCCCTACACTGCCCGAACACCACTGCACTGCCCTGAACCCTGAAACACCAGCCATAGCACGACCCCCTACACTGCCCGAACACCACTGCACTGCCCTAAACCCTGAAACACCACCCCCAGCACGACCCCCTACACTGCCCGAACACCACTGCACTGCCCTAAACCCTGAAACACCAGCCCCAGCACAACCCCGTACACTGCCCGAACACCACTGCACTGCCCTAAACCCTGAAACACCAGCCCTAGCACGACCGCCTACACTGCCCGAAAACCACTGCACTGCCCTAAACCCTCAAACACCAGCCCCAGCACGACCCCCTACACTGCCCGAACACTACTGCACTGCCCTAAACCCTCAAACACCAGCCCCAGCACGATCCCCTACACTGCCTGAACACCACTGCACTGCCCTAAACCCTGAAACACCAGCCCCAGCACGACCCACTACACTGCCCGAACACCACTGTACTGCCCTAAACCCTGAAATACCAGCCCCAGCAAGACCCCCTACACTGCCCAAACACCATGGCCCTAAACCCTGAAACACCACCCCCAGCACGACCCCCTGCACTGCCCGAACACCACTGCTCTGCCCAAAACCCTGAAACACCAGCCCCAGCATGACCCCCTACACTGCCCGAACACCACTGCACTGCCCTAAACCCTGAAACATCACCCCCAGCAAGACCCCCTACACTGCCCGAACACCATGGCCCTAAACCCTGAAACACCACCTCCAGCAAGACCCCCTACACTGCCCGAACACCACTGCACTGCCCTAAACCCTGAAACACCACCCCCAGCACGACCGCCTGCACTGCCCGAACACCACTGCACTGCCCTAAACCCTGAAACACCAGCCCCAGCACGACCCCCTACACTGCCCGAACACCACTGCACTGCCCTAAACCCTGAAACACCACCCCCAGCATGACCCCCTACACTGCCCGAACACCACTGCACTGCCCTAAACCCTGAAACACCAGCCCCAGCACAACCCCGTACACTGCCCGAACACCACTGCACTGCCCTAAACCCTGAAACACCAGCCCCAGCACGACCGCCTACACTGCCCGAAAACCACTGCACTGCCCTAAACCCTGAAACACCAGCCCCAGCACGACCCCCTACACTGCCCGAACAGCACTGCACTGCCCTAAACCCTCAAACACCAGCCCCAGCACGACCCCCTACACTGCCCGAACACCACTGCACTGCCCTAAACCCGGAAACACCACCCCCAGCAAGACCCCCTACACTGCCCAAACACCACTGCACTAACCCCTGAAACAACAACCCCAGCAAGACCACCTACACTGGCCGAACACCACTGCACTGCCTTAACCCTGAAACACCACCCCCTGCACGACCCACTACACTGCCCAAACACCACTGCACTGCCCTAAACCCTGAAACACCTCCCCCTGCACAACACCCTACACTGCCCGAACACCACTGCACTGCCCTAAACCCTGAAACACCACCCCCAGCACGACCCCCTACACTTCCCAAACACCACTGCACTGCCCTAAACCCTGAAACACCACCCCCTGCACGACCCCCTACACTGCCAGAACACCACTGCACTGCCCTAAACCCTGAAACACCACCTCCAGCACGACCCCATACACTGCCCGAACACCACTGCACTAAACCCTGAAACACCACCCCCAGCAAGACCACCTACACTGGCCGAACACCACTGCACTGCCCTAAACCCTGAAACACCACCCCCTGCACGACCCCCTGCACTGCCCAAACACCACTGCACTGCCCTAAACCCTGAAACACCACCCCCTGCACGACCCCCTACACTGCCCGAACACCACTGCACTGCCCTAAACCCTGAAACACCACCCCTCAGCACAACACCCTACACTGCCCGAACACCACTGCACTGCCCTAAACCCTGAAACACCAACCCCAGCACAACCCCCTACACTGCCCAAACACCACTGCACTGCCCTAAACCCTGAAACACCACCCCCTGCACGACCCCCTACACTGCCGGAACACCACTGCCATGCCCTAAACCCTGAAACACCACCCCCAGCACGACCCCCTACACTGCCCGAACACCACTGCACTGCCCTAAACCCTGAAACATCACCCCCAGCAAGACCCCCTACACTGCCTGAACACCACTGCCCTAAACCCTGAAACCCAACCCCCAGCAAGACCCGCTACACTGCCCGAACACCACTGCACTGCCCTAAATCCTGAAACACCACCTCCAGCACAACCCCCTACACTGCCTGAACACCATTGCTCTGCCCTAAACCCTGAAACACTAGCCCCAGCACGACCCCCTACACTGCCCGAACACCACTGCACTGCCCTAAACCCTGAAACACCACCGTCAGCACGACCCCCTACACTGCCCGAACACCACTGCACTGCCCTAAACCCTGAAACACCAGCCCCAGCCAGACCCCCTCCACTGCCCGAACACCACTGCACTGCCCTAGACTCTGAAACACCAGCCCCAGCAAGACCCCCTACACTGCCCAAACACCACTGCACTGCCCTAAACCCTGAAACACCAGCCCCAGCATGACCCCCTACACTGCCCGAACACCACTGCACTGCCCTAAACCCTGAAACACCAGCCCCAGCACCACCACCTACACTGCCTGAACACCACTGCACTGCCCTAAACCCTGAAACACCAAGCCCAGCACAACCCCCTACACTGCCCGAACACCACTGCACTGCCCTAAATCCTGAAACACCACCTCCAGCACAACCCCCTACACTGCCTGAACACCATTGCTCTGCCCTAAACCCTGAAACACTAGCCCCAGCACGACCCCCTACACTGCCCGAACACCACTGCACTGCCCTAAACCCTGAAACACCACCCCCAGCACGACCCCCTACACTGCCCGAACACCACTGCACTGCCCTAAACCCTGAAACACCAGCCCCAGCCAGACCCCTACACTGCCCAAACACCACTGCACTGCCCTAGACTCTGAAACACCAGCCCCAGCAAGACCCCCTACACTGCCCAAACACCACTGCACTGCCCTAAACCCTGAAACACCAGCCCCAGCATGACCCCCTACACTGCCCGAACACCACTGCACTGCCCTAAACCCTGAAACACCAGCCCCAGCACCACCACCTACACTGCCCAAACACCACTGCACTGCCCTAAACCCTGAAACACCAAGCCCAGCACAACCCCCTACACTGCCCGAACGCCACTGCACTGCCCTAAACCGTGAAACACCAGCCCCAGCACGACCCACTACACTGCCCGAACACCACTGTACTGCCCTAAACCCTGAAACACCAGCCCCAGCATGACCCCCTACACTGCCCAAACACCACTGCACTGCCCTAAACCCTGAAACACCACCCCCTGCATGTCCCCCTACAATGCCCGAACACCACTGCACTGCCCTAAACCCTGAAACACCACCCTCTGCACCACCCCCTACACTGCTGTTCAGCTAACTATAACTCGCGCCCCCGCAATGCACTGCTGATGACGTCACATATTACATCACTCATGACATGGTCAGTGACATCACTGATGACATCACTGATGACATCATCCATGTGATAATTTCATGCATCTTCTCACACCCTAATATAACTTTTGATACACCCACTCTAAATTACAGACTGCCATTCTCAAAACCATAGACACTCCGACACCAAAAACTACATACCCACTCACTGATTCTTAGGTCTACACACACATCCACTCACTCACCCGTACAGTCACTCATACTTACAGTCACTCAGTACAGGACTATCATATGCACTCATACACCTATATAAACACTCACACACCGCCACTCATCCATAGAGGTACTCACACACCTAGTCAGTCATGCAAAAATTAATCACACACCCATTTACTCACCTATACAGTTATACACACACCAGCTCACTTGCTCATAGAAATACTAGCACATTCTTACGCTCTTATACAATAACTGATACAAGCACACACGCATCCATACAGCCACTCTCACTATCACACACTCTCACTTATAGCCATTTAAATACTCTAACACACATATATACTGCCTTTTACATATGTAGTTACTCGCACACGTACCACTGAGATATACATTCACTCACTAACACACCCATACACACACTCACCCACCCAAGCAGTCCATCACAGATGCACTCTTGAAATTATGCACCCAGTGAATCACCCACTCACACATCTATGTACAGAGTCACACACACCCCACCCACACAAACACTCAGGCAGGCATACAGATACTCAGAGAACCAATCAATAACCCATATAGACACTCATGTAGCTATTCGCAAATCCATGCATCCACTTACACACCAACAAACAGACGGATACAGACATTCACACAGTTTAGTCACTAACCCATGCATTCAGTAAGATACGTTTAATCACTCACTTGTAGAGTCAGTCACTCACGTACTAAATCATCCATTCAGACACTTATACACCCACTCATTCTTCAATACGCCTTTCCCTATATATATTAAACATATTTAAACTTTACAGAAACACACAGTCCCTGGATGATGTCATCAGTGATATCATCAGTGATGTCATTTGAGATGTCATCAGTGATGTCACTGACCATGTCATGAGTGATGTAATATGTGACGTCATCAGCAGTGCATTGCGGGGCGCGAGTTATAGTTAGCTGAACTAACTATAACGGGGAATTTCTATGGTTTTGTACGAGTGAAATGTCCAACTAACTATAACTGTCCCTAAAACCTATGATTTTTTCATATATATATATATATATATATATATATATATATATATATATATATATATATATATATATATATATATATATATATATATATATATATATATAAAAAACAAGGGTTAGAAGGATGTTAAAGTTAGGAAATAAAAATTAAATAACCTTAGAAATTCACAGAAAGAACCAAAGACCTGCTCACATACCTATTCACACCCACATACAATATCTGGTACACCCACTCACCTACCCACACAACCACTCACATACCCATTCAAAGACCTATACCAGTACTCACACACCCACTCACTCCTCCATAGAACCACTCACATACCTACTCACTCGTACAGCCACTCATACAACCATCCACTCACCCATACAGCCACGTATACAACCAGCCACCCACCCATACAGCCAGTCCCAGTACCATAACCACACACTCACCCATACAGCTACTCACACACCCACTTATTTATCTACAAAGTCACTCAGACACCCACTCACTCACCCAATCAGCGCCTCAACACAGCCACTCACTCACCTATACAAAACCTCTCACACTCACTGACACACCCACACTACCATTTACATTCCCATTCACACATCCATACAAGCACTCAGCAATACAGCCATTCACACAGACACTTACTCTAATACAGCCACCCACACACCAACTCACTTAACCAAACACCCACTCAAACAGCCACTCACCCATACAAACACTTACACACCCATTCACTCGATCATAAAGCCACCCAGACAACCACTTACTCAGCCATATAGTCACTACACACCCACTTACCCACCCATGGAGCCACTCACACCTCCACTATCTTCCCATACAGCCACTGACCCACCCACTCACTCACCAATACAGCCACTCACACAGCATCTCACTCACACACACAGATACTTACACACCCATTTATACACCCATACTGCCACTTACACACCCATACGAACAAGGATACATACAGTCACACAGCAACTCACATAAAATATAGTAGACTACTTTAACTTTTGTAGTACCTTGCTATATATGTTTAACAATCATAAACTCTTACAAAATACTTGAATTCTGTCATCAGTGATATCATTTGAGATGTCATCAGTGATGTCACTGACCATGTCAAGAGTGATGCAATATGTGAGGTCATAAGCAGTGCATTGCAGGGGGATAAGTTATAGTTATCTCAGCTAACTATAACTGCCTAATTCCACTGGTTTTGGATGAGTGAAATCTGAGCCTAACTATAACGTCCCTGTAACCTTTGTGCTTTTCTGGGAATTTCTATGTTTTTTTACTAGTAGTCACGTTTAAAGAGTGGCGGAGAAAGGGTGTGGGGCCTCTGTCCAGCTCTCAAGAATCCTGTTAAGTCAGACTTACTGGACCCCAAGAACCCTCAGCATCCAAAAGGACTTCTCCCAAACAGCAGTGTGCCAGGAGGTGTGTTTGCAGAGTGGTGGAGAAAGGGGGTGTGGCCTCTGAACACCTCTCAGCAATTTTGCTGTGTGGGACTTACTGCAGGTAACAGGAGGGCTTGCCGGACCCCTCAGACTCTCTAGAACCAAGGAGACTACATCCCCCACCAGCAGTGCACCAGGAGTTGCATTTGCAGAGTGGTGGAAAAAGGGGCTGTGGCCTCTGAAGTGCTTCAGCAATCATGCTCTGTGGGACTTACTGGAGGTAGCAGAAGGGCTTGTTGCCCCAAGGACCCTCTGGAACCAAGGGGAATTCATCCCACAAACAAATGATGGATGGAATGCTGACAATGCAAACATTCTCCCCCAGTCAAAAGATCTGGGTTAAATCCATCGTTCTTTTGCCCACTATGCCACCCCAGTTTGGACCCAGCCATATGCAAATCAGTCTTGACCCTGTGCCCCATGGGAACAGTCCAGACCGAACTGCCAGGCCAGGTCCTCCCTGGACCGGAAACAAGCATCCTGGGACCGGTTTCAGGGTATGTCACCCTTCTTCAGCCAGGCTAGCTTGAATCCAGTGTCACAGTGAGCAAGGGACCCACGTCTGGGCATACCCATCCCACTTAGGGTGAAAAGTGTTACAGCAAACAAATGATGGACGGAATGCTGACAATGCAAACATTCTCCCCCAGTCAAAAGATCTGGGTTAAATCCATCGTTCTTTTGCCCACTATGCCACCCCAGTTTGGACCCAGCCACATGCAAATCAGTCTTGACCCTGTGCCCCATGGGAACAGTCCAGACCGAACTGCCAGGCCAGGTCCTCCCTGGACCGGAAACAAGCATCCTGGGACCGGTTGCTTGTTTCCAGTCCAGGGAGGACCTGGCTTGGCAGTTCGGGCTGGACTGTTCCCATGAGGCACAGGGTCAAGACTGATTTGCATATGGCTGGGTTCAAACTGGAATGGCATGGTGAGCAAAAACGATGGATCTAGGCCCAGATCTCTGTACTGGGGTGAATGTATGACATTGTTCTGCATTCTGTCCATCAACTGTTGTTTTTGCATTTGTCACCCCGAGTGGGACGGGTATGCCCAGACGTGGGTCCCGTGCTCTCCATGCCACTGGAATCAAGCTATTCTGGCTGAAGAGGGGTGAAACCCCGAAACCGGTCCTAGGATGCTTGTTTCAGTCCAGGGAGGACCTGGCTTGGCAGTTCGGGCTGGACTGTTCCCATGAGGCACAGGGTCAAGACTGATTTGCATATGGCTGGGTTCAAACTGGAATGGCATGGTGAGCAAAAAACGATGGATCTAGGCCCAGATCTCTGTACTGGGGTGAATGTATGACATTGTTCTGCATTCTGTCCATCAACTGTTGTTTTTGCATTTGTCACCCCGAGTGGGACGGGTATGCCCAGACGTGGGTCCCGTGCTCTCCATGCCACTGGAATCAAGCTATTCTGGCTGAAGAGGGGTGAAACCCCGAAACCGGTCCTAGGATGCTTGTTTCCATTCCAGGGAGGACTGTTCCCATGAGGCACAGGGTCAAGACTGATTTGCATATGGCTGGGTTCAAACTGGAATGGCATGGTGAGCAAAAAACGATGGATCTAGGCCCAGATCTCTGTACTGGAGTGAATGTATGACATTGTTCTGCATTCTGTCCATCAACTGTTGTTTTTGAATTCATCCCCCAACCAGCAGTGCACCAGGAAGTGCCTTTGCAGAGTGGTGGAGAAAGGGGGGTGGCCTTCAAAGTCCTCTCAGCAGTCACACTTTGTGGGAATTACTATAGGTAACAGGAGGGCTTGTTGGCCCCCTGGGACCCTATGGAGCTAAGGGGACTTTATCCCAAAAACAGACGTGTTCGAGGAGGTGCGTCTGCAGAGTGGTGGAGAAAAGGGGCATGGCCTCTAAAGGCCTCTCAGCAATCACACTGTATGGGACTTACTGGAGGTAACAAGAGGGCTTGTTGGCCCCAAAGGACCCTTTGGAGCCAAGGAGACTAAACCCCCCAACCAGAACTGGGCCAGTAGGTGTGTTTGCAGAGTGGTGGTAAAAGGGGGCAGGGCCTCCGGTGACTTGCCGGTCCCTTTTGTAAATTTTCTTTTCATTATTAGGGGAGGGGGGCCCCATTCCCTGGGCGAGTTTCAGCCCCGGGAACTCAAACCCGACTGGGACCTGGCATTTTCCTTTTTTTTATTTAAAAAAAAAAAACAAAAACAAGAGGTGGGGGGTGCGCGGCCCCCTCCCGGGCCAAAATTGGCCTCAGGGACACCATCCTCCAGGGCCTGGCCTCTTCCTTTTGTTTTATTTATTTTAAAAAGAGGAGTGAGGCCATGCTACCCCCCTACCGGGCTAATTTTGGCCCCTGAGATCCAATCTCACTGGGCCCAGGCTCTAGTGTGGTTGCCCTTGTCCCACCAAGGGCACCCACATTGTAGAGTTGGGGACTGTGGGGGGAGCCTTAAGGCCCCCACTGCTCCTGTCAGCTCCCCACCTCCTGTGGGAGACGGCATTGCTTTGACAAAGAGGGATCTGCTAACACTCAGCTCCGTCTCTGTCAAAGCAATTGTGCTACACTTTCAGCAAGCAAGAGCATTTCAATGCTCCCACTTTCTGAAGGTGAGCACAGTATATTATGGCTTGCCAGGAGCGGTAAAGCTCCCGCCAAGTCACAGCAAGCATCTACCTCCCAAGGGTGGGCCCCTCGGGAGGTAGCAGGAGCAAGCCCTGGGGGGTGGTGGTCCCCAGCCCATCTATGGCTCCAGGCCCCCCTGCATAACAGGACAGAACCCCAGGGATGTAGTGGTCCCCGAGGCTGCAATGGTCCTGCAGCCCCACTTTAATTAGAACCATTTGCCCTTGGGCGGTGGCAGTCCCTGGGGCTGTGGGAGGGCCAGAGCCCCGCCGCATTTATTATTGAATTTAGCCATGGGAGGCGACGGTCCCTGAGGCTGCGGGGGGCGCATGGCCCCATTGCAATTATCATATCAAGACCCAGGAAGACGGTGGTCCACAGGCTGAAGGGGGCCACACGGCCCCCCAGCATGAGGCCTAGGGGGTCAGGCATTTTACCCTGCCTGCTTTTCTTTTTTTAACTTTTTTTCCTGTGACTTGGTTCAACCGAGTCACAAGATGGCTGCCAACGCTTCCTGGTTTGAAGTGTTGGCAGCCAATCAGATCTCAGCACGAGATCTCGGAAAGGGTCGCAAATCCTCCGAGTCCCCAGTTGTTTATTTGAAAAACTTTTAAATAACTCAGAAACTACTGAACGGATTTACACCATTTAACAAAAAGACACTTCCCTGAACCAACATCTACCTTTCTGCCAAATTCCATTCAGCAGTTTGGGCTGTAGCCATGTCTAAAGTTTCCTATTGAAATTAACTTGGGGAAAAAGGGTTTTAGGACCTCCCTTTTCCTCAACCCCTGCTTGGCGGATCACCCAGGTACTGGGACTGGCTGTATGGGTGGGTGGCTGGTTGTATACGTGGCTGTATGGGTGAGTGGATGGTTGTATGAGTGGCTGTACGAGTGAGTAGGTATGTGAGTGGTTCTATGGAGGAGTGAGTGGGTGTGTGAGTACTGGTATAGGTCTTTGAATGGGTATGTGAGTGGTTGTGTGGGTATGTGAGTGGGTGTACCAGATATTGTATGTAGGTGTGAATAGGTATGTGAGCAGGTCTTTGGTTCTTTCTGTGAATTTCTAAGGTTTTTTAATTTTTATTTCCTAACTTTAACATCCTTCTATACTTTGTTTTTTAATATATATATATATATATATATATATATATATATATATATATATATATATATATATATATATATATATATATATATATATATATATATATATATATATATATATATGAAAAAACCATAGGTTTTAGGGACAGTTATAGTTAGTTGGACATTTCACTCGTACAAAACCATAGAAATTCCCCGTTATAGTTAGTTCAGCTAACTATAACTCGGGCCCCGCAATGCACTGCTGATGACGTCACATATTACATCACTCATGACATGGTCAGTGATATCACTGATGACATCTCAAATGACATCACTGATGACATCATCCAGTGACTGTGTGTTTCTGTAAAGTTTAAATATTTTTAATATATATAGGGAAAGGCGTATTGAAGAATGAGTGGGTGTATAAGTGTCTGGATGGATGATTTAGTAGGTGCGTGACTAACTTTATAAGTGAGTGATTAAACGTATCTTACTGAATGCATGGGTTAGTGACTAAACTGGGTGAATGTCTGTATCCGTCTGTCTGTTGCTATGTAAGTGGCTGCATGGGTTTGTGAATAGCTACATGAGTGTCTATATGAGTTATTGATTGGTTGTCTGAGTATCTGTATGGGTGCCTGAGTGTTTGTGTGGGTGGGGTGTGTGCGACTCTGTGCATAGATGTGTGAGTGGGTGATTCACTGGGTGGATGGTTTCAAGAGTGCATCTGTGATAGACTGTATGGGTGGGTAAGTGTGTGTAAGAGTGTGTTGGTGAGTGAATGTATGTCCCAGTGGTACATGTGTGAGTAACTACATATGTGAAAGGCAGTATATATGTGTGTTGGAGTATATAAATAGCTATAGCGAGAGTGTTGATTGTGAGAGTGACTGTATGGATGAGTGTGTGCTTGTATCAGTGATTGTATAAGAGCGTAAGAATGTGCTAGTATTTGTATGAGTAAGTGAGCTGGTGTGTGGATAACTGTATAGGTGAGTAAATGGCAGTGTGTTTAATTATTTGCATGACTGACTAGCTGTGTGAGTACCTCTATGGATGAGTGGCGGTGTTTGAGTGTCTATATAGGAGTATGAGTGCATATGATAGTCCTGTACTGAGTGACCGTAAGTATGAGTGACTGTACGGGTGAGTGAGTGGATGTGTGTGTGTAGACCTAAGAATCAGTGAGTGGGTATGTAGTTATTGGTGTTGGAGTGTCTATGGTTTTGCGAATGGCAGTCTGTAATTTAGAGTGGGTGTATCAAAGGTTATATTAGGGTGTGAGGAGGTGCATCAGATTATCACGTGGATGATGTCATCAGTGATGTCATCAGTGATGTCATTTGAGATGTCATCAGTGATGTCATCAGTGATGTCACTGACCATGTCATGAGTGATGTAATATGTGACGTCATCAGCAGTGCATTGCGGAGCGCGAGTTATAGTTAGCTGAACTAACTATAACGGGGGAATTTCATGGGTTTTGTACGAGTGCAATGTCCAACTAACTATAACTGTCCCTAAAACCTATGGTTTTTTCAGTGAATTTGTAAGGTTTTTTAAATGCTAATTTCTAACTATAACGTGCCTGAAACCTATGGTTTTGTCAGTGAATTTCAAAGGTTTTTTAAATGCTAATTCCTAACTATAACATGTCTGAAACCTATGGTTTTTTTCAGTGAATTTCAAAGGTTTTGTAAATGACAATTTTTAAATGTATTAATTGTTATATTTATTTTTTTGATACTGATTTACTAAATTTTTTTAAACTATTTATTTTTAGATATTTTATTTTTTAAATTACATTGTAATTACATTATACATTACATTACAAAATATACTTTCTCAGAATGAATTACTTTAGTTTAAATACTTTGCAAATAGGCAATAGACTTTTAA
Organism: Calotriton arnoldi; assembly: GCA_963921515.1. NCBI lineage: Eukaryota > Metazoa > Chordata > Amphibia > Caudata > Salamandridae > Calotriton > Calotriton arnoldi. The sequence continues at coordinate 116,913 of CAWUFW010015642.1, read as the reverse complement.
GTACAGTAGTTACAGTTGTTGCAATGGGCAACACAATTTCAAACACAATGCAACATTGAGCTCAATGTGAATTTCTACTTAAATGCAATTAGTTACTTTATGGATTACTTTTTCTAACCACAGGACTGGATCCTAGATTCAGTCCTGGGACATCTCCTGTAAACAGTTGAGTAAAAGCGTTTTGGTTACAGTAGTGATTTTTAAGGAATATTATTGTATTTTAAAGTTGACACTTAGAAACTTTTTCACATAGAATCACCAATGTTATCCTATGGGAGGAAATTCACTTAGCAGGTAAGTAGTGTTATCGTTACTTTTTCTTACTCAGTGGTGGATCCTGGATCCAGCACTGGTGCATCTCCTGTAAACAGTTGAAAGAATGCGTTTAAGTCATACAGGCGATTTTTAAGGAATATTTGTAGTTTGTGAAAATCGACAATTTGAAACTTTTCTGCTGAAAACCAGACAATGGATTCCTATGGAAGGAAATACAAGTTACTGGTAAGTACAGTTAGAAGTACTTTTTCAGGGTCAGTGCTGGGCTCAAAGATGCAGCACTGAGGTCTCTCCTGATAACAGGTGAGTAAATCGGAATTCAGTAGTTCGGCTGATTTTAGAGGAATATTATAATGTTCCAAAACTCCACACTTAGAAGAATTTCCAAGTGAAACCAGTCAATGTTAGCCTATGGAAGGAAATTCAAGTTACTGGTAAGTACGGTTAGAATTACTTTTCAGGATCTGTACTGGGCTCAAAGATGCAGCACTGAGGTCTCTCCTGATAACAGGTGAGTAAATCGGAATTCGTAGTTTGGCTGATTTTAGAGGAATATTTGTATATTTCAAAAATCGCCACAGAAACTTTTTCAGCAAAAAGCAGGCAATGATATCCTATGGAAGGAAATTCAAGTTACTGGTAAGTACGGTTAAAATTACTTTTCACGATCAGTACTGGGCTCAAAGATGCAGCACTGAGGTCTCTCCTGATAACAGGTGAGTAAATCGGAATTCGTAGTTCGGCTGATTTTAGAGGAATATTTGCACAATAGTGAAGGAAGGGGGTGGGGCCTGAGGTGACATGTCTGCAAACACGCCCTGTGGCACGTTTTAAGTTGGAGAATTAATTCCTCCTCAATCCCGAGCGTCCCTAGGGGCCAACTAGCCCACCAGATACCTCCAGTATGCGCCAGAGAGCTGCGTTGCAGAGAGGTGTTCAGAGGCCATGCCCCTTTTTACACCTCTCTGCAATGCAGCTCTGTGGTGCTTTCTGAACGTACCTGGTGGGCTAGTTGGCCCCCAGGGACCCTCAGAATTGAAGGGGATTTAATTCCCCATCTTAAAACGCGCCATTGGGCCTGTTTGCACACATGTCACCTGAAGCCCCGCCCCCTCCCTTCACCACTGTGCAAGCGCGCCCTGTGGCGCGTTTTAAGTTGGGGGATTAAGTCCCCTTGAATCCTGAGGGTCCCTGGGGTCCAACTATCCCACCAGGTACCTCCAGTAAGCGCCACAGAGCTGCGTTGCAGAGAGGTGTAAAAAGGGGCGTGGCCTGGACCACCTCTCTGCAACGCAGCCCTGTGGCGCTTACTAGAGGTACCTGGTGGGCTAGTTGGCCCCCAGGGACCCCCAGTATTGAAGGGGAATTATTTCCCCAATTTAAAACACGCCACAGGGCGCGTTTGCAGAGTGGTTAAGGGAGGGGGCGGGGCCTGATGCTCGATCGCGTCTTTTACTTTCTTTTTTGTTTTTTTGAAGGGGGGCTGTGTGGCCCCCCCTTCTTTTTTTGCTTTTGGGGCCCTGGGGACCCCATCCCCCAGGGCCTGATGCCTTTTTTCTTTTTAAAAAAAAATACTGTATGGGAAGGGGGCCGCGTGGCCCCCCTTCCGTGGCCGATACCGGCCCCGGGGACCCCATCCCCCGGGGCATGGCCACTTTTTTTTAAATTTATTTTTGGAGGAGGGGGGCTGCGTGGCCCCCCTCCTAAGGCCACTATTGGCCCCGGGGACACCATCCCCCGGGGCCGTCCTTTATTTGTTTAAAAAAAAAAAAAAAAATTATTATTTTTGGGGAGGGGGGCCGCATGGCCCCCCTCCCGGGCCACTACTTGCCCCGGGGACCCCATCCCCCGGGGCTGGCCCTATCCTTTGGGGTCCGTGGGGACCCCAACTCCCCCACGGACCCTGCCGGCTCCCCGCCTCCTGCGGGATCCGGCATTGCTTTTTCACATGGGGAGCTGCTAACATGCAGCTCCCCATGTGGAAATGCAATGTGCTTTGGATATTGGAAGCGAGAGCAGGTTTCCCTGGTCTCGCTTCCAATATCCAAAGCAGTTTGCAATGACAGGACTGGAGCCGCGAGGCTCCCGTCCTGCCATTGCAAACAGCAGTGTCCCGGGGGTAGGCACCCCGGGACACTGCAGGAGCCGGCCCTGGGGGGTGGTGGTCCCCAGGGCCATGGAGGGCTCCAGGAGGGGGGCCGCGCGGCCCCCCACCCATCGTGTGCACAGCCCCGGGGAGGTGGTGGTCCCTGGGGCTCGGGGGTCCGTAAAGGACCCCCAAATTAGCATTTTTAGTGCCCCGGGGAGGTGGCGGTCCCCGGGGCGTGTCGGGGTGCTCGAGCCCCCCCACACAGGTCTATTTTTTTTTAAAAAGAAGCCCCGGGGGTGGCGGTCCCCGGGGTTGTGGGGGGCAGTGTGCCCCCGCAAATATTATTAATGAGAGCCCCGGGGGTGGCGGTCCCCGGGGCTTGGGGAGCCTTAGAGCCCCCAAACTTTAATAAAACAAGCCCCGGGGGTGGCGGTCCCCAGGGCTGCGGGGGGGCCGTGTGCCCCTTGCAAATATTAATGCGAAGCCTCGGGGGTGGCGGTCCCCGGGCAGTGTGGGGGGGATTGGGGCATCCCCACACATTTTTTTACTGCCCCCGGGACTTGGCCCACCCGGGGGCTTTTAGAATACGAAGCGCGGGAGACCGCGCTTCGTTTTTTAAAAAATGTTGCCGAAATTCGCGCTGGGTGCGCGAATCACGCCGATTTTTTAAAAAAAAAAAACAATTTTTTTTTGGGCCCTGGGGGTCCTTGTGGGACCCCCTAAGCAGGCCTAGGGGGTCAGGGTGTTTCTAACCTGCCCCCTTTTTGCGTTTTGCGCATTGTTTTTACTGTTTTCTTGTGACTACCGAGTCACAAGATGGCTGCCAACACTTCCTGGTTTGGAGTGTTGACAGCCAATTAGCATACAGCTGGTCATCGGGAGGGTGCGCGGACCCTCCGCGGCCATAGATATATATGTGTTTTTACTTTTGATTTTCTCAGCAACTACTGAATGGATTTACACCATTTAACAAAAAGGGTTCTTTCTGAACCAAGAACTACCTCTTTGCCAAATTTGGTGTAATTCCGTTCAGCAGTTCGGGCTGTAGCCGTGGCTAAAGTTTCCTACGGGAAAATGAATGGGGAAAACACGTTTTGGGACCCCCCTTTTTTCTCGGCCCCCACTTGACGAATCACCCCAAGTCTTTCAGGATAGGAGCGGACCGGAGCGGGCCACAAAGTTTGAAAATTTCGCAAAGATTCGTCAACTGACGTAAGAGTTATTTCAAATAGAATGTTGCGGATTTCCTATGGAAAATAGGTCCTAACATAACTATCTACTGGCGACCGCCAGTAGATAATATATATATATATATATATATATACACAACAACAGTTATGAAATCTATTTATGCATGTTAATTTGGACTATTTCTTTGAAAAGATATATATCTATCTTAGTGGCGATATATTAATATATATTACCTACAGGTTGTCGCCGGTAGGTAGTTAGAGTTAGGACCTAGTTTCCATAGGAAAGGCATTCTTTGGCTTACTTATAACTTTGGCGCCATTTGACTAATCTTCAAGAAATTTTCCCAAAAAGTGGCTTGGTTTGTCTGGTTCTGCATGGAAAGTTTCAGAGTCATCCATCATGCGAGAAAAAGGGCGAGGTAAAAAATGTGCGATTCCCATGCAATTTCCTATAGGGATTTTGAACTTGACTACAGCCGAACTACTAAACAGAATTACACCAAATTTGGCAAAGAGGTAGCTCTTGGTCCAGAAAAAGCCCCTTTTGTGATTTGGCGTATATCAGTTTCCGTAGTTGTGGAGTTATTAAAGGAAAAACAAAATTGTATATCTTGGGTCACAGACCGGCTGCCAATTCCCCGGGTGGATCCACAAAGTCACATGCCACTAGCAATGCTATGATTGGCTGACCGCAACCTCACCAGGAGGTTGTGGCCGCCATTTAAATTATCTGGGCATGGTCACGGGGACTTAATATTTTTCTTGAAAATTATTGAAGGGGTCAGGGTAGAGGTACCCTGACCCCATGGGTGTGTTAGAGTGACCTATGTTGCATATGATAATGAGTCATATTGGTATTTTTCCATTTTGGGAATACCCAGATCCCCCACGAGGCTCAGCGCGGCCCCGTGTAAATACGCTATGGATTCACAAATCTTGATGCAGTTTGATAAAAAACACTTTCAGACCCACTCAGACACACACAGGTACTCTCAAACACATTTCCAGACCTGCACAGGCAGTAACGCACCCACTCACAGACCTATGCAGGCAATCTCAGTTCCACTCACAGACCCACATAGACACTCACGCACCCACTCACAGGCCTACTGAGGCATTGACACACCCACTCACAGACCCATGCAGACACTCACAGACCCACTCAAATACCAATGGAGGCATGCACACATCCACTTACAGACCCAAACAGGCATTCACATATCCACTCGCAGACACTAACAAACCTACTTACCAACCCACACAGACACTCACCCACCCACTCACAGACCCATACAGACACTCACACACCTATTCATAGACCCACTCAGGCATTCACACACCCAGTGACAGACACACAGGCACTCACACACCCACTCTCAGACCCAGGGAGACACTCACACTCCCACTCAAAGACCCACACAGACACTCACAGACCCATGCAGAGACTAATACAACCACTCACAGACCCATACACCCACTCACACATCCACTCACTGACACATATAGCTACTCATATACCCACTCACAACAGACCCATATATCGACTCACACACCCTCTCACAGACCAATACAGTCACTTACACAGCCACTCACTGACCCATATAGCCACTCATATACTCACTCACACACCCACAAAACCACTTACATACCCACTCACAGACCCATACAGCCACTCACACACCCACTCACAGACCAATAGAGCCACTCACACACACACTTACCAAATGATACAGCCACTCCCACTCCAACTCTCAAATGTTACAATTAGGAAATCAAATGAAAAAAACTTTGAAATTCACTAAAAAAACAAAGGTTACAGTGGCCTTATGCAAAGGAAATTCTTAGCCATTCACTGAAAAAAACAAAGGTTACTGGGACATTATAGTTAAGAAAAGAATTTTAAAAACCTTAGAAATTCACTGAAAAAAACAAAGGTTACAGGGATATTAGAGTTAATGCTTTGATCACTAAGGCCATGGTAAGGCAATTACTATGTTATTGTGACTAGCTGCAAGGTCATCAGATCCCCTGGATCTTATTTCTCTCCTGTTTTGAGAGCCTGGCTCACCTTATTTATCTTCAACTCATGGTTCACTGCATGTTGCTGTGTAGTGACCAGCAGATTTACAGTAGAAGTCTGAGCACAGTCTTAGTGAAGCACCACCACCATGATGTCATCCTCCTTCACTTACAAGTGAGATGAAGCTTTATTTTCTGAATGCTCAAGTGCTTAGATTATGGCAACAAATATCACTGTGCTAACAGATGCCTCTTAAATTACTGTCCTCTCATAAAGCGCTTCACTCAATGCTCTTTTTTGAGTTTTACCTAGTGATGGTCTTGAAAGCATGTCTCTAGAAGCCTCGTCCTGTTTTGCAGAAGGATTAGGGGCTGTATCAAGAAAATATTCAGTACCCTAGTGCAGTCCCAGAAGGGCTTTATGTACTACTTTTGCTGAAAGTATACCTCCTACATTGTGTACATTAACTTAGAAGGTTTGTGAGTTAGTGTATGAAATATGAAAGGGGCAACCACTGCCCTATGTTTCCTAGTATGTGCTTAAGACAGCGCAATTTCAGCAAAAACAGGTGCATGTTCATGATACGTTCCAAGAATCTCCAAGTTCAACATTCATTCCTAATTTCTCCATGTCAAAATCAATCTTGGAACTTATTGTGCAGAAACAAGGCATGCCACTTGGCAACATTACCCATATGAACCAGTTACAAATAATTGAATGGAAATTTTTTGAGCAGTGCTCATTCTTTAGGGTGAAATAGACAATGACTAGAACAGTGCACGATACCTAGAAATGAGATGCCTTTTGCAACAATCAGTAACGCATGTCCAGAGCTATTATCAAATAAACAAAGGCTCACATGCTTAGCTGTCCTTGTGTTGGTTCCAAATAAATGCATAATCTCATAGTCAGATTCCTAGAATGTAAAAGAAACTGCACAAGCAACTATCCAAGGCCTGGTGCAGATCATGAAGCTTTACTGCTTTTGCTGCTGATTCATGTAGCAGCAGAGTTTGTTGTCACCAAAGTAACTACAGCTGAGATCTTGCAAAATAATTCCTTAGCAAGTTTCTATTCTATGATCAAGTAGAATATGTATAGATCAAGATCAGACAGTTATGATTAGTCCACTCCCTTCTTGGTATCTTGAGACAAAGAGCAGGGCAGTGTGACACTTGGTTTCAATGCCAAAGCACCAAGCACCCCTCAATAAATATCTTTTATCTTAAGTAGAAAATCTTCATTCAGCCAATGTTTGACCTTTTATGAAGAACTGAGTAGCAGAAATGTGTGTTAGATGCAGCCAATAACCTTCTGTCTGCTGTAACCAAATATTAATGAGAAGCAAACATATCTCCATGCACTCACATCCTTCCCATGGGATGAGGCTGGACTGCCAGAAAGAGGAGAATGCTGGGAAATGAACCAGGCATGGAAGTGAGAGGATTAATGCCACGTTACACAAAGAGCAAATTCATAGAAAGAGTACATGGAAGGGAGTAAGGATCTAAGTATAAGGAAAATAGAATTGACAATAAGCATGAACGATGGACGTAAGGAAATAAAAGAAAAGCTATTTTTTATTAGTGGAAAATCACTGTCCTCATAACTTATACAGAGCAAGAAATAGCAAACACTAATTTATATTGATATTTACAATTTTTGAAGACATTGGAAAACACTGTAAATACCCACCCTGATACACAACAAACGAAAACTGAAAACAGAAAAAGCCCAGGCATCTAACTTTACTTCATTTTTCTATCCAGCTCATTGCAAGTAGATTTGCATCTTTATTTCATAACTTATATTTTATAGAATGGACATGTTGAAGAAATAACAGCTTTTACAAATTTCACAATCATGGGTAATAGACAGCAGAGCAAGGCAAATCATGTAGGTGATCAATTGGATAGAGATCATGTGATCAGGCACCAGATAGATATCATGACAGTAAGCACTTCTGGAACCTATGAGCTAAAATGTTCAGTAAGACACTGAGGGGCATATTTACAAGCCCCTATTGCTACCACAACGTCACTTTTAGTGACATTGTGGTGGCGATAGGGGCTTTGTCTTATTTACAAGGCACTGTTAAGTCACTTAACGTGGCTTAATGCTGCCTTGTAAATAAGGCACCCTTTCACGCTGTACTTAGTGTGAAAGGGGAGGGCAATGGGTGTTGCGGTGTGCGTTCCACCGCAACACCCATTGATTTTGACGCTGCCCCCTATTTACAAGGGTGGTGTAAATAGGAGGCAGGGCCAAAATTAAGACCAGGGAAAACCTGGTCTTAAACAGGTGAAATGAGGAGAAATGCTTTTTTTCTCCTCGTTTTTGCTTTTTCCATGTGTGCTGCTTTGTGCAGCACACATGGAAACAGCAAAACGACAATGATTGTTTATGTGCAGGTCTCCCTTCCTGCACATAAACAATCATTAAAAAAATGAAATTTTGTAACTTCTATGAATGCTGCTTAAATCAGCACACATAAAAGTAACAAAACGCTATTTAAAGATTGTTTATGAAGCATAAAAGGAACTGAAAAAGCACTCTCCAAGGGAGTCACAACACCCAACACAGTAGTGGATAGTGGTTCACAAAACAAAATACATTATATCATTCTTATAAGTTTAAATTCTCCATGCGTCAATATATTCCAAAGTCCCAAATTGTCCAAATTATGTTTTCACCCAAATTAAATGGATACATTCAAATATATATCCGTTTCCACAAAGAACACAGTCCTCTTTTATTTTGAAGTTGGTTTATTTTGGAAAGAAACACAGCCTCCAGAAAGAACTCAGCCGACATGTGTTTCGTCAATCTTGACTTTTTCAAGGCAGGTAAGTAGAAACGTAATCAATATGATGTAGATTTTTCCAAAGTATCGTCACACTAGAACCATCCCAGATTTCCAAATGTGTATCCACTGTTGTAAACCCGGGGCACTGCACATACTACGGTTAGATAAAATTGGTCTAAATATTGTCTTGTGATCAGTATCTATATGTGGTGCCCCTTCGTAAGACGACATTCAAAGTCAGAGAGCCGCTTAATCAATCTGGCGCCCAGTCAGGCTTCAGAGAAGGAGTCCATGATAAGCTCCCATGTCGCCTGATCCCGAGAACGCCAAGAAAGCATGAGAGGCAGCCCAATTCCACTCCCCAGTTTGTGGAAACGGATATATATTTGGATTTATCCATTTAATTTGGGTGTAAGCGCAATTTGGACAATTTTGACACATGGACAATTTAAACTTATAAGAATGATATAATGTATTTTGTTTTGTGAACCACTATCCACTACTGTGTTGGGTGTTGTGACTCCCTTGGAGGGTGCTTTTTCAGTTCCTTTATGCTTTATGTTGGACACACTAACTTTGTTAATGTGCAGGTGCAACCTTGGGTAGTAGGGTGCTGGAACTATAGTAGCACCTCTGTTTTCTTGTTTGCATTGGGCATATTTGTGTTATGATTCCCACGTTCTAAGAATATCTCCAGTTACTGTAGTATTACGAGGTGCGATAAATCCCCCCTTTTGGGCCACTACAACCTTATGTTTTATGTACAAAGATTGTTTATGTGCAGGAAGGGAGACCTTCCTGCACATAAACAATCTTCGCCTCAACACAAACACCCTTGCACTATGGTGCAATGGAGCCTGCGTTGGTGCTGGGCAGCTAAATTTAGCGCCAGAGCAGGGGGAAACGCAGGGCTGCACCATATTCTTGTAAATATGGTGCAGCCCTGCATTTCAAAAGTGACGGAGCATGTCGTTAGCCTTCTTGGCTTAACGACACGCTTCGCCACTTTGTTGTGAATACGCCCCTGAGTGCATGAATTATCACTGGAATCTCAGCATTAAGTATATGTCAGAAATACATTAATTGTGTTCTAAACATTAGCTTTGAGTATCTGACAATAACAATTTCTCCATGAAATGTATTTTTCTTTTAGATAAGTAAGTTTAATTCTGCCAAACAGAAGCGCTTCATGTCCATCAATAAACAGTATTTTTGTCCAAAATGCAAGATTTTCAATTTTAGAAAAATGCATTTTTAGTCCTAAACATAAACCTGTCATTACCACCAAAGAACCAGATAAACTGTTGTCACACAGACACATTCTGCTTTTCAGGACCGTTTACAATCATCAAATGGATGTATGTCACTACATTGCAGGTAAGTACATCAGGTGTCACCACATGAAGGCCCTTACATTGGAAATCACTATAGTACCATTGGCCAGTTATGCTTAACAATGCACAACACACAAGCCCTCACTTGTGCTGACTGCCATGCCCAGTAGCATAGGAAAGAGCAAAAATCATAATAACATGGCAGGTGGCACAAATTATGGTGTGTGTTTGGTGCATTGGTAACCATTTCTAGTGAATTTCACTGGCGTGGGATCAAAAGTGCACAACAAAAGGTATAATACTACACTTCTTCAAGGTAACTCAGAATCAGTACTTCAAACTATTTAAGTTTGTTTTCAACACACAACATCAATACTAAGGGGCCAATTCCGATCTCGGCCAGTAGGGCTCCGAATCGGATTCGGCTTTACCGGATCCGATTCGGACGCCCTGTTTCCGACCGAGTCGGACGTGCGTCCGGGCGAACGAGTACGATGCGAACGTACGCGAAATCGCCGACCGACTCGTTCGCGGGACCCAACCGCTCCGACCGACTCGCACGGACACGACTCGCACCGCGCAATGGAGACGTTTCCCGGCCGGGTAAGTACGATGCGCGCCGCGAGCAGTCCGACCGACTCGCGCCGTCCGGCTCAAAAGTGCAGTCGGAGCCGCACTTTGGGGGTCCGTGTTGGACCCCCCTGTACGCCTAGTTGTGTGAGTCGCACACAGGGGGGACCCACGGGTCCCCTCTACCTGTGCGTGTACGGCGCGACCCGCTTCGATGCGTATCCACTATAGGGGGCGCCCTTGTTCGCCTCGCACCCATTGAGTCAATGGGAGCCCACATAAGCGTTGTACGAACGGCTCCCATTGACTTCAATGGGAGTCCGACCGAATCGAGTCCGATAGCATGCGAACGCATCGTACTCGTTCGGTCGGACTGCTAGGGTCCGATTCGGTCGAAAATCTCTCCGGGTCCGGCTCGGTCGGAGAGATTTCCTGCCCGAATCGGAATCGGCCCCTAAGAGTACTTGTCTGTATTCATCTTCCGTTTCAAAATACGCTTTCAAAAGGGAACAACTATTTCCAAGGTTTCCACAAGTTCTGGTAGCAAGATGCTGGTGGCAGCAACAATGTATCTCAATTACCTTTCAAGGACACTTTGGGCTATTAGGAAATAAATGTAAACTTCAAGTTCCTAACGTGAGAGTTCAACAGACTCGTGACAAATGTAGTTTGCATTCAGGTGCTGACGTATATTGCATCTTCTAGAGATGTGAAGACTTTAAGGAGCGCTGCCAGAATTTGCTTCCCTAGATCATGGGTACTCACAAACATTTTCCCAGGGGCCGAAAAGTTTGGTCTTTGATGTGACCGAGGGCTGCGTTGATGCCAGTAGGGTAGTGGTGGGGCATAAAGTGGATGTATGGGAAGCGAAGCATGAACATCTAATGGCTGAACTTAATTGCACAATGTGGAACCAGAAGACCTGGGATGAATCCCAGCTTCCCCATTTGACCAAATTGTGTTATCCTGGGCAATCATTTTAATTCAATTTCCATCCTTTTTCTTCATTATCACACTTAAAAGAGGACCTCGAAATACATAACTTCAGGATGTTTGCTGCAAAAACCTTCTCCTGTTTTGGGATTTGATCACTAATGACATTGTCCACAGGATGGGAGTGGGGTGAACCCTTCTAAATTCATATTTGAGAACTAGCACGTTTAAAAAAATACTATTGAATGGACTGCTGTAATTTGATTTATGAAGGTGAAACGGTTCTGAAGGCTAATGAAATACACTTTATGAATTTTAAAGAGACTATAATATTTTTACACCTTGTGGTGTTAAAAACGAAGGTGCTCCTAAAGTTAAGGGGTGCAGTACATCCTAGTTACTTCCTTTATTTAACTGCAATTAACATTTAAGTAAATGCTCGCTGTTTTTTTAGCACTTTTTTAAATGTTAGTGCTGAGTCGAGTAAAAAGCAGCATAGCGCTGCTGAAGATCAGGGGGCGTAATGTAAAGGTCAGGAGGGCTGCATGAGGCCCCCGGCCATACTTTGAGTATCACTGCCCTAGATGATGATATTCTGAGAGCAGTGCCAGCCTTTCCTTCCTTGAAATGAATCCAGCACCAGTAAGTTTCGACTCAAACACTCTAACACCAGCCAAGCAAAGAAAGGTGAACCAAAACTACAAATGATGGCAGTTGCTGAGTAACATTTTCTAATTGGGATTGTCTCTATGCCTGGAGATAAGCAACAATTATGTGAAACCAGAATGTATACATATTATTAACATGGACGTTCAAATTAATAAAGCTGAATGAGATAAAAAAAAAGAAATATAGAAAGAGAACACTTCAGTTAAAAATGAGGATGATGCAGAAACATTTTCACTCTATACGAGATGGAAAATGAGGATGACTGAAAAGAAGTAGTTGCAGAGTTCATCTTGAATTAAATTATATTTCACACATTTTTACAGCAATGGGAGTAACTTTAGAACTAAATTTACATTCACTCCAAACACTGCTAATGATATGGTTGACATCTTTCAGGATTTAGTTGGCAAAGTCTTAAACCAGCTATGGTTGAGAACTATAAGTAAAAGGACGCAAATCTCACAACATCTTGGAGAGTGGAAATACAGCAATTGCAAGAGGACAAACATTGCTACAAAGCCCCCTGATAAGGGAGAAATTGTAATACTGTGGATAAATGATAGTATATTAAAGAGTCTGAGTTACAGTCACATGAGAATAACTGTTACTGTCCTCTCAGTTGGGGCAAGTTTAGGGCGATTGTCAGAACATACAATGAGATATTATACTTAAAAGATGACGGTCTAATTTAGGGGTGCGCAGAACTCCCAAAGTTGTAGTACGCAGAATTCCGTGGAGTTACATAGAACTCCGGTAGATCCTGCAGAGTTCATCCAACGCCTAATTATCACATTTCCCTCCCGAGTAGTAATGCTTAAGTCATATTGTGCGGTTAATACCAGTCTTACAATATAAAGACAAACTGGATTCCGAAAGTTTAAATGCTAGTATAAAACAGCCACGGTCGGCATGGATCGAAGGTAGGGGGGCGAGGGCGGGAGGCGGCAGAGAATGCGGGAGGTAGATGGGGAGGACATGGGAGGGGGAGGATGCGGGGGAAGTGGCTATAAAAAAATTAAATTAAAACTTACCTTCTTGTCGCTTCCTCGCCGCGTCTCCCCTCCATAGTACTCCCTCGCTCAGCCCCAGGAAGCACACCCAGTCTCTCAGTCAGCCAGTCACAACGCTGCCTTAGCAGCATTGTGATTGGTCTGAGCGCCGAGCTTCGGCACTCATGCGCTGACTGGAGGCGTGGGCATGTTCTCCATGTAGGCTGTAATGCAGTCTGCATGGAGAACATGGGAAGTGTGCAAGACTGTTTTGGGCGGCCCGAGAGGGCCGTCCAAGCGGTCCTTGCGCACTTTAGGAGGGTGCTACCACTCCTCCCCTGCCGTCGCACCCTCACTCAAAGCTGTGGGTGGAAGTAGGGGAAAATAAAATGATAATAACATGAGTTATTATAATTTTATTTTCTCTGTGTTTCACTGCAAAAAAGCAGTGTGGCGACGCTCCTACCTTTAGCGGAGGAGCCGCCACTGGTATAAAATCATTTTAACAATATCTCAACCTTAACAAAAACATCCTCACTCCCTGGGTTGCCATTGTTTACAGCGCTGCCTGCTGCAGGTAGGGGTGCAGGGCAACAGGCCAGAGGAGCAGGGAACAGGTGTGTCAGCTGCATGAATGGGGGGAGTGAGCTGCATGCAACACCACTGCCAGGACCACTGCTACTGACATGAAATGTACACACAGTGTTTCTATTAAGAAGGGGGTCCACCAGGGCTGTATTGTGGCCCCTTTTCTTTTTAATATATATATTAATAGATTGGAGCAGGCCTTGATTGATACAGGAACAGATTGCCCACGTGTGGGAGCTCAGAGTTTGCCAGTGGTCTTATATGTGGACTATGCTGTTCTAATGGCAAAAACTGTTAAGGGGTTGCAGTCCCCGTTGGACTCCTTTTTCAATTTTATGGAAGATCTGGATTTGACTGTGAATGCTCACAAATTGTATGTGATGGTGGTGGGCCCACGGAAGACTAAGACCTGCAAGTTTATGTTAGGGTCTAAAGCTATCCCAAAGACCAAAGATTTTTCCTATTTGGGGTTGCTCCTTGACTCCCAAATGAGTTGCCACCCACTGTTGAAAAGGAAGAAGGAGGATTTTATTGGAGCAAACCTGGAAGTGCTTAGTTATGCCACTAGACTTGGTAGAAGACCGATCCAGGCTCTTTTCAAGTCTATCAGGCAAAGAGCATTTCTAAAGTAGTGTATGGTATTGAGGTGTGGGGGTTGGTCGATCAGGCTGACCTCCAGGTTGTGGAGTTATTTTTTTTTTTAACATCTCCTAAGTGTCCAGCATAGTGCACCGGGATGGGTTACATAACTGATTTAATGGCATTTCACCTTCTTTCAATGTGGTTAGACATTTGGTAAAGACCCACGGCGAAGCTAAACAGGGAGAGTCTAAAAGATTGTATGTCCCTGTATAGGTCTTTGCAAATTCACTGGCTCAAATATATAAAGGATCTTTCCCAGAGGCTAGGAAGGAGTGAGCTATATAGTGGAGCACCAGTGGAGAGGTGTGGTGCAGCGGCCACGGCATCTGACTTCGGAGCACAGGGCTCACGGTTCGATCCCCGGCTCCGGCGGCAGCGCAGCTCAGCACCATGTGACTCTGGCCAATAGCTCACTTAATTTCCACGATGGCCCCCAGCGCCTTGAGACCCATAAGGGTGAGTAGTTTGCGCTTTACAAATACGTATTTACATTTACATAACGAATCAGTAAGGTGGACCTTAGGTGGGCAAAAGTTATTTTTCCGTTTTAGGTGCTTAGGAAGAGAAGAGGGTGCCTTTTTCAAACCCCATATACGTGCCTATCTTTTATTGAATCCACCCCATCTCTAGAGCCTTATATTGTTATTGATAAAAGCACTTATGAGCGATTTTTGGTGACAAGATTCAGTTTTGGTCATTTACATTTTATATGTTGGCCTATCCATGGATGCAGAACCGGGATTATACTCTGGAGCCCTGCGGCAGTGATGGACTGTCTCCACAGGACACTCTGCATTTTAAAATTTTCTGTGAATTGTATGAGGTCCATAGGAACACATTTATTTTACCCGTCCTGCCATTGCAAACAGCAGTGTCCCGGGGGTAGGCACCCCGGGACACTGCAGGAGCCGGCCCTGGGGGGTGGTGGTCCCCAGGGCCATGGAGGGCTCCAGGAGGGGGGCCGCGCGGCCCCCCACCCATCGTGTGCACAGCCCCGGGGAGGTGGTGGTCCCTGGGGCTCGGGGGTCCGTAAAGGACCCCCAAATTAGCATTTTTAGTGCCCCGGGGAGGTGGCGGTCCCCGGGGCGTGTCGGGGTGCTCGAGCCCCCCCACACAGGTCTATTTTTTTTTTAAAAAGAAGCCCCGGGGGGTGGCGGTCCCCGGGGTTGTGGGGGGGCAGTGTGCCCCCCGCAAATATTATTAATGAGAGCCCCGGGGGGGTGGCGGTCCCCGGGGCTTGGGGGGGCCTTAGAGCCCCCCAAACTTTAATAAAACAAGCCCCGGGGGTGGCGGTCCCCAGGGCTGCGGGGGGGCCGTGTGCCCCTTGCAAATATTAATGCGAAGCCTCGGGGGTGGCGGTCCCCGGGCAGTGTGGGGGGGATTGGGGCACCCCCACACATTTTTTTACTGCCCCCGGGACTTGGCCCACCCGGGGGCTTTTAGAATACGAAGCGCGGGAGACCGCGCTTCGTCTTTTAAAATTTTTTGCCGAAATTCGCGCTGGGTGCGCGAATCACGCCGATTTTTAAAAAAAAAAAAACAATTTTTTTGGGCCCTGGGGGTCCTTGTGGGACCCCTAAGCAGGCCTAGGGGGTCAGGGTGTTTCTAACCTGCCCCTTTTTGCGTTTTGCGCATTGTTTTTACTGTTTTCTTGTGACTACCGAGTCACAAGATGGCTGCCAACACTTCCTGGTTTGGAGTGTTGACAGCCAATTAGCATACAGCTGGTCATCGGGAGGGTGCGCGGACCCTCCGCGGCCATAGATATATATGTGTTTTTACTTTTGATTTTCTCAGCAACTACTGAATGGATTTACACCATTTAACAAAAGGGTTCTTTCTGAACCAAGAACTACCTCTTTGCCAAATTTGGTGTAATTCCGTTCAGCAGTTCGGGCTGTAGCCGTGGCTAAAGTTTCCTACGGGAAAATGAATGGGGAAAACACGTTTTGGGACCCCCTTTTTCTCGGCCCCCACTTGACGAATCACCCCAAGTCTTTCAGGATAGGAGCGGACCGGAGCGGGCCACAAAGTTTGAAAATTTCGCAAAGATTCGTCAACTGACGTAAGAGTTATTTCAAATAGAATGTTGCGGATTTCCTATGGAAAATAGGTCCTAACATAACTATCTACTGGCGACCGCCAGTAGATAATATATATATATATATATATACACAACAACAGTTATGAAATCTATTTATGCATGTTAATTTGGACTATTTCTTTGAAAAGATATATATCTATCTTAGTGGCGATATATTAATATATATTACCTACAGGTTGTCGCCGGTAGGTAGTTAGAGTTAGGACCTAGTTTCCATAGGAAAGGCATTCTTTGGCTTACTTATAACTTTGGCGCCATTTGACTAATCTTCAAGAAATTTTCCCAAAAAAGTGGCTTGGTTTGTCTGGTTCTGCATGGAAAGTTTCAGAGTCATCCATCATGCGAGAAAAAGGGCGAGGTAAAAAAATGTGCGATTCCCATGCAATTTCCTATAGGGATTTTGAACTTGACTACAGCCGAACTACTAAACAGAATTACACCAAATTTGGCAAAGAGGTAGCTCTTGGTCCAGAAAAAGCCCCTTTTGTGATTTGGCATATATCAGTTTCCGTAGTTGTGGAGTTATTAAAGGAAAAACAAAATTGTATATCTTGGGTCACAGACCGGCTGCCAATTCCCCGGGTGGATCCACAAAGTCACATGCCACTAGCAATGCTATGATTGGCTGACCGCAACCTCACCAGGAGGTTGTGGCCGCCATTTAAATTATCTGGGCATGGTCACGGGGACTTAATATTTTTCTTGAAAATTATTGAAGGGGTCAGGGTAGAGGTACCCTGACCCCATGGGTGTGTTAGAGTGACCTATGTTGCATATGATAATGAGTCATATTGGTATTTTTCCATTTTGGGAATACCCAGATCCCCCACGAGGCTCAGCGCGGCCCCGTGTAAATACGCTATGGATTCACAAATCTTGATGCAGTTTGATAAAAACACTTTCAGACCCACTCAGACACACACAGGTACTCTCAAACACATTTCCAGACCTGCACAGGCAGTAACGCACCCACTCACAGACCTATGCAGGCAATCTCAGTTCCACTCACAGACCCACATAGACACTCACGCACCCACTCACAGGCCTACTGAGGCATTGACACACCCACTCACAGACCCATGCAGACACTCACAGACCCACTCAAATACCAATGGAGGCATGCACACATCCACTTACAGACCCAAACAGGCATTCACATATCCACTCGCAGACACTAACAAACCTACTTACCAACCCACACAGACACTCACCCACCCACTCACAGACCCATACAGACACTCACACACCTATTCATAGACCCACTCAGGCATTCACACACCCAGTGACAGACACACAGGCACTCACACACCCACTCTCAGACCCAGGGAGACACTCACACTCCCACTCAAAGACCCACACAGACACTCACAGACCCATGCAGAGACTAATACAACCACTCACAGACCCATACACCCACTCACACATCCACTCACTGACACATATAGCTACTCATATACCCACTCACAACAGACCCATATATCGACTCACACACCCTCTCACAGACCAATACAGTCACTTACACAGCCACTCACTGACCCATATAGCCACTCATATACTCACTCACACACCCACAAAACCACTTACATACCCACTCACAGACCCATACAGCCACTCACACACCCACTCACAGACCAATAGAGCCACTCACACACACACTTACCAAATGATACAGCCACTCCCACTCCAACTCTCAAATGTTACAATTAGGAAATCAAATGAAAAAAACTTTGAAATTCACTAAAAAACAAAGGTTACAGTGGCCTTATGCAAAGGAAATTCTTAGCCATTCACTGAAAAAAACAAAGGTTACTGGGACATTATAGTTAAGAAAAAGAATTTTAAAAACCTTAGAAATTCACTGAAAAAAACAAAGGTTACAGGGATATTAGAGTTAATGCTTTGATCACTAAGGCCATGGTAAGGCAATTACTATGTTATTGTGACTAGCTGCAAGGTCATCAGATCCCCTGGATCTTATTTCTCTCCTGTTTTGAGAGCCTGGCTCACCTTATTTATCTTCAACTCATGGTTCACTGCATGTTGCTGTGTAGTGACCAGCAGATTTACAGTAGAAGTCTGAGCACAGTCTTAGTGAAGCACCACCACCATGATGTCATCCTCCTTCACTTACAAGTGAGATGAAGCTTTATTTTCTGAATGCTCAAGTGCTTAGATTATGGCAACAAATATCACTGTGCTAACAGATGCCTCTTAAATTACTGTCCTCTCATAAAGCGCTTCACTCAATGCTCTTTTTTGAGTTTTACCTAGTGATGGTCTTGAAAGCATGTCTCTAGAAGCCTCGTCCTGTTTTGCAGAAGGATTAGGGGCTGTATCAAGAAAATATTCAGTACCCTAGTGCAGGCCCAGAAGGGCTTTATGTACTACTTTTGCTGAAAGTATACCTCCTACATTGTGTACATTAACTTAGAAGGTTTGTGAGTTAGTGTATGAAATATGAAAGGGGCAACCACTGCCCTATGTTTCCTAGTATGTGCTTAAGACAGCGCAATTTCAGCAAAAACAGGTGCATGTTCATGATACGTTCCAAGAATCTCCAAGTTCAACATTCATTCCTAATTTCTCCATGTCAAAATCAATCTTGGAACTTATTGTGCAGAAACAAGGCATGCCACTTGGCAACATTACCCATATGAACCAGTTACAAATAATTGAATGGAAATTTTTTGAGCAGTGCTCATTCTTTAGGGTGAAATAGACAATGACTAGAACAGTGCACGATACCTAGAAATGAGATGCCTTTTGCAACAATCAGTAACGCATGTCCAGAGCTATTATCAAATAAACAAAGGCTCACATGCTTAGCTGTCCTTGTGTTGGTTCCAAATAAATGCATAATCTCATAGTCAGATTCCTAGAATGTAAAAGAAACTGCACAAGCAACTATCCAAGGCCTGGTGCAGATCATGAAGCTTTACTGCTTTTGCTGCTGATTCATGTAGCAGCAGAGTTTGTTGTCACCAAAGTAACTACAGCTGAGATCTTGCAAAATAATTCCTTAGCAAGTTTCTATTCTATGATCAAGTAGAATAGGTATAGATCAAGATCAGACAGTTATGATTAGTCCACTCCCTTCTTGGTATCTTGAGACAAAGAGCAGGGCAGTGTGACACTTGGTTTCAATGCCAAAGCACCAAGCACCCCTCAATAAATATCTTTTATCTTAAGTAGAAAATCTTCATTCAGCCAATGTTTGACCTTTTATGAAGAACTGAGTAGCAGAAATGTGTGTTAGATGCAGCCAATAACCTTCTGTCTGCTGTAACCAAATATTAATGAGAAGCAAACATATCTCCATGCACTCACATCCTTCCCATGGGATGAGGCTGGACTGCCAGAAAGAGGAGAATGCTGGGAAATGAACCAGGCATGGAAGTGAGAGGATTAATGCCACGTTACACAAAGAGCAAATTCATAGAAAGAGTACATGGAAGGGAGTAAGGATCTAAGTATAAGGAAAATAGAATTGACAATAAGCATGAACGATGGACGTAAGGAAATAAAAGAAAAGCTATTTTTTATTAGTGGAAAATCACTGTCCTCATAACTTATACAGAGCAAGAAATAGCAAACACTAATTTATATTGATATTTACAATTTTTGAAGACATTGGAAAACACTGTAAATACCCACCCTGATACACAACAAACGAAAACTGAAAACAGAAAAAGCCCAGGCATCTAACTTTACTTCATTTTTCTATCCAGCTCATTGCAAGTAGATTTGCATCTTTATTTCATAACTTATATTTTATAGAATGGACATGTTGAAGAAATAACAGCTTTTACAAATTTCACAATCATGGGTAATAGACAGCAGAGCAAGGCAAATCATGTAGGTGATCAATTGGATAGAGATCATGTGATCAGGCACCAGATAGATATCATGACAGTAAGCACTTCTGGAACCTATGAGCTAAAATGTTCAGTAAGACACTGAGGGGCATATTTACAAGCCCCTATTGCTACCACAACGTCACTTTTAGTGACATTGTGGTGGCGATAGGGGCTTTGTCTTATTTACAAGGCACTGTTAAGTCACTTAACGTGGCTTAATGCTGCCTTGTAAATAAGGCACCCTTTCACGCTGTACTTAGTGTGAAAGGGGAGGGCAATGGGTGTTGCGGTGTGCGTTCCACCGCAACACCCATTGATTTTGACGCTGCCCCCTATTTACAAGGGTGGTGTAAATAGGAGGCAGGGCCAAAATTAAGACCAGGGAAAACCTGGTCTTAAACAGGTGAAATGAGGAGAAATGCTTTTTTCTCCTCGTTTTTGCTTTTCCATGTGTGCTGCTTTGTGCAGCACACATGGAAACAGCAAAACGACAATGATTGTTTATGTGCAGGTCTCCTTCCTGCACATAAACAATCATTAAAAATGAAATTTTGTAACTTCTATGAATGCTGCTTAAATCAGCACACATAAAAGTAACAAAACGCTATTTAAAGATTGTTTATGAAGCATAAAGGAACTGAAAAAGCACTCTCCAAGGGAGTCACAACACCCAACACAGTAGTGGATAGTGGTTCACAAAACAAAATACATTATATCATTCTTATAAGTTTAAATTCTCCATGCGTCAATATATTCCAAAGTCCCAAATTGTCCAAATTATGTTTTCACCCAAATTAAATGGATAAATTCAAATATATATCCGTTTCCACAAAGAACACAGTCCTCTTTTATTTTGAAGTTGGTTTATTTTGGAAAGAAACACAGCCTCCAGAAAGAACTCAGCCGACATGTGTTTCGTCAATCTTGACTTTTTCAAGGCAGGTAAGTAGAAACGTAATCAATATGATGTAGATTTTTCCAAAGTATCGTCACACTAGAACCATCCCAGATTTCCAAATGTGTATCCACTGTTGTAAACCCGGGGCACTGCACATACTACGGTTAGATAAAATTGGTCTAAATATTGTCTTGTGATCAGTATCTATATGTGGTGCCCCTTCGTAAGACGACATTCAAAGTCAGAGAGCCGCTTAATCAATCTGGCGCCCAGTCAGGCTTCAGAGAAGGAGTCCATGATAAGCTCCCATGTCGCCTGATCCCGAGAACGCCAAGAAAGCATGAGAGGCAGCCCAATTCCACTCCCCAGTTTGTGGAAACGGATATATATTTGGATTTATCCATTTAATTTGGGTGTAGGCGCAATTTGGACAATTTTGACACATGGACAATTTAAACTTATAAGAATGATATAATGTATTTTGTTTTGTGAACCACTATCCACTACTGTGTTGGGTGTTGTGACTCCCTTGGAGGGTGCTTTTTCAGTTCCTTTATGCTTTATGTTGGACACACTAACTTTGTTAATGTGCAGGTGCAACCTTGGGTAGTAGGGTGCTGGAACTATAGTAGCACCTCTGTTTTCTTGTTTGCATTGGGCATATTTGTGTTATGATTCCCACGTTCTAAGAATATCTCCAGTTACTGTAGTATTACGAGGTGCGATAAATCCCCCTTTTGGGCCACTACAACCTTATGTTTTATGTACAAAGATTGTTTATGTGCAGGAAGGAGACCTTCCTGCACATAAACAATCTTCGCCTCAACACAAACACCCTTGCACTATGGTGCAATGGAGCCTGCGTTGGTGCTGGGCAGCTAAATTTAGCGCCAGAGCAGGGGAAACGCAGGGCTGCACCATATTCTTGTAAATATGGTGCAGCCCTGCATTTCAAAAGTGACGGAGCATGTCGTTAGCCTTCTTGGCTTAACGACACGCTTCGCCACTTTGTTGTGAATACGCCCCTGAGTGCATGAATTATCACTGGAATCTCAGCTTTAAGTATATGTCAGAAATACATTAATTGTGTTCTAAACATTAGCTTTGAGTATCTGACAATAACAATTTCTCCATGAAATGTATTTTTCTTTTAGATAAGTAAGTTTAATTCTGCCAAACAGAAGCGCTTCATGTCCATCAATAAACAGTATTTTTGTCCAAAATGCAAGATTTTCAATTTTAGAAAAATGCATTTTTAGTCCTAAACATAAACCTGTCATTACCACCAAAGAACCAGATAAACTGTTGTCACACAGACACATTCTGCTTTTCAGGACCGTTTACAATCATCAAATGGATGTATGTCACTACATTGCAGGTAAGTACATCAGGTGTCACCACATGAAGGCCCTTACATTGGAAATCACTATAGTACCATTGGCCAGTTATGCTTAACAATGCACAACACACAAGCCCTCACTTGTGCTGACTGCCATGCCCAGTAGCATAGGAAAGAGCAAAAATCATAATAACATGGCAGGTGGCACAAATTATGGTGTGTGTTTGGTGCATTGGTAACCATTTCTAGTGAATTTCACTGGCGTGGGATCAAAAGTGCACAACAAAAGGTATAATACTACACTTCTTCAAGGTAACTCAGAATCAGTACTTCAAACTATTTAAGTTTGTTTTCAACACACAACATCAATACTAAGGGGCCAATTCCGATCTCGGCCAGTAGGGCTCCGAATCGGATTCGGCTTTACCGGATCCGATTCGGACGCCCTGTTTCCGACCGAGTCGGACGTGCGTCCGGGCGAACGAGTACGATGCGAACGTACGCGAAATCGCCGACCGACTCGTTCGCGGGACCCAACCGCTCCGACCGACTCGCACGGACACGACTCGCACCGCGCAATGGAGACGTTTCCCGGCCGGGTAAGTACGATGCGCGCCGTGAGCAGTCCGACCGACTCGCGCCGTCCGGCTCAAAAGTGCAGTCGGAGCCGCACTTTGGGGGTCCGTGTTGGACCCCCCTGTACGCCTAGTTGTGTGAGTCGCACACAGGGGGGACCCATGGGTCCCCTCTACCTGTGCGTGTACGGCGCGACCCGCTTCGATGCGTATCCACTATAGGGGCGCCCTTGTTCGCCTCGCACCCATTGAGTCAATGGGAGCCCACATAAGCGTTGTACGAACGGCTCCCATTGACTTCAATGGGAGTCCGACCGAATCGAGT
Organism: Calotriton arnoldi; assembly: GCA_963921515.1. Lineage (NCBI taxonomy): Eukaryota > Metazoa > Chordata > Amphibia > Caudata > Salamandridae > Calotriton > Calotriton arnoldi. The sequence continues at coordinate 93,706 of CAWUFW010015642.1, read as the reverse complement.
CCGATAGCATGCGAACGCATCGTACTCGTTCGGTCGGACTGCTAGGGTCCGATTCGGTCGAAAATCTCTCCGGGTCCGGCTCGGTCGGAGAGATTTCCTGCCCGAATCGGAATCGGCCCCTAAGAGTACTTGTCTGTATTCATCTTCCGTTTCAAAATACGCTTTCAAAAGGGAACAACTATTTCCAAGGTTTCCACAAGTTCTGGTAGCAAGATGCTGGTGGCAGCAACAATGTATCTCAATTACCTTTCAAGGACACTTTGGGCTATTAGGAAATAAATGTAAACTTCAAGTTCCTAACGTGAGAGTTCAACAGACTCGTGACAAATGTAGTTTGCATTCAGGTGCTGACGTATATTGCATCTTCTAGAGATGTGAAGACTTTAAGGAGCGCTGCCAGAATTTGCTTCCCTAGATCATGGGTACTCACAAACATTTTCCCAGGGGCCGAAAAGTTTGGTCTTTGATGTGACCGAGGGCTGCGTTGATGCCAGTAGGGTAGTGGTGGGGCATAAAGTGGATGTATGGGAAGCGAAGCATGAACATCTAATGGCTGAACTTAATTGCACAATGTGGAACCAGAAGACCTGGGATGAATCCCAGCTTCCCCATTTGACCAAATTGTGTTATCCTGGGCAATCATTTTAATTCAATTTCCATCCTTTTTCTTCATTATCACACTTAAAAGAGGACCTCGAAATACATAACTTCAGGATGTTTGCTGCAAAAAACCTTCTCCTGTTTTGGGATTTGATCACTAATGACATTGTCCACAGGATGGGAGTGGGGTGAACCCTTCTAAATTCATATTTGAGAACTAGCACGTTTAAAAAAATACTATTGAATGGACTGCTGTAATTTGATTTATGAAGGTGAAACGGTTCTGAAGGCTAATGAAATACACTTTATGAATTTTAAAGAGACTATAATATTTTTACACCTTGTGGTGTTAAAAACGAAGGTGCTCCTAAAGTTAAGGGGTGCAGTACATCCTAGTTACTTCCTTTATTTAACTGCAATTAACATTTAAGTAAATGCTCGCTGTTTTTTTTAGCACTTTTTAAATGTTAGTGCTGAGTCGAGTAAAAAGCAGCATAGCGCTGCTGAAGATCAGGGGCGTAATGTAAAGGTCAGGAGGGCTGCATGAGGCCCCCGGCCATACTTTGAGTATCACTGCCCTAGATGATGATATTCTGAGAGCAGTGCCAGCCTTTCCTTCCTTGAAATGAATCCAGCACCAGTAAGTTTCGACTCAAACACTCTAACACCAGCCAAGCAAAGAAAGGTGAACCAAAACTACAAATGATGGCAGTTGCTGAGTAACATTTTCTAATTGGGATTGTCTCTATGCCTGGAGATAAGCAACAATTATGTGAAACCAGAATGTATACATATTATTAACATGGACGTTCAAATTAATAAAGCTGAATGAGATAAAAAAAAAGAAATATAGAAAGAGAACACTTCAGTTAAAAATGAGGATGATGCAGAAACATTTTCACTCTATACGAGATGGAAAATGAGGATGACTGAAAAGAAGTAGTTGCAGAGTTCATCTTGAATTAAATTATATTTCACACATTTTTACAGCAATGGGAGTAACTTTAGAACTAAATTTACATTCACTCCAAACACTGCTAATGATATGGTTGACATCTTTCAGGATTTAGTTGGCAAAGTCTTAAACCAGCTATGGTTGAGAACTATAAGTAAAAGGACGCAAATCTCACAACATCTTGGAGAGTGGAAATACAGCAATTGCAAGAGGACAAACATTGCTACAAAGCCCCCTGATAAGGGAGAAATTGTAATACTGTGGATAAATGATAGTATATTAAAGAGTCTGAGTTACAGTCACATGAGAATAACTGTTACTGTCCTCTCAGTTGGGGCAAGTTTAGGGCGATTGTCAGAACATACAATGAGATATTATACTTAAAAGATGACGGTCTAATTTAGGGGTGCGCAGAACTCCCAAAGTTGTAGTACGCAGAATTCCGTGGAGTTACATAGAACTCCGGTAGATCCTGCAGAGTTCATCCAACGCCTAATTATCACATTTCCTCCCGAGTAGTAATGCTTAAGTCATATTGTGCGGTTAATACCAGTCTTACAATATAAAGACAAACTGGATTCCGAAAGTTTAAATGCTAGTATAAAACAGCCACGGTCGGCATGGATCGAAGGTAGGGGGCGAGGGCGGGAGGCGGCAGAGAATGCGGGAGGTAGATGGGGAGGACATGGGAGGGGAGGATGCGGGGAAGTGGCTATAAAAAAATTAAATTAAAACTTACCTTCTTGTCGCTTCCTCGCCGCGTCTCCCTCCATAGTACTCCCTCGCTCAGCCCCAGGAAGCACACCCAGTCTCTCAGTCAGCCAGTCACAACGCTGCCTTAGCAGCATTGTGATTGGTCTGAGCGCCGAGCTCGGCACTCATGCGCTGACTGGAGGCGTGGGCATGTTCTCCATGTAGGCTGTAATGCAGTCTGCATGGAGAACATGGGAAGTGTGCAAGACTGTTTTGGGCGGCCCGAGAGGGCCGTCCAAGCGGTCCTTGCGCACTTTAGGAGGGTGCTACCACTCCTCCCCTGCCGTCGCACCCTCACTCAAAGCTGTGGGTGGAAGTAGGGGAAAATAAAATGATAATAACATGAGTTATTATAATTTTATTTTCTCTGTGTTTCACTGCAAAAAAGCAGTGTGGCGACGCTCCTACCTTTAGCGGAGGAGCCGCCACTGGTATAAAATCATTTTAACAATATCTCAACCTTAACAAAAACATCCTCACTCCCTGGGTTGCCATTGTTTACAGCGCTGCCTGCTGCAGGTAGGGGTGCAGGGCAACAGGCCCGAGGAGCAGGGAACAGGTGTGTCAGCTGCATGAATGGGGGGAGTGAGCTGCATGCAACACCACTGCCAGGACCACTGCTACTGACATGAAATGTACACACAGTGTTTCTATTAAGAAGGGGGTCCACCAGGGCTGTATTGTGGCCCCTTTTCTTTTTAATATATATATTAATAGATTGGAGCAGGCCTTGATTGATACAGGAACAGATTGCCCACGTGTGGGAGCTCAGAGTTTGCCAGTGGTCTTATATGTGGACTATGCTGTTCTTATGGCAAAAACTGTTAAGGGGTTGCAGTCCCCGTTGGACTCCTTTTTCAATTTTATGGAAGATCTGGATTTGACTGTGAATGCTCAAAAATTGTATGTGATGGTGGTGGGCCCACGGAAGACTAAGACCTGCAAGTTTATGTTAGGGTCTAAAGCTATCCCAAAGACCAAAGATTTTTCCTATTTGGGGTTGCTCCTTGACTCCCAAATGAGTTGCCACCCACTGTTGAAAAGGAAGAAGGAGGATTTTATTGGAGCAAACCTGGAAGTGCTTAGTTATGCCACTAGACTTGGTAGAAGACCGATCCAGGCTCTTTTCAAGTCTATCAGGCAAAGAGCATTTCTAAAGTAGTGTATGGTATTGAGGTGTGGGGGTTGGTCGATCAGGCTGACCTCCAGGTTGTGGAGTTATTTATTTTTTTAACATCTCCTAAGTGTCCAGCATAGTGCACCGGGATGGGTTACATAACTGATTTAATGGCATTTCACCTTCTTTCAATGTGGTTAGACATTTGGTAAAGACCCACGGCGAAGCTAAACAGGGAGAGTCTAAAAGATTGTATGTCCCTGTATAGGTCTTTGCAAATTCACTGGCTCAAATATATAAAGGATCTTTCCCAGAGGCTAGGAAGGAGTGAGCTATATAGTGGAGCACCAGTGGAGAGGTGTGGTGCAGCGGCCACGGCATCTGACTTCGGAGCACAGGGCTCACGGTTCGATCCCCGGCTCCGGCGGCAGCGCAGCTCAGCACCATGTGACTCTGGCCAATAGCTCACTTAATTTCCACGATGGCCCCCAGCGCCTTGAGACCCATAAGGGTGAGTAGTTTGCGCTTTACAAATACGTATTTACATTTACATAACGAATCAGTAAGGTGGACCTTAGGTGGGCAAAAGTTATTTTTCCGTTTTAGGTGCTTAGGAAGAGAAGAGGGTGCCTTTTTCAAACCCCATATACGTGCCTATCTTTTATTGAATCCACCCCATCTCTAGAGCCTTATATTGTTATTGATAAAAGCACTTATGAGCGATTTTTGGTGACAAGATTCAGTTTTGGTCTTTTACATTTTATATGTTGGCCTATCCATGGATGCAGAACCGGGATTATACTCTGGAGCCCTGCGGCAGTGATGGACTGTCTCCACAGGACACTCTGCATTTTAAAATTTTCTGTGAATTGTATGAGGTCCATAGGAACACATTTATTTTACCCTTGTTAAAAAAAACTGAATTTTGATCAAATGCTCCTTGCTCTTTTGTACTTGCAACTGCTATCAAAGGAAGTAATTTTTAGTGTGGTAGGTTTTTTGAAAGCCGCCATGAGATAACAGAAAACCTGTGATTGATTTTATTATTGGGTTGTGAGAGTCTGGATATTTATTTATTTATTTACATTCCATGTGTGTGGTCTACTGTCTTTGCTTGCGTCTTTTTATGGATTTGCTGCTGTTATGTGCTTTTATGTTTTTTTATGCAAAGAACCAAATAAAGCTGGTTTTGAACTGAACTGAACCTTCTGAATTGAGTCCTTTTTGTCCCAATCCACCACAGAAGTACACTTCTAAAGGCCCCTATGACCTCAGGGGAGGGAATTAGTGACTCACAGGGTGTTAGGCAGAAGCCAAACAGAAGGGTCCAGATCAGGTCCAATTGCCACAGATCAGATGGACAGTTGCAGGAAAAGGTCTCTTGTAAATTGTTGTATCCCTGTAGCTTTAACAGGTCAGCCTTTTGACCCTTGGAGTCTATTTTGTTGTGATGGGTAGTAGAGGGAGCAGTTTCAGTCCTCCAAAGCTCCTCTCAGGTCATAGACAGCAGGTCCAATCCTCTTCTGTTCCCCCTCAGTTACAGGAGTATTGTTCAGTCGGTGCCAGGAGATGCCACATTTTTGCCTGGCACGATCTAATAGGTGGGAATAACTCCTGGGCACGCCCTAAACAATGATGGAAATGTTCCTGGCCAGCCCTACCTAACTTGAGTATTTTCAAGATGGAGGAAGTCTTCAGTCACACTAAACTTGGACTTTGAGGGCTGGGGATCCGTATGGGAAGTGTACTATGATAATCCTAGTGTCCTCCCACATCTTACTCTAACTCTAAAATCTAATTTGAAGCAACAGCCAGACAGTGCATATACAAGAATACTGTTCTCTCCATTGAAGTGCACCTCAAGTGTTAAATGTAAAACACAATGACAGACATCTGGTGGGACAAAAGCTAGAAATTCCGGCAATCAGAGAGTGGATACTCAAAAATTGTCTTGTATCCTATCCTCGTCCTTAGAAGTGCTCCCCAAGTGTTGTAAAATCCCAGTAAACTAGTCAAGCAGGATTTGACGTTCAAGCAGAATTTGACACGGTCAAAAAGGATACTCACAGCCCCACATGGGTATTCTGTCAGGTTCATGAGGGACCTCTTTGTCTGACTAATTACTGGCTGACAGAAGTGGGAGAGCAAGTGCAAATGGGCCCCCAAACGTTTAGGCAGGGAAAAGGTAACTTTCTATAAGTACCTTTCCTTAATATTTCTCAAATATATGACTTCACCATTGAATTTGATTGTTACTAACTATGACAAATTATTGTATAATTATTTTTCTAGCTGTTTCCTAAATGAAATTAGCATTATTAAATGTAATAATGTAACCCAGTGTTTCTCTCTGGACAGCTTTACTACAGTGAAAGTAGCTTCTGTGGCTTTTCTTACTGTAAGGACGTTTAACAGTATATTCCTAAATGTCCTACTGTCAAATAGCATGCACTCTCCCTTATGGGCAGTAAGGCCTACCCAGGGGTGACTTATAAATATTTAAAAGAAAGGTTTTGACCTGTCAAAAGGGGTTATTTAGAGAGGTTGAATTTGCAGTTTTAACCTGTAACAGCCAGGCTTCAAATGGTAGACCCTCAGTCATTTTTACACTGGCACTATAGTGGATGGCACAATGTGGTTCAGTGCACTAGTGACATTTATCATTTAGGCCCTAGTTACACTTTGTACCATATACTAGGGACTTACAGGTATGCTACATCTGCTAATCAGAGGTATGCCAAGTTCACCATTTTGAAAGGGGGAGCATAAGTACTTTATCACTGGATAACAGGGACAAAGTGTACTGAGTTCTATAGCCAGCAAAAATATAGAGTTCAGCAAAAGGTGAAAAATCCTGGGTGATCCTGCAGAAAGGACAAATTCGCGATAGATAGATAGATAGATAGATAGATAGATAAATAGAAATGTTAAAGAATGCCCGCCTTACACTGTGTAATCAAAATTTGACATATTAAACTCATGCCCCAAAGAAGGGCTAACAGAGAAAACTGCCTTGTTCACTAAGTTTACATTTCACCCTAAAAACATAATCACCAATCTTTGTACAATTGCTTATGTTTTTATAAGCAAATCACAAGCATCCTGCTTGGAAGACTGCACTTTTTGTGCAAAGTCTGTTGTGTTATGTTCTCTGTTAGGACTGCCTCAGTCAGGCAAGGATCTGGAGACATGACATCTGCAAAACAAGCCTGTCAGGGGCACCAGCGTGTCACAGCATGTCCACATCCAACTATGTGCCAGCCCTCTGTCTCACACCTGTGCACCTCTCAAAAAAAAAAAAAAAACACCCTTGAGCCTGTCGCAACATTATTTCTTTGTCAGCTCAGCTTGTATTTTGGCTCTCAAAGCCAGCTCTTTCCATAAATGTTCTGGTTTGTCTGCTTCTTGCTCTGCACCTACTGAACCCTGCTGATTCTGAGCACCAACACAGAGCAGAAGGGGCTCACACAGGTTAGAGATAGATAAAGACATATCAGAGGGCAGGATACAGATAAGAATGATGTAGGGGCTGGCATAAATGAGGGAAGAGCTGCGTGGCCTACATGAAGTAATGTTTGCCTCATGCTTTGTCCTTCCTAGAACCCACTTCCTCCTCTCAGTGACTGACATTCTGTTGGGTCAGAGTGAAGGAAGCAGATTTTGGAACACTGAGCCCAGGATGTATCCTGGATAATCTGTTCCATTTGTTCAATTTTAACCAGAAATACATGCTAGTGTTGTAAACATCTGCCTGCACTCACAGCGGCCTCATAATCACACATCACTCATGCAAGATTTGGGCCCAAATCTTACATGCCCAATGTTTGTCTGGGAATATTGATGGCTCTGCTGCTCTTATAGTGGCAGACTAGGCAGATGAATGGCTGCAGCCCAGGCTGCAAATCACCTCCTCCTTCCTTCTCCAGATCTAGTAGAGCACTGCCCTTAATGCTCACATTGACAGCCCACCCCAGCTCGGATTAAACCATAGCCCAACCACTTTCTCAGAGATTCAGACTGATTGAGAAACAAGCCGCTAACGACCCCACTGAGGAAACGCTGACCGCTGACCGGGAGTGACATGGCAGGAGAGGACTGCAAATCCCAGCCGCACCTGAGCCTCGCAACGCGCATAAAAGCGCCAACGCAGTCCCGCGGTGGGTGTAGCCGCTAACGACCCCACTGAGAAAACGCTGACCGCTGAACGGGAGTGACACGGCAGGAGAGGACTGCAACTTCCAGCCGCCCCTAAGCCTCGCATCGCGCATAAAAGCGCCAACGCAGTCCCGCGGCGCGGGACGGGCGCGTGGACGCGCCCGGGTCAAGGGCGGGCCCGTCCACGCCCATCGGAGCCCGGAGGAGGCTGGGCTGGGCCTACCCTCTGAAAACTGGCAAATTTAATCAAGGTACTGGCTACACTCTTCACTTTTTTTACTACCATTTGTATATTATTTGCGCTAAGATTGAGGCAATTATACCGTATAGGAACTGCTTAACTTGCTTGTTATACGATGACTAAACGCAGGGGCCGAAATGATCATTTGGGTGAGGGAATCGTGGGAACACTTGATTCGTTCCTAACAAGAGCAACGTCTGTCTTAGAACATGAAATCGAGATTACAGAACGTCGACTATCCCTGGAGCCGGCCCTCCAAACAAGCTCCGTTTTAATGACTGAGACATCTGAGACATCTTTTCCTACCCTAATACAACCCTCACTGCAAACTCAGATGGAGGAGTTAGAAGGAGAAGGGGGAGCACTGCCCAACCAACAGGCATTGATAACAAAGACCGGAATATCTACCAGGGGTACAGGGGGAAAAAAGGTCATGGGAGCTAACTCGGAAAAAATAGGAAAGAGAAAAAGAGGGGGAGGCCCACAAAACCAAAAACCGGCAAAGGCGCCCAGACAAGCTAAAGCTAAAACAAGAGGATTTACGATGAGGAGGAATCCGTACAAGATATGCAGGAAGGAGAACGTATCTTGGTAACCCCTACGGCATCTATCGGCCCCTTGACTAACGAGGACATGTGGCATAGACTGGAGACTCTAGTAGCCACGATGCTGAATCCCATTATCGCAACATTGACCCGGATGGAAGGGAAGCTAGAGGCCCTAGAATCACAGATGGAAAAAAACGAACAGGTACTAGGGACATTGGCGCTCCCATTAAGGACTGAAATAAGTGTAAGAGGGAGATTGGACCAAGAGACTCAACCTCAAAATATTTCAAATAGCACAAATGAGAGGGGGGCCAGACCAAACAACGACCCCCCACTTACTAACCTCAGCAATGCTCCACCCGGGATCTCGAAGATGCATGCAAGAGTGCCCTCGAGTGAAACAAGCAATAGACAATCATACCACCAACAGACAAGTGGTATGGGCGATGCAACAAACCATCTAATGCTACCCTCTAACATAGCCACCACTCTCCGAGGAGGAATGATGCCTGCCATAGGGACAGGGCCAGGTAAACGAACAGATCTCCAAAGAGAGGAAAGGGCGAATGTCGGCTCACTACTGAATCAATTACAGACCCTACATCTCCCCCCGACAGCCGCACCCTTGGTATTGGTCCTGGGGAATACACCTCTGATGAACGAGGGTCAACCGGAATCCACAAGACAATTGATGTTTAAAGCATTACATTGGTTGACAGAAAAACTGAATGAGGGGGGGGGAGAGTCAGGAATCTTGCAAGCCAGTTGATTATGGCCAGAAGGGCAGCGTGGGTGGGCCCAGCAAGAAAGGAAATGGTGGGAGACTGTGTGGTTTTAAATTTTAATACTGAATTTGTAGTCGGATATATTTTGGAATACCTAGGTAATGTCACTATAAAGAATTCTGAAATTGTTGTGTTACCGCTAGGTTATTTTTATAAACCAGTTTTTTTGCCACCCCAAAGGAACAATTTATTTCAGAGGGAGAATCAGGATTGGAAGACCCCGGGGGGGTTCTTCTATGGTGCAAAGTTTAACCCTTGAGAATCGATTTGCCCCATTGACCGACCTGGAAGCGTGTGATTGACTGCATCCATCTCCGAAAATCTCTCAAACTAATTGTGAGAGTCAGGTGTTCTTGCCTTGTCCTACCGAAATGATTTCTTACTCTCCCGAGCCACAAAGAGGGGCTACCAAAACGGCCCTTAAGATAGCCTCATGGAATGTGGCTGGTATTTCCCAAAAATTAAGTGAGGAGAATTGGTTGAAAATATGGCAAGGACACGACATTGTATGTTTTCAGGAGACATGGTCTATTGACCCAATCTATGTAAATGGGTATTGTTCTTATCAAACTCCAGCTAAACCTTCATCTTCAGGAAGGGCTAAGGGGGCATTTTGACTTAAATCCCAAATAACTTCTTAGGGAAGGTAATAAAATTTGAATCCCCGAGTGCAAACTTCCATATTCTTACATTGGAGATATACCAAGAAGGTAGATGGCTTTTAATCAAGACCTATAATAATGAGTTCGGCCCAAACAGACACGTTATTGTTGGTGAGGTTGATAAGGCTGTAAAACATGCCACAGGCAATAGTAGGAATTATGCTTTTAATGTTGTGTGGGTGGGAGACTTTAATATATACCCCTGCAAATACAATGCAGCCCCTATATGTGGTTTAGAGGATTTGGGGGGCAACATTATAAATCACTTTGCACACAACGAATATGGCAATTGTTTAAATAAGATGCTAACATCGTGAAATATGGTAATGACGGGTGATCTAGAACTATCATCAGGTAACATGGCAGGAACCTTTCGAAGAAGCGACCTAGAGTCAACTATTGACTACATGTTAGTTACTGCCCCAATTAGCTCTAGAGCCACCAGGTCAGATAACCAATTTACAATCTTTAGCGATCATGCCATTTTATCACTACAGATAAAAGTATCCATAGGGGAACCCCTACATAGCCAATATGTTGATACTCCAATAGTGGCAAGAAGGAATGGTATACAACTAAAGTGGGCTCATGTTGATCAACCTAAATTGATGGCAGAAATTATATCATCCACACTGAGCAAGATAGCAATTTGCCTAGACCCAGAGGCTAAAGCAGGGGAAACTGTGAAGGCCTTCTGTGATCTCCTACAGAATGTAAAACTGGCTCTTACACGTACAAAAGAAACAAACAATAGACCCGAAAGAGGCTGGTTTGACTCCTCTTGTACAATAGCAAGGAGAGCCCTTATGCATGCTTTGAAAAGCAGACCCAGAATCCCAGATGAAATCAGGGGACTGCGGACTATATATAAACTTACTAGGAGAAATAGAGAGAAGGCTATAAAAGAAATAATTTGGGAGGATCTTGACAAAGCAGTAAAAATGGGTAATACCCATGACTTCTGGAGGATAGTAAATGCACCGCATTTTAAAAACCCGGTAGATCCTACATTAGATAACAACGTAGATGAGGAAGCATGGATAGCCCATTTTGAGAACATCTTTGCCTCAACTATAACACCCCAAACACAATTTGTTAATATGGAAACAACCCACCAGGCTCCCCTTTCTTTTTCACTCTTGGAAGTAAGGAAAAGTCTGATGTCGTGTAGCTCAGGTAAGGCCCCAGGACCGAATGGAGTCCCAATAGATTTTTTTCAGGGAACACCAGAGATATGAGCACCCCTATTAACGAACGTTATGAATAGTATAATCCGAGTTGGTCCTCCACAGTCTTGGTCCGTAGGTGTTATAGTCCCTATTTATAAAAAAGGGGACAGGGCAGATCCCAAAAATTATAGGCAAATTTCCCTGCTTGACACAACAGCAAAACTTATGGGCCGGCTTCTCCTTTCTAAGTTAGAGGGTTGGGCCAAGGAAAATAACATCCTAATCCAGGCCCAATATGGATTCCAGCAGGGAAGGGGCACCGCAGATCAGTGCCTGAATTTGGCACTTATAATAGAAAAATACACCAGGATGAAGGAGGGGAAAATATACATGGCTTTCATGGACCTGTCGGCAGCGTTCAACTGTGTGGTCCATGAAAAATTATGGATTATAATGGGGGAAATGGGGGTTGACCCAGCCATATTCATTTTTATTAGACAGTTGTACTCCAATGCCATGTCTTCGGTCCGATATACTAAAAACGGGGACTGCACACGTTCATTTAAAATCGCCAGAGGAGTAAGGCAGGGATGTGTCCATGCTCCATTCCTATTCTCCATTTACACAAATGGAGTAGAAAATGCCCTAACCAAGACTACAAGAGACGTTCCCATATTTAGTTCGCAACTCCTACCTATTCTAGCATATGCAGATGATGCGGTGCTGATCGCCAGGATAGGGCGCGGTCTTCAACACCTGATATACTCGTATGTACCCTTTATGGACTCATTAGATCTCAGGGTAAACCGCACTAAGTCATTTGTAGTTATGTGGGAGCAAGGAAAAGGGATAGAATTCCCTATTTCCATGTGGAGAACGAGAGGATAGAGGTGGTTGACTCCTTCCCCTATTTGGGGGTTCTCTTTGACAAGGACTTGTCGTGGTCAAGGTTAGTGGAAGGAAGAAAGGGTGTAATGGAAATAACCCTGTCTGCCGTAAAATCATTTGCTAAAAAATTTGGTGCTAGACCTCTCTTACCAATAAGAAACATCTACCAGGCAAAAGTTAAGACAGCAGTAACGTATGGGGCCGGAGTGTGGGGCACTGTAGACACGGGTGCCCTCCAAACTATTGAAAATAAGTTTTTTAAATCTCTAGTGGGCCTCCCTGTCTCTGCCTCTAACTATATTTTACATTTGGAACTGGGCCTTCCTTACATCGCAGATACAATACAGCTGGCCCCCATCCTCCTGTGGCACTCAATCTGGCGAAGGGACACAGTGCCGTTGATGCAAACAATAATCAAGAATTGTTTGAACATGGATAACTGAAGGAGGTCCAGATGGTTGGGTTATGTAGAAACACTCTTGAATAAAATTGGCCTCTCTCAACTGTTTAAGGACCCATCTGCACGTAGAAAGGTCTCAAAGCAAAAGATCAAAACCATGTTTCTGAAGAGGGTGGAGTATGAAAGAATGGAACTCCATAGAGAGAAGCATGCAGCTGTAACCTTTCACTTAAACCCGCCAGTGACAGAGAGAGGATTCTTTTATTTGGCAGATGTCACTAATGCTCAACATAGATTTATACTGTTGAGGTTTCGATTGAACATGATCCCACTCATGTTAGGCTACCCTGATAAAACATATAATCACACTGATCTAATCTTGTGCCCATGTGACAAACTGTCAAAACAAACTGATTTGCACTTATTTTTATTTTGCAGGCTATATCTGAAGGAAAGGAATGACTACTTAAAACCGTTATTACGGAAAATGAATTTTAATCAATGCCGGGTGGCATTATATTTTTTTAAATTTTATCTGATCCCTTGAGTTGTTTTTCGTTAGCTTCGTCTCCTATGGGCCTGCATGAAAAAAGGAAAAAGGGGGATACCATTAGCCACTGGGTCGGCCACTTGATAATCATTTTATATCATATCGGGCTTGATAGGGTAATGACTGGTTTTATATTATGGAAAATTCTTGATTGTTTTTAATTTTTAATTATGGATGAAATGAATTATTTTATTTCTTAAATTGAAGGAATATTGAAAACAGGTTTTTTATCTTGTACTTTTATGATCATTTTGTATTTGATCGAATAAAGGATTTGACTATGACTATGAGAAACAATCTATTTTGAAGGCTGACTTGTTTTCAACAGCTCCCCTTTTGAGTAATACTAATTTTGAGGTTTAAGACATTAACACAACCAGGACATGTCTGCATTTATAATATTTTCTTCATTTCTGCCCCTTGCAGTACTTTGGAGAACGTTGCAGTGATGATCTGGGAGAGCGTTCAGAAGATCCTCCCACCCGGGTTGCTGCATAAAGTGAAGGTTTTCGAAATGGATTTTTGTGGTGTCTCCTATAAAGGACCATCATTTTAATCATCACTGTTTTATTTATAGCTTAAACGTTAATAGGTTTCAAGGGTTAATTGCTAAGTTACGTAAAGTGATGGGAGGAAACCAGTGGGTTAACATGTCTTCCATTCCAATGTTTTTAGCTCATCACTTGTATTACAAAACAGGGACCACTCATATGGTCCTAGCTACAAATAGAAAACATGATATCTTTGAATTGTTACATTGTCCTTTTTTTATCACACGATATGGGGTGGATCTTTTTAAAGAAGAGAAAAGAGCATGTTAATATACACATCAAAGAAAATATTTAAGATTATATTTGGTGAAAAAATAAATCTACTGACTATATTGACTAGGCTTCTCTTTTTCTAACAACGTTCACGTTTTCAAAATTTAGCAGTTATATACCCTATGAAAATTGTGGTGCAAATGGTCACTGTGACAGTAATAGTGCTGCCAAAATGTTGACTCATCCCTACTAGTTTTAAATTAAGGGTTTATCGAAAGTTTTCAAAATATTTCAAGAGCAATGTTAATCAATTAAATCTGGCAATACGATTTGTTCATCACAAGGCAGAAATGTCTTCCAAACAAGACTGTACTCAATGATAAACATATTTTTACCTCCAATAAGACTACACATGCAAGTGGATGGGCAGATTCCTAAGAACCAGGACCGGCTCTAGGGGGTTGCGACCAGTGCCACTGCACCGGGTGCTGACTGCGGGGGGCGCCGTGTTTGCAAGCATAATATGGTTTTATAAGCACCTGCTGTCCTTACTCGCCTCCAGCAATTTTCATACAACAATAAAAATGTCAAGATAACTCTGGTCATTAATGTTCTTCTTGGAGAGAGATCGGAGTTTTGTCTACTGGACGTTTTGACTCAGCCTAAGATAGCGCCAAGGGTTAATATGCCTACTGCAAAGAAAGTGTTCCATGCAAATCACAAAGTGCATAAAATGTAAATAGGTCAGTGCTTTTGTCAGAGAGACCCTTTTGATACTTGCAGTGTCTAAGTAAAAATCCTAATATAGAACATTGAGCTAATAACTGTCATCAAAGATCTGCATGTAAACTGCAAGCTATAGATTAGAGCGTTATGATTTTTCCCCTTAGTCTTTCATTATTCTATAGTTGTAAAAAGGGTTCATTTCAGTAAAAACAAAACATTCTTATTAAATGTAAACCCCCAACCATAGCGTTATGTTTTAAATTCCGTGTCTGTGCTTCTCCAGACCAAGCACTGTTAAACTATACTGTTTGTCAGTGTAGATGACACATGCCTCCTACACCTTGTAGTCCTCTGTCTTATGGAACATTCCTATAACTGATTCACACTCTTATGATTGATTGTCTCTGTGCAATGTGTGTGTGATGTAAAGTGCTCTGACACCCTACATTGATATGAGTGGAGTGGAGTTTAATAACCTTATTAAATGTATCTGGGCGAGAGAGTGGTTATGGAGACTTGAGGGCACTGTTAAAGGGTTGTAGTGAGGGAATTGGTGGTGAACGTGGTGAATGGGGGGTGCCAAATAATATTTTCGCACAGGGCACCACCAGCGCTAAAGCCGGCCCTGCTAAGAACATTGTCAACCCTACAGCATTAATGATCGTTATGATCCAAAGTATACAGATCAAATTACTTGGCAACTTAATCAGGGCTATGATGTCTGCAAATAGGACTAAATGTTGGCACTAACCACTGAAAGACTGAAGTGAAAACATTCAACACTTCCTTTGCAAATGATATGGGTCTGATTCACAAAGGTAAACTTACAATTTTGTGTAAGTTTAAGGCCATTTGCTATTCACAAAGGGATTTTTGAGTAGTATCTTTACGAGTGTGGAGTCTCCACACATAATAAGATAGGTTGTGAATCAGGCCAGTATATATATATATATATATATATATATATATATATATATATATATATATATCTATCTACTGGCGGTCGCCAGTAGATAGTTATAGTTACAACCTATTATCCATAGGAAATCCACGACATTCTATTTGAAATAACTCTCTTGCCGGTTGACGTATCTTCGCGAAATTTTCAAACTTCGTGGGGCGCTCCGGTCCGCTCCTACCCTGAAAGTCTCGGGGTGATACGTCAAGCGGGGGCCGAGAAAAAGGGGGTCCCAAAACGCGTTTTCCCATGCATTTTCCCATAGGAAACTTTAGACACGGCTACAGCTCGAACTGCTGAACGGAATTACACCAAATTTGGCAAAGAGGTAGTTCTTGGTTCAGAAAGAACCCTTTTGTTAAATGGTGTAAATCCGTTCAGTAGTTGCTGAGAAAATCAAAAAGTAAAAGTACATATATATCTATGGGCACGGAGGATTCACGCACCCTGAGCGCACTCCTGCGCGCACCGTCCCGATCACGAGCTGCATGTTAATTGGTTGTCAGCTGGCTGTCAACATTCCGATTCAGGAAATGTTGGCAGTTATTTTGTCCCTCGGTAGAACCGAGGGACAGAAACAAGTGCGCAAAGCGCACAAAGGGGGAGGGTAGAAACACCCTGACCCCCTAGGTTTGCTCAGGGGTCCCACAAGGACCCCCTGGGCAAAAAAAAAATTTTTTTTTAAAATCGGCAGGATGCGCTCAGGGTGCGCGAATCCTGCCGAAAATCGAAGCGCGGTCTCCCGCGCTCGATAGTTAATTGGCCCTCGGGTGGCCCAAGTCCCGGGGGCATGGTGGGGGATACTTAACGTGTGGGGGCCTCAAAGGCCCCCCAAGCCCCGGGGACCGCCACCCCCGGGGCTTTTTAAAAATGGTGCGGGAGGGCTCTGAGCCTTCCCGCAGCCCCGGGGACCACCACCTCCCCGGGCTTTTTAAAAAAATTATTAAACCTGTGTGGGGGCTCCAGCCCCCACACGCCCCGGGACCACCACCTCCCCGGGGCACTAAACATTTTAATATGGGGGTCCGTTACGGACCCCAGAGCCCCGGGACCACCACCTCCCCGGGCTGTGTACTGAATGGGAGGGGGCCGCGCGGCCCCCTCCTGGAGCTCCTTGATGGCCCTGGGGACCACCACCCCCAGGGCCAGCTCCTGCAGTGTCCCGGGTGCCTACCCCGGGACACTGTTGTTTGTAATGACAGGACGGAGCCTCGCGGCTCCCGTCCTGTCATTGCAAACTGCTTTGGATATTGGAAGAGAGAGCAGGAAACCTGCCTCTCTTCCAATATCCAAAGCCGACTAGCTTTACACATGGGGAGCAGCATGTTAGCTGCTCCCCATGTGTAAAGCAATGCCGGCACCCTAGGGACGCGGGGAGCCGGCGGGACTGTGGGGGATTGGGGACCCCCACAGTCCCCAACGAGAGGCCAGGCCCCGGGGATGGGGTCCCCGGGCAAGTAGGCTCGGGAGTGGGGCCACGCGCCCTCCCCCAAAAAAATAAATACATTTAAAAAAAAAAACGGAATGGCCGGCCCCGGGGATGGGGTCCCCGGGGCCTTAATGGCCAGAGGAGGGGGCCACGCAGCCCCACTCCAAAGAATATAAATAAAAACGAGGCCATGCCCCGGGGATGGGGTCCCCGGGCCAATACAGGCCCAGGGAAGGGGGCCACGCGGCCCCTTCCCCGTTTTTTTTTAAAATTACAAATTAAAAAGGGGTAAGGCCCTGGGGGATGGGGTCCCCAGGGCATAAAAACAGGAAAAAGGAAGGGGGCTACACAGCCCCTCTTCAGGGGACAAAATATATATATTTTTTTTAAAACGATCGGCCCGCAGGCCCCGCCCCTTCCTTCACCACTTCGCAAACGCGCCCTGGCGCGTTTGCAGAGGGGAACGACTCCCTTGAATACTGGGGGTCCCTGGGGGCCAACTAGCCCACCAGGAACCTCCAGTATGCGCTAGGGGCTGCGTTGCAGAGAGGTGTAGAGAGGCCACACCCTTTTACACCTCTCTGCAACGCAGCTCTGTGGCGCTTTTGGAGGTATATGGTGGGCTAGTTGGACTCCGGGGACCCTCAGGATTCAAGGGGACTTAATCCCCCAACTTAAAACGCGCCACGTGGCGCGTTAGCACAGTGGTGAAGGGAGGGGCGGGGCTTCAGGTGACATGTGTGAAACAGGCCCCGTGGCGCGTTTTAAGATGGGGAATTAAATCCCTTCAATCCTGAGGGTCTCTGGGGCCAACTAGCCCAACAGGTACATCCAGAAAGCGCCACAGAGCTGCGTTGCAGAGAGGTGTAAAAAGGGGTGTGGCCTCTCTACACGTCTCCTGCAACGCAGCCCCTGGCGCATATTGGAGGTTCCTGGTGGTCTAGTTGGCCCCTAGGGACCCTCAGGATTCAAGGGAACTTAATCCCCAACTTAAAACGCGCCACGGGGCGCGTTTGCAAAGATGTCACCTCAGGCCCCGCCCTCCCTTCACCATTGTGCAAATATTCCTCTAAAATCAGCCGAAATAGGAATTCCGATTTACTCACCTGTTATAAGGAGAGACCTCAGTGCTGTATCTTTCAGCCCAGTACTGGTCCTGAAAAGTAATTTTAACCGTACTTACCGGTAACTTGAATTTCCTTCATAGGCTAACATTGACTGGTTTCACTTGGAAATTCTTCTAAGTGTGGAGTTTTGGAACTTTAAAATATTCCTCTAAAATCAGCCGAAATACGAATTCCGATTTACTCACCTGTTATCAGGAGAGACCTCAGTGCTGCATCTTTCAGCCCAGTACTGATCCTCAAAAGTAATTTTAACCGTACTTACCGGTAATTTGAATTTCCTTCATAGGCTAACATTGACTGGTTTCACTTGGAAATTCTTCTAAGTGTGGAGTTTTGGAACTTTAAAATATTCCTCTAAAATCAGCCGAAATACGAATTCTGATTTACTCACCTGTTATCAGGAGAGACCTCAGTGCTGCATCTTTCAGCCCAGTACTGATCCTGAAAAGTAATTTTAACCGTACTTACCGGTAACTTGAATTTCCTTCATAGGCTAACATTGACTGGTTTCACTTGGAAATTCTTCTAAGTGTGGAGTTTTGGAACTTTAAAATATTCCTCTAAAATCAGCCGAAATACGAATTCCGATTTACTCACCTGTTATCAGGAGAGACCTCAGTGCTGCATCTTTCAGCCCAGTACTGATCCTGAAAAGTAATTTTAACCGTACTTACCGGTAACTTGAATTTCCTTCATAGGCTAACATTGACTGGTTTCACTTGGAAATTCTTCTAAGTGTTGATTTTTGAAACATACAAATATTCCTCTAAAATCAGCCGAAATCCGAATTCTGATTTACTCACCTGTTATCAGGAGAGACCTCAGTGCTGCATCTTTCAGCCCAGTACTGGTCCTGAAAAGTAATTTTAACCGTACTTACCAGTAACTTGAATTTCCTTCCATAGGCTAACATTGACTGGTTTCACTTGGAAATTCTTCTAAGTGTGGAGTTTTGGAACTTTAAAATATTCCTCTAAAATCAGCCGAAATACGAATTCCGATTTACTCACCTGTTATCAGGAGAGACCTCAGTGCTGCATGTTTCAGCCCAGTACTGATCCTCAAAAGTAATTTTAACCGTACTTACCGGTAACTTGAATTTCCTTCATAGGCTAACATTGACTGGTTTTCAGCAAAAAGTTTCAAAGTGTTGATTTTCACAAACTACAAATATTCCTTAAAAATCGCCTGTATGACTTAAACGCATTCTTTCAACTGTTTACAGGAGATGCACCAGTGCTGGATCCAGGATCCAACACTGAGTAAGAAAAAGTAACGATAACAGTTTTTACCTGCTAAGTGAATTTCCTTCCATAGGATAACATTGGTGATTCTATGAGAAAAAGTTTCAAAGTGTCAACTTTTAAAATACAATAATATTCCTTAAAAATCACGACTGTAACCAAAACGCTTTTACTCAACTGTTTACAGGAGATGTACCAGGACTGAATCTAGGATCCAGTCCTGTGGTTACAAAAGTAATCCATAAAGTAACTAATTGCATTTAACTAGAAATTCACATTGAGCTGAATGTTGCATTGTGTTTGAAAATGTGTTGCCCATTGCAACAACTGTAACTACTGTACTTAAAAGTCTATTGCCTATCTGCAAAGTATTTAAACTAAAGTAATTCATTCTGAGAAAGTATTTTTGTAATGTAATGTATAATGTAATTACAATGTAATTTGACAAATAAAATATGTAAAAAAAATTGTTTCTAAAAATGTAGTAAATCAGTATGAAAAAATTAATATAACAATTAATACATTTAAAAATTGTCATTTACAAAACCTTTGAAATTCACTGAAAAACCGTAGGTTTCAGGCACGTTATAGTTAGAAATTAGCATTTAAAAACCTTTGAAATTCACTGAAAAACCATAGGTTTCAGACACGTTATAGTTACAAATTAGCATTTAAAAACCTTTGAAATTCACTGAAAAACCATAGGTTTCAGACACGTTATAGTTACAAATTAGCATTTAAAAACCTTTGAAATTCACTGAAAAAACCATAGGTTTTAGGGACAGTTATAGTTACTTGGACATTGCACTCGTACAAAACCCGTGAAATTCTCCCGTTATAGTTAGTTCAGCTAACTATAACTCGCGCCCGCAATGCACTGCTGATGACGTCACATATTACATCACTCATGACATGGTCAGTGACATCACTGATGACATCACTGATGACATCTCAAATGACATCACTGATGACATCATCCACGTGATAATCTGATGCACCTCCTCACACCCTAATATAACCTTTGATACACCCACTCTAAATTACAGACTGCCATTCGCAAAACCATAGACACTCCAACACCAATAACTACATACCCACTCACTGATTCTTAGGTCTACACACACACATCCACTCACTCACCCGTACAGTCACTCATACTTACGGTCACTCAGTACAGGACTATCATATGCACTCTTACTCCTATATAGACACTCAAACAACGCCACTCATCCATAGAGATACTCACACACCTAGTCAGTCATGCAAATAATTAAACACACTGCCATTTACTCACCTATACAGTTATACACACACCAGCTCACTTACTCATACAAATAGTAGCACATTGTTACGCTCTTATACAATCACTGATACAAGCACACAATCATCCATACAGCCACTATCACAATCACTCACTCTTGCTTATAGCTATTTATATACTCCAACACACATATATACTGCCTTTCACATATGTAGTTACTCACACATGTACCACTGGGACATACATTCACTCACTAACACACTCTTACACACACTTACCCACCCATACAGTCTATCACAGATGCACTCTTGAAACCATCCACCCAGTGAATCACCCACTCACACATCTATGCACAGAGTTGCACACACCCCTCCCACACAAACACTCAGGCACCCATACAGATACTCAGACAAGCATTCAATAACTCATATAGAAAATCATTTAGCTATTCACAAACACATGCAGCCACTTACACAGCAACAGACAGACGGATACAGACATACACCCAGTTTAGTCACTAACCCATGCATTCAGTAAGATACGTTAAATCACTCACTTATAGAGTCAGTCACGCACCTACTAAATCATCCATACAGACACTTACACACCCACTCATTCTTCAATACGTCTTTTCCTATATATTTTAAAAATATTTAAACTTTACAGAAACACACAGTCACTGGATGATGTCATCAGTGATGTCATTTGAGATGTCATCAGTGATGTCATCAGTGATGTCACTGACCATGTCATGAGTGATGTAATATGTGACGTCATCAGCAGTGCATTGTGGGCGCGAGTTATAGTTAGCTGAACTAACTATAACGGGGAATTTCACGGGTTTTGTACGAGTGCAATGTCCAAGTAACTATAACTGTCCCTAAAACCTATGGTTTTTTCAGTGAATTTCAAAGGTTTTTTAAATGCTAATTTGTAACTATAACGTGTCTGAAACCTATGGTTTTTTCAGTGAATATATATATATATATATATTCACTGAAAAACCATAGGCTTTCAGGCACGTTATAGTTAGAAATTAGCATTTAAAAACCTTACAATTCACTGAAAAAACCATAGGTTTTAGGGACAGTTATAGTTAGTTGGACATTGCACTCAGTACAAAACCCGTGAAATTCCCCGTTATAGTTAGTTCAGCTAACTATAACTCGCGCCCCGCAATGCACTGCTGATGACGTCACATATTACATCACTCATGACATGGTCAGTGACATCACTGATGACATCACTGATGACATCTCAAATGACATCACTGATTACATCATCCAGTGACTGTGTGTTTCTGTAAAGTTTAAATATGTTTAATATATATAGGGAAAGGCATATTGAAGAATGAGTGGGTGTATAATTGTCTGAATGGATGATTTAGTAGGTGCGTGACTAACTCCATAAGTTAGTGATTAAACGTATCTTACTGAATGCATGGGTTAGTGACTAAACTGTGTGAATGTCTGTATCCGTCTGTCTGTTGGTGTGTAAGCTGCTGCATGGCTTTCTGAATAGCTACATGAGTGTCTACATGGGTTATTGATTGGTTGTCTGAGTATCTGTATGGGTGCCTGAGTGTTTGTGTGGGTGGGGTGTGTGACTCTGTGCATAGATGTGTGAGTGGGTGATTCACTGGGATGCATGGTTTCAAGAGTAGCATCTGTGATGGACTGTATGAGTGGGTGAGTGTGAGTATGGGTGTGTTAGTGAGTGAATGTATATCTCAGTGGTACATGTGTGAGTAACTACATATGTTAAAGGCAGTATATATGTGTTTTGGAGTATATAAATGGCTATAAGTGAGAGTGTGTGATTGTGAGAGTGGCTGTATGGATGAGTGTGTACTTGTATCAGTGATTGTATAAGAGCGTAAGAATGTGCTAGTATTTGTATGAGTAAGTGAGCTGGTGTGTGTATAACTGTATAGGTTAGTAAATGGCAGTGTGATTAATTATTTGCATGACTGACTAGGTGTGTGAGTACTCTATGGATGAGTGGCGGTGTGTGAGTGTCTATGTAGGTGTATGAGTGCATATGATAGTCCTGTACTGAGTGACCTTAAGTATGAGTGACTGTACAGGTGAGTGAGTGGATGTGTGTGTAGACCTAAGAATCAGTGAGTGGGTATGTAGTTATTGGCGTTGAAGTGTCTATGGTTTTGACAATGGCAGTCTGTAATTTAGAGTGGGTGTATCAAAAGTTATATTAGGGTGTGAGAAGATGCATGAAATTATCACATGGATGACGCTCATCAGTGATGTCATTTGAGATGTCATCAGTGATGTCATCAGTGATGTCACTGACCATGTCATGAGTGATGTAATATGTGACGTCATCAGCAGTGCATTATGAGCGCGAGTTATAGTTAGCTGAACTAACTATAACGGGGAATTTCACGGGTTTTGTACGAGTGCAATGTCCAACTAACTATAACTGTCCCTAAAACCTATGGTTTTTTCATTGAATTTGTAAGGTTTTTAAATGCTAATTTCTAATTATAACGTGCCTGAAACCTATGGTTTTTTCAGTGAATTTCAAAGGTTTTTAAAATGCTAATTCCTAACTATAACATGTCTGAAACCTATGGTTTTTTTCAGTGAATTTCAAAGGTTTTGTAAATGACAATTTTTAAATGTATTAATTGTTATATTTATTTTTTTGATACTGATTTACTACATTTTTTAAACTATTTATTTTTAGATATTTTATTTTTTAAATTACATTGTAATTACATTATACATTACATTAAAAATATACTTTCTCAGAATGAATTACTTTAGTTTAAATACTTTGCAAATAGGCAATAGACTTTTAAGTATAGTAGTTACAGTTGTTGCAATGGGCAACACAATTTAAAACACAATGCAACATTGAGCTCAATGTGAATTTCTAGTTAAATGCAATTAGTTACTTTATGGATTACTTTTCTAACCACAGGACTGGATCCTAGATTCAGTCCTGGGACATCTCCTGTAAACAGTTGAGTAAAAGCGTTTTGGTTACAGTAGTGATTTTTAAGGAATATTATTGTATTTTAAAAGTTGACACTTAGAAACTTTTTCACATAGAATCACCAATGTTATCCTATGGGAGGAAATTCACTTAGCAGGTAAGTAGTGTTATCGTTACTTTTTCTTACTCAGTGGTGGATCCTGGATCCAGCACTGGTGCATCTCCTGTAAACAGTTGAAAGAATGCGTTTAAGTCATACAGGCGATTTTTAAGGAATATTTGTAGTTTGTGAAAATCGACACAAACTTTTCTGCTGAAAACCAGACAATGGATTCCTATGGAAGGAAATCCAAGTTACTAGTAAGTACGGTTAGAATTACTTTTCAGGGTCAGTGCTGGGCTAAAAGATGCAGCACTGGGTTCTCTCCTGATAACAGGTGAGTAAATCGGAATTCGTAGTTCGGCTGATTTTAGAGAAATATTATAAAGTTCCAAAACTCCACACTTTTTTTAATTTAAATTTTTATTGAGCAGAATGGTTAAAATCACAACAACAATGTTTATGTAAAATCAAGCAATTAAAACAATTAATACCATAGAATAGAATAATGTCAGGGGCTTAATTACAGGAGAGAAAATCATTAAGATGGTTCCACTAGCTATATAATACAAGACTGGAATAATACAGCTTTAAGAATCTAATTAGCAATATTTAATGAAATTAGTACAAATGCGAATAACGGTAAAAGCTGACATAAAATGAAATGCTCAAGCAAATAACGATACCGAAATTACTTTACAATCCTAATACCTTATACTCCAATTATCAATGTCAGATAAATAAATGCTGATGGAATTATAATAAAAAGCCTATACACTATCCCTGAAGAATCTTTTCCATTAGATCTAAGAATTCCCAAACAGACGCAAATCTTTTAACAGCTCCTACCCTTTTCGCATACACCTTTTCAAAACCTCTCTGCATATTGCATTTTCTTAAACCACTCCAAAAAGTCGGAACTTTTGTACTCTTCCAACTCTGAAGTATCAATGAACGTGCCACCAGGAAGGAGATAAATAGAAACTTTTCCCCCCCTTTCGAGGTTTAAAATATCTGGAAGAGAACTACAAGAAGTATTCAAAGCCAAAATCTCCGGTTTTTTTTGGTTGATTTTATATCCTCCAATTGCCTCGAACTGGGTAAACTCCCTTATCATTTGATCAATAATATTTTTTTCAGGTTTAAGATATAGAATAATGTCATCAGCAAATAGTTTGATTTTTGACATACCCTCAATTGGAGTTCTAATACTTATATTGTCCCTAATTCTCACTGCAAGAGGTTCTATAAAGAAAGTAAATAACACCGGCGATAGGGGGCACCCCTGCCGTGTCCCCCATTTGATATCGATTGTGCCCGCTAATTCCGAATTAATCCTGATCTGGGCCTTGGCACCTGAGTAGACATTTTGCAACATGGTAATAATTTGTCGAGGGAAACCGAACCTTTCTAACCCATAGAAAAGTGCATCCCAATTAACAAGGTCGAATGCCTTCTCGGCATCGACCATCATTATTATTGCTGGAATTTTCTGAATATTTAGATAATCAATTGCTTGAATTAGCAAAGTCGTATTTGATGACATTAGCCGGCCAGTTATAAATCCTGATTGATCTAGATGTATTACCTGTTGGGCGACCGGTGAAACTCGATTGGCCCATATTTTCATCAATAATTTATAGTCAGCATTTAAAAGACTAATAGGCCTATAAGAGCCAACCTCCCTGGGATTCTTCCCCTTTTAACAAAACTAACTATGGAAGATTCTTTAAAAGCCACAGGGATATCGCCCCCATCTTTTATTTGATTAAAAAGTTCAAGCAGGAATGGAAATAATTCACCTGAAAAAACTTTATAAAATTCGGTCGGCAAACCATCATTCCCCCAGGCCTTACCTGCTGGCATTGAGGACAAAGCTCTAGAAATTTCTTCTGGTGATATATCAGCTAATAAAGCCTCTCTGTGCCCTGCAGTAATCTGCGGGAGAACTAAGTCATCAAAATAGGTCTGAATAGTTTGCATCGATATATTATATTCAGTAGAATAAAGATTTGTATAGTGTTCTAAAAATCATTTTGAGATACTATCCTGCCCACTAGTTGTATTCTGAGTCCCAGGGATTAGCACTTCCTCAATAAACGCTGCTTCTTGTTTGGCTCTTGAAGACCAGGCCAGTAGCTTTCCTACCATCTGACTCTCTTCATATATTTTCTGTTGATATGTTTTAGAGCAACTGATCTCTTCCATGACAAAGAACTCTCGCAATTCTTGTTTGGCCCTAAATAATTCCTGCCCGGCTTCCCGTCCCCTTGCCGAAAACCAGCTCTCTTTTTAGCCAAGGCGACTTCGACCGCTTTCTGGAGTTCCTCAATCCGTAATCTCCGCTCTTTACTTTGTTTTGCTATAAAAGCAATCATTTGACCTCTTACAGAAGCTTTAAACGCGCCCCAAACTGAGAATAGCCTTGCAGTACCGCTATTAATCATAAAAACTGTTTAATCCATTCATGCATATTATTAACCCATTGCTGATTGGTTACAAGAAGTCTATCCATCTGCCACCTGGATTTCTTTCTGGCCCCCAACACCAGATCAACATCAAGTTTAACTATAGAGTGATCCGAAAATGAGTTGGCTATAATCTCAGTATTTGAACATTTCAAGGAACGTGACACTAAAAAAAAATCAATGCGAGAAGCAGATTTAAATTGGGAGGAATAATAAGTAAATTGTTTTAGTGCAGCATGGGTTCTTCTCCACGGATCCACCAACTGATAATCTTGTTGCATGGAATCCAGTAATTTTTTAGTTCTAGGTTTCATCTGTTTTTTTGCTTTATTTGATGTATCCAATTGTAGATCTTGAATAAAATTAAAATCCCCCCAAAAAATAATTGGGCCGGGTGCCGCTCTAACTTTATCATTAATTCTTTTTAGCACCAAATAATCATCAACAACTGGTGCATAATAGTTCACAAGGTTCAACAGATTACCATTTGCCTTTAACACAATCCAAATCCATCTGCCAAATGGATCTTTAGTGATTTGAATGATATCCCATTTGACCCCTCTACCAAGATATACAGCAAACCCCTTATAGCTGCCTCGCGCAGATGCAAAATAAGCCATACTAAAATACTTAGGAATAAACAAATTCGGTTGGTTTGTTTTGAGATGAGTCGCCTGTAAAAAAGAATTTGAGGGGAAAAAGCTGTCAGCCATCTAATCAGGCTACCATACTTCCGCCTATTGGATATACCATTAACATTCATAGAAAGAATACAAATCTTGTTAACCATTTTTAAGGTTACTATTTAAATCAAACATATCAGTAAACTTGCCCAGTTTTTCAATATTAGTGAACCAGCCACTCCTTCCTACATAATAAAAAACATTTTTCTGCTTGATTCCCTTTGTGCACCTTTCTTTATATTTTCTCAACACCTTTCTCTTTTTAATCCATTCTGCTCTTTTTCTTTTTCACCCCCACCACCCTTCTGCAATGCCCTAACCCTACCCAACCTTGGTGATACGGGCCATTCTCCCCACCACACTGCCCACATCACCCCCAACCCTAAAACTCTTATTTTATACTTTTTGTGGTGCCCTGGAATTGCACCTTAGGTGACCCCTCCCACCCCGACAGAACCGTGACACAAAAAACACCAAAAAATACCCCAAAGTTAACCCTTATCATTTAACAACCGAGATCTCCTCTAATAACCCCTGGGCATCTTCTATGTTGGAAAAGATATGAAACTTTCCCGCACGAGAACACGTAATTTAGACTGTTGTGCTATGGACGCTTGTGCGCCTTGTGCCTTAAACAGAAGAAGTAGTTTCACAAACTCTTTTCGTCGCCTCGCAGCCGAAGCAGACATATCAGAAAAGATTCTACAGGTTGATGTCTCGTTTATTGCAAATTGACGCTGTTGAATGGCTTTAGTCAAAACTTTTTCTTTGATCCTATAGTCCGCAAAGTTGACTAGAATGGTTCTGGGAGTATTAAGATTCGGTGTCAGATGTGGTGGGACCCGATGGGCCCTGGTGACCGTCAAATCCCGGTATATTCTGGCAGAACTTTCTGTTTAATGAACGCTTCCACCCATTGCACCGGTTGAACCCCCTCACTCCTCTCCGGGACCCCTACTATACGTAGGTTTGATCGACGTGAATGGTTTTCCAACTCCTCGAGTTTACTCATGAGGAACTTCTTATCCTTAGTTGTTTCGTTGAGTTTAATCGACATTGAGCCTATTTGGTCCTCTAGCTTAGAAATTCTAGTCTCTGCTTCTTGAATTTTTTTCCGGGAGACCAGCAACCGCCTCTTCTATTTTGCTAAGGCGTTGATGGAGAGAGGCAATTTCATACTCTTGTGACTTCTTCATGTCCCTGATCTCCTCAAGAATTGTATTTAATAAAACTTTAATATCCATCTGCCTTGAAGCACTTTCAGCACTTTCATCAGAGGTATTAATTTCAGCGACTGCATTATTACTGGGATTTGAAGTAGCTATCTCAACTTGCCCAGTTACTGGCCTGATCAATTGACTCTTAGCGGCGTCCTGGCCATCTTGAGGATATCCCGGTGGTGATTCTAACTCCGGTGCTAATACATGTAATTGATCGAGCTGACATATGGCGCTCGGATTCGAAGTTTGAGCTTCTCTAAATAGACTTTGAGTTTGAGGCTCCACTTCTTGGGTAGCGCCACTTGACTTAAGTTGTAGGATATTTAAAGAGGGAGGAGAGGGAGACTGAATCAAAGCAGATTTTAGGAGATTTAGTGGGGAAACAGCCTGGGAGATCTTCCTCCTGGTTTAACCATTACAGGGGGCAGTGAAAATATTTGTTGATCATTGACGAGCACATTAATCTGTTCTACTGCCTCCTGTTGCGTCGACTGCTGGCTCTTTTTATGAAAAAGGGGGAACTCTTTAATAGTACTCCCTTCTCCTTTGTTGTCTCCAACCAGGGAGTTCCCCTCCTTTCCTGGTATGGCAGCAGTGTCCTCTCTTATAGCCTCTCTTATAGCCTGGGGCACATCTGTCCTATCTTCGAGGAGCCCCCCGCACTGCTCCAGGGTCCCTTCTTCTTCAGAGCTCTCAAAGCTAGAGCAGATGGATGGACAGTCAGCTCTCTGTCCCGTTTTAGCTATGGAGGCACTTATTTTCTTTGAGAGCGCCAAGCGCGTTTTAACTTTTAAATTTGTCGCAACATCGCTCTTGACATGATAGTTGTTTATCCTATTGTGCCGAGCCGTTTTGCTACCACCAGCTTTCTTCTCCATTGTTTAACAACTGCTTTTTCCTCACTTTCTCTGCTTTTTCCTACCTTCCCTCAGACAACTTCTCCTTCCTTTTTTTTTTTTTTTAAGCGCCTTGACTCCCCTCTCCTCACCTGTCTCCTGACGTTGTTAAATCCAGACAGCCGCTTGAACTCAGCCTGTCAACCGAGTTAACGCCCGATCAGACCTGATTCCCGTGCTGTTCAGTTCACACAACTCACTGTAGAGCCGAGCTCCAGCCCAACTCATCCACCTCTCATACTGCAGCTCGAATCAGAGGTCGTTAGTTTCCTGCAAGTTGGTTTCCAGCCATAATGCCACAATGCCGGTCCAAAACCACAGCCACCTTCCTGTAAAGTCGAGGCGTCGCAGCAGTGAATCACCAGAAAATCAGTAAATCACCATCCGAAAGAAAACACTCCTGCTGCGGCAACCTCCGCCGCCATCAAACACTGCCGCTGGCGCTGCCGACGCTGACGCTGCCGAGGTGAAGAGGAATCACCTGTGGCTACGTGGAATATTATAAAGTTCCAAAACTCCACACTTAGAAGAATTTCCAAGTGAAACCAGTCAATGTTAGCCTATGGAAGGAAATTCAAGTTACTGGTAAGTACGGTTAGAATTACTTTTCAGGATCAGTACTGGGCTCAAAGATGCAGCACTAAGGTCTCTCCTGATAACAGGTGAGTAAATCGAAATTCGTAGTTTGGCTGATTTTAGAGGAATATTTGTATGTTTCAAAAATCGACACTTAGAAACGTTTTCAGCAAAAAGCAGGCAATGATATCCTATGGAAGGAAATTCAAGTTACTGGTAAGTACGGTTAAAATTACTTTTCAGGATCAGTACTGGGCTCAAAGATGCAGCACTGAGGTCTCTCCTGATAACAGGTGAGTAATTCGGAATTCGTAGTTCGGCTGATTTTAGAGGAATATTATAAAGTTCCAAAACTCCACACTTAGAAGAATTTCCAAGTGAAACCAGTCAATGTTAGCCTAAGAAGGAAATTCAAGTTACTGGTAAGTACGGTTAGAATTACTTTTCAGGATCAGTACTGGGCTCAAAGATGCAGCACTGAGGTCTCTCCTGATAACAGGTGAGTAAATCGGAATTCGTAGTTCGGCTGATTTTAGAGGAATATTATAAAGTTCCAAAACTCCACACTTAGAAGAATTTCCAAGTGAAACCAGTCAATCTTAGCCTATGGAAGGAAATTCAAGTTACTGGTAAGTACGGTTAGAATTACTTCTCAGGATCAGTACTGGGCTTAAAGATGCAGCACTGAGGTATCTCCTGATAACAGGTGAGTAAATCATATTTCGTAGTTCGGCTGATTTTAGAGGAATATTTGTATGTTTCAAAAATCGACACTTAGAAACTTTTTCAGCAAAAAGCAGACAATGATATCCTATGGAAGGAAATTCAAGTTACTGGTAAGTACGGTTAAAATTACTTTTCAGGATCAGTACTGGGCTCAAAGATGCAGCACTGAGGTCTCTCCTGATAACAGGTGAGTAAATCGGAATTCGTAGTTCGGCTGATTTTAGAGGAATATTTGCACAATGGTGAAGGAAGGGGGTGGGGACTGCGGGGACATGTCTGCAAACACGCCCTGTGGCACGTTTTAAGTTGGAGAATGAATTCCTCCTCAATCCCGAGGGTCCCTAGGGGCCAACTAGCCCACCAGATACCTCCAGTATGCGCCAGAGAGCTGCGTTGCAGAGAGGTGTTCAGAGGCCACGCCGCTTTGCACCTCTCTGCAACGCAGCTCTGTGGTGCTTTCTGGATGTACCTGGTGGGCTAGTTGGCCCTCAGGGACCCTCAGGATTGAAGGGATTTAATTCCCCATCTTAAAAGCGCCACGGGGCCTGTTTGCACACATGTCACCTGAAGCCCCGCCCTCCCCTTCACCACTGTGCAAACACGCCCGTGGCACGTATTAAGTTGGGGTATTAAGTCCCCTTGAATCATGAGGGTCCCGGGGTCCAACTAGCCCACCCTGTACCTTCCAGTATGCGCCAGGAGCTGCATTGCAGAGAGGTAGTTCAGAGGCCACGTCCCTTTTACACCTCTCTGCAACGCAGCTCTGTGGTGCTTTCTGAACGTACCTGGTGGGCTAGTTGGCTCTCAGGACCCTCAGCATTGAAGGGATTTAATTCCTCATCTTAAAACGCGCCACAGGGCCTGTTTGCACATGTCACCTAAAGCCCCGCCCCTCCCTTCACCACTGTGCAAACGCGCCCGTGGAGCATTTTAAGTTGGGTTATTAAGTCCCCTTGAATCCTGAGGGTCCCTGGAGTCCAACTAGCCCACCATATACCTCCAAAAAGCGCCACAGAGCTGCATTGCAGAGAGGTGTAAAAAGGGGCGTGGCCTTTGTACACCTCTCTGCAACGCAGCCCCCTGGCGCATACTGGGGGTTCCTGGTGGGCTAGTTGGCCCTCAGGACCCCCAGTATTCAAGGGGAATTACTTCCTTCTTAAAACGCGCCAGGGGCGCGTTGCAGACTGCTGCAGGGAGGGGCAGGGCCTCCGGCACAATGCTGGTCTTTGTTTTTTTTCTTTTTTTTTTTTTTTGTATGGGAGGGGGGGCTGCGTGGCCCCCCTTCCCTCGGCCACTTTTGGCCCCGGGGACGCCATCCCCCGGGGCCTGAGTATTTTCTTTTTATTAAAAAAAACAGGAAGGGGGCCGCGTGGCCCCCCTTCCCTGGGCCTCTATTGGCCCTGGGGACCCCATCCCCCGGGGCATGCCCTCTTTTTTTTTTTTATTAAAATATTTGGAGGGGGGCTGCGTGGACCCCCTCCTGGGCCACTACTAGCCCCGGGGACCCCATCCGCCGGGGCTGGCCCTCTCCATT
Source organism: Calotriton arnoldi (assembly GCA_963921515.1). NCBI lineage: Eukaryota > Metazoa > Chordata > Amphibia > Caudata > Salamandridae > Calotriton > Calotriton arnoldi. Next base: position 62,213 of record CAWUFW010015642.1, on the reverse strand, counting down.
GGGGACCGTGGGGGGATCCCCAATCCCCCCACGGTCCCGCCGGCTCCCCGCGTCCTTCGGGAGCCGGCATTGCTTTTCCACATGGGGAGCTGCTAAGATACAGCTCCCCGTGTGGAAAAGCAATCAGCTTTGGTTTTGGAGAGAGCTATGACAGGACGGGAGCCGCGAGGCTCCCGTCCTGTCATAGCAAACTACAGTGTCCCGGGGTAGGCACCCCGGGACTCTGCAGGAGCCGGCCCTGGGGGTGGTGCTCCCCAGGGCCATCACGGGCTCCAGGAGGGGCCGCGCGGCCCCCCTCCCAACCAATGCACATCCCTGGGGAGGTGGTGGTCCTCGGGCTCGGGGTCCTTAACGGACCCCCTAATTTACATGTTAGAGCCCCGGGAGGCGGTCCCGGGCGTGTGGGGGCTCGAGCCCCCACACATGTTAGTTTATTTAAAAAAAGAAGCACCATTATTTTTTTAAAGCCCCGGGGGGGTGGCGGTCCCCGGGGATTGAGGGGGCCTTAGAGGCCCCCCACACATAAATATAAAAAACCCTGCATACCCCCAGGACTTGGGCCACCCGGGGGCCAAATAGCATCGAAGCGCGGAGACCGCGCTCGATTTTTTTTCCGGCTAGATCTGCGCACCCAGCGCGTTTTGCCGATTTAAAAAAAAATAATAATAATTTTTTGCCCTGAGCAGGCCTAGGGGTCAGGGTGTTTCTACCCTGCCCCCTTTTGCGTTTTTTGCGTCTGTTTTCTCTTTTCTTGTGCCTCGGTTCTACCGAGGCACAAGATGGCTGCCAACACGTCCTGGTTTGGAGTGTTGACAGCCAATTAGCATACAGCTCGTGATCGGGAGGGTGCGCGGATCCTCCGCGGCCATAGATATATATGTGTTTTTACTTTTGATTTTCTCAGCAACTACTGAACGGATTTACACCATTTAACAAAAAGGGTTCTTTCTGAACCAAGAACTAGCTCTTTCCCAAATTTGGTGTAATTCCGTTCAGCAGTTCAAGCTGTAGCCGTGTCTAAAGTTTCCTATGGAAAATTGCATGGGGAAAACACGTTTTGGGACCCCCCTTTTTTCTCGGCCCCCGCTTTACGAATCACCCCGAAACTTTCAGGATAGGAGCGAACCAGAGCGGGCCACAAAGTTTGAAAATTTCGCGAACATTCGTCAACCGTCGCCAAAGTTATTTCAAATAGAATGTTGCGGATTTCCTATGGAAAATAGGTCCTAACTATAACTATCCACTGGCGACCGCCAGTAGATAATATATATTTATATATATATATATATATATATATATATATATATATATATATATATATATATATATATATATATATATATATATTATCTACTGACGGTCGCCAGTAGGTAGTTATAGTTAGGACCTAGTTTCCTTTGGAAAAGCGTTTTTTGATTTGTCAATATCCTTGCCGTCGTTTGACGAATCTTCGTGAAATTTTCCCAAAAATAGGGCCGGACTGCTCAGTTTGTGTGTTGAAAAGTTTCGGGGTGATTCATCAAGCGGGGGCTGAAGAAAAAGGGGGGTCCTAAAACGCATTTTCTCCATGTTATTTTCCATAGGAACTTTATTACAAGCTACAGCCTCACCAGCTGAACAGAATTACACCAAATTTGGCAAAAAGGTAGGTCTTGGTTTAGAGTGCGCCCTTTTTGTTAAATGGTGTAAATCTGTTCAGTAGTTCCTGAGAAATTTAAAAAGAAAAATATCGATATCTGAGCACCGAGGAGGGTTCGCGAACCCTCCTGAGCACGAGCTTCACTCTAATTGGCTGCCAACACTCCAAACCAGGAAGTGTTGGCAGCCATCTTGTGACTCGGTAACCGAGTCACAAGAAAAGAGAGGAAAAAAGGTTGAAAAACAAGAAAAGGGTGCAGGGTAGAAATAGGCCTGCTCAGGGGGTCCCACAAGGACCCCCAGGGCAAAAAAAAGCATTTATTTTTTAAATACGGCAGAATTCGCGTTGGGGTCGCAAATCCTGCCGTGAAAATAAAAACACAATGAAGCGCGGGCTTCCGCGCTTCGTTTTCAAAAAGCCCCTGGGTGGGCCAGGTCCCGGGGGCAATTAGTGATTAATTTGCAGGGGCCCACGGGGGCCCCCGCAGCCCCGGGGACTGCCACCTCCCCGGGGCTTATTAATTTGAATGCGGGGGCATGTGGCCCCCCCGCAGCCCCGGGGACCACCACCTCCCCAGGGCATTCAAATTTAAAAGGAGGGGCCTCGCTGGCCTCCGAGCCCCGGGGACTGCTACCTCCCGGGGCTGAAATTAAAATAAAAGTGTGTGGGGGCTCCTGCCCTCCCCACACTGCCCCGGGGACCACCACCTCCCTGGGGCATTGAATATTTAAATACGGGACCACCACCTCCCTGGGGCTATGCAAATGGATGGAGGCCCCCCTCCTGGAGCCCTCGATGGCCCTGGGGACTGCCACCCCCCAGGGCCAGCTCCTGCAATGTCCTGGGGTGCCCACCCCGGGACATTGCTGTTTGCTATAGCAAACACTGCTTTGCTTCATTGAAGCGAGAGCAGGGAAACCTGCTCTCGCTTCAATGAAGCAAAGCAGAATTGCTTTTGAGCAAGGGGAGCTGTATGTCAGCAGCTCCCCTTGCTCAAAAGCAATGCCGGCTCCCGCAGGAGGCCGGGAGCCGGCAGGACCGTGGGGTCATTGGGGCTCCCCCCACGGTCCCAATCAGAGAGGCCAGGCCCCGGGGGATGGGTCCCCATGGCCAAAAGTGGCCCTGGAGGGGGGCCACGCGTTCCCCCTTCCCTCTAATAAACAAAATAATAATTTTTAAAAAAATGAAAAGGCCGGCCCCGGGGGATGGGGTCCCCGGGGCCATAATTGGCCTGAGGAGGGGGCCCATGCAGCCCCCCTCCACATAAATAAATAAAAAAATATTTTTAAAAGTCTGGCCATGCCCCGGGGGATGGGGTCCCCGGGGCCGAAATTGGCCGTGCGGCACCCTTCCCGTTTTTTTATTTTTTCTTAAAAAAAATAGGGGTCAGGCCCTGGGGGATGGGGTCCCCAGGGCCCAAAAAATGTAAATGAAAGGGTGCCACACAGCCCCCCTTGTAAAAAAAAAAAAAAAGAAACGGCATTTCACCGGAGACCACGCCCCCTTTCTCCACCACTCTGCAAACGCGCCCCCTGGCACGTTGTTAGATGGGGAATTAATTTGAGATGTCATCAGTGATGTCATCAGTGATGTCACTGACCATGTCATGAGTGATGTAATATGTGACGTCATCAGCAGTGCATTGCGGGGGCGCGAGTTATAGTTAGCTGAACTAACTATAACGTCCGAATTTCACTGGTTTTGTACGAGTGAAATGTCCAACTAACTATAACGTCCCTTTTCAGTGAATATATATATGTATATATATTATCTACTGGCGGTCGCCAGTAGATAGTTATAGTTAGGACCTATTATCCATAGGAAATCCGCGACATTCTATTTGCAATAACGTTGGCGCCGGTTGACGAATCTTCGCGAAAGCTTCCAACTTGTTGGGGCGCTCCGGTCCGCTCCTACCCTGAAAGTCTCGGGGTGATACGTCAAGCGGGGGCCGAGAAAAAGGGGGGTCCCAAAACGCGTTTTCCCCATTCATTTTTCCATAGGAACCTTTAGTCGCAGTTACAGCCCGAACTGCTGGAACGGAATTACCCCAAATTTGGCAAAGAGGTAGCCCTTGGTTCAGACTGGTGCCTTTTGCTAAAATGGTGTAAATCCGTTCAGTAGTTCCTGAGAAATTCACAATTAAAATCACATATATATCTATGGGCGCGTCGGATCCGCGTACCCTCCCGATCACGAGCTGCATGCTAATTGGCTGTCAACACTCCAAATCAAGAAGTGTTGGCAGCCATTTTGTCCCTCGGTAGAACCGAGGGACAGAAACAAGTGCGCAAAGCGCAAAAGGGAGCAGGGTAGAAACACCCTGACCTCCTAGGTCTGCTCAGGGGTCCCACAAGGACCCCCTGGGCAGAAAAAGCATTTTTTTTTTAAATCGGCGGGATGCGCTTAGGGTGCGCGGATCCCGCCGAGAAAAAAAAGAAACAAGTGCGCAAAACACACAAAGGGGGCAGGGTAGAAACACCCTAACCCCCTAGGCCTGCTCAGGGGGTCCCACAAGGACCCCCTGGGCAAAGAAAAGCATTTTTTTTTTTTTTAAAAATCGGCAGGATGCGCTCAGGGTGCGCGCACCCTGCAAAAAAAATAAAATCGAGGCGCGGTTACCCGCGCTCGATAAATTTGCCTCGGGTGGGCCAAGTCCCGGGGGCATGCTGAGGGGGTTTATTTTATGTATGGGGGCCTCTAAGGGCTCCCCAAGCCCGGGGACCGCCACCCCCGGAGCTTTATTTGAAAGTAGCGGGAGGGCTCTGAGCCCTCCCGCAGCCCCGGGACCACCACCTCCCGGGGCTTCTTTATTAAATTAACATGTGTGGGGGCTCCAGCCCCCCACACGCCCGGGACCACCACCTCCCTGGGGCACTAACAAAATTGAAAATGGGGGTCCGTTAAGGACCCCGAGCCCCGGGACCACCACCTCCCCGGGGCTGTGCATTTGGATGGGAGGGGGCCGCGCGGCCCCCCTCCTGGAGCCTGTGGTGGCCCTAGGGACCGCCACCCCCAGGGCCGGCTCCTGCAGTGTCCCGGGTGCCTACCCCGGGACACTGCTGTTTGCAATGACAGGATGGAGCCTCGCGGCTCCCGTCCTGTCATTGCAAACTGCTTTGGATATTGGAAGAGAGAGCAGGAAACCTGCTCTCGCTTCCAATATCCAAAGACAATTGCTTTCCACATGGGGAGCAGCATGTTAGCTGCTCCCCATGTGGAAAGCAATGCCGGCTCGCGCAGGAGGCGGGGAGCCGGCGGGACTGTGGGGGTTTGGGGACCCCCACAGTCCCCAACCAGAGGCCATGCCCCGGGGATGGGGTCCCCGGGGCAAGTAGTGGCCCAGGAGGGGGCCACGCGGCCCACCTCCCCAGAAATAATTTTTTTAAAAGGCCTGCCCCGGGGATGGGGACCCCGGGGCAAAAGGAGGCCTGAGGAGGGGGCCACGCAGCCCCCTCCTTAAAAATTTATGAAAAAGTAGGCCATGCCCGGGGGATGGGGTCCCCGGGGTAGGATTCGGCCAGGGGAGGGGGCCACGCGGCCCTCTTCCCGTATAATAAAAAAAAAAAAAAAGGGGATAAGGCCCTGGGGGATGGGGTCCCCAGGGCCCAAAAATAGGAAAAGGAAGGGGGCCACACAGCCCCCTTCAGGAAAAAAAAAAAACGATCGGGCCGCAGGCCCCGCCCCTTCCTTCACCACTCTGCAAACGCGCCCCTGGCGCGTTTGCAGATGGGGAAGTAATTCCTCGTCAATACTGGGGTCCCTGGGCCCAACTAGCCCACCAGGAACCTCCAGTATGCGCCAGGGGCTGCGTTGCAGAGAGGTGTAAAGAGGCCACGCCCCTTTACACCTCTCTGCAAGGCAGCTCTGTGGCGCTTTTGGATATACCTGTTGGGCTAGTTGGCCCCCAGGGACCCTCAGGATTCAAGGGGAGTTAATCCCCCGACTTAAAACGCGCCACGGGCGCGTTTGCACAGTGGTGAAGGGAGGGGGCGGGGCTTCAGGTGACATGTGTGCAAACAGGCCCCGTGGCGTGTTTTAAGATGGGGATTAAGTCCCCTTGAATCCTGAGGGTCCCTGGAGTCCAACTAGCCCACCATGTACTTCCAAAGCGCCACAGAGCTGCCTTGCAGAGAGGTGTAAAGGGGTGTGGCCTCTGTACACGTCTCTGCAACGCAGCCCCTGGCGCATACTGGAGGTTCCTGGTGGGCTAGTTGGCCCCAGGACCCTCATGATTAAAGGGACTTAATCCTCAACTTAAAACGCGCCACGGGCGCGTTTGCACAGATGTCACCTCAGGCCCCGCCCCTCCCTTCACCATTGTGCAAATATACCTCTAAAATCAGCCGAAATACGAATTTCGATTTACTCACCTGTTATCAGGAGAGACCTCAGTGCTGCATCTTTCAGCCCAGTACTGATCCTGAAAAGTAATATTAACCGTACTTACCAGTAACTTGAATTTCCTTCCATAGGATATCATTGCCTGCTTTTTGCTGAAAAAAGTTTCTAAGTGTCGATTTTTGAAACATACAAATATTCCTCTAAAATCAGCCAAAATACGAATTCCGATTTACTCACCTGTGATCAGGAGAGACCTCAGTGCTGCATCTTTCAGTCCAGTACTGATTCTGAAAAGTAATTTTAACCGTACTTACCAGTAACTTGAATTTCCTTCCATAGGATATCATTGCCTGCTTTTTGCTGAAAAAGTTTCTAAGTGTCGATTTTTGAAACATACAAATATTCCTCTAAAATCAGCCAAAATACGAATTCCGATTTACTCACCTGTTATCAGGAGAGACCTCAGTGCTGCATCTTTCAGTCCAGTACTGATCCTGAAAAGTAATTTTAACCGTACTTACCAGTAACTTGAATTTCCTTCCATAGGATATCATTGCCTGCTTTTTGCTGAAAAAGTTTCTAAGTGTCGATTTTTGAAACATACAAATATTCCTCTAAAATCAGCCGAAATACGAATTCCGATTTACTCACCTGTTATCAGGAGAGACCTCAGTGCTGCATCTTTCAGCCCAGTACTGATCCTGAAAAGTAATTTTAACCGTACTTACCAGTAACTTGAATTTCCTTCCATAGGATATCATTGCCTGCTTTTTGCTGAAAAAGTTTCTAAGTGTCGATTTTTGAAACATACAAATATTCCTCTAAAATCAGCCGAAATACGAATTCCGATTTACTCACCTGTTATCAGGAGAGAACCCAGTGCTGCATCTTTTGCCCAGCACTGACCCTGAAAAGTAATTTTAACCGTACTTACCAGTAACTTGTATTTCCTTCCATAGGAATCCATTGTCTGGTTTTCAGCAGAAAAGTTTCAAAGTGTCGATTTTCACAAACTACAAATATTCCTTAAAAATCGCCTGTATGACTTAAACGCATTCTTTCAACTGTTTACAGGAGATGCACCAGTGCTGGATCCAGGATCCACCACTGAGTGAGAAAAAGTAACGATAACACTACTTACCTGCTAAGTGAATTTCCTCCCATAGGATAACATTGGTGATTCTATGTGAAAAAGTTTCTAAGTGTCAACTTTTAAAATACAATAATATTCCTTAAAAATCACTACTGTAACCAAAACGCTTTTACTCAACTGTTTACAGGAGATGTCCCAGGACTGAATCTAGGATCCAGTCCTGTGGTTAGAAAAGTAATCCATAAAGTAACTAATTGCATTTAGCTAGAAATTCACATTGAGCTCAATGTTGCATTGTGTTTGAAATTGTGTTGCCCATTGCAACAACTGTAACTACTGTACTTAAAAGTCTATTGCCTATTTGCAAAGTATTTAAAGTAAATTAATTCATTCTGAGAAAGTATATTTTGTAATGTAATGTATAATGTAATTACAATGTAATTTAAAAAATAAAATATCTAAAAATAAATAGTTTAAAAAAATGTAGTAAATCAGTATGAAAAAATAAAAATAACAATTAATACATTTAAAAATTGGCATTTACAAAACCTTTGAAATTCACTGAAAAACCATAGGTTTCAGACATGTTATAGTTAGAAATTAGCATTTAAAAACCTTTGAAATTCACTGAAAAAACCATAGGTTTCAGGCACGTTATAGTTAGAAATTAGCATTTAAAAACCTTTGAAATTCACTGAAAAAACCATAGGTTTTAGGGACAGTTGTAGTTACTTGGACATTGCACTCGTACAAAACCCGTGAAATTCCCCCGTTATAGTTAGTTCAGCTAACTATAACTTGCGCCCGCAATGCACTGCTGATGACGTCACATATTACATCACTCATGACATGGTCAGTGACATCACTGATGACATCACTGATGACATCTCAAATGACATCACTGATGACATCAACCATGTGATAATTTCATGCATCTTCTCACACCCTAATATAACTTTTGATACACCCACTCTAAATTACAGACTGCCATTCTCAAAAACAAAGACACTCCAACACCAATAACTACATACCCACTCACTGATTCTTAGGTCTACACACACATCCACTCACTCACCCGTACAGTCACTCATACTTACGGTCACTCAGTACAGGACTATCATATGCACTCATACACCTATATAAACACTGACACACTGCCACTCATCCATAGAGGTACTCACACACCTAGTCAGTCATGCAAAAATGTAATCACACACCCATTTACTCACCTATACAGTTATACACACACCAGCTCACTTACTCATACAAATACTAGCACATTCTTACGCTCTTATACAATAACTGATACAAGCACACACACATCCATACAGCCACTCTCACAATCACACACTCTCACGTATAGCCTTTTAAATACTCTAACACATATATATACTTCCTTTTACATATGTAGTTACTCGCACATGTACCACTGAGATATACATTCACTCACTAACACACCCATACACACACTCACCCACCCAAGCAGTCCATCACAGACGCACTCTTCAAATCATGCACCCAGTGAATCACCCACTCACACATTTATGCACAGAGTCGCACACACCCCTCCCACACAAACACTCAGGCACCCATACAGATACTCACACAAGCATTCATTAACTAATATAGACACTCATGTAGCTATTCACAAACACATGCAGCCACTTACACAGCAACAGACAGACGGATACAGACATTCACCCAGTTTAGTCACTAACCCATGCATTCAGTAAGATACGTTAAATCACTCACTTATACAGTCAGTCACGCACCTACTAAATCATCCATACAGACACTTACACACCCACTCATTCTTCAATACGTCTTTTCCTATATATATTAAAAATATTTAAACTTTACAGAAACACACAGTCACTGGATGATGTCAACAGTGATGTCATTTGAGATGTCATCAGTGATGTCATCAGTGATGTCACTGACCATGTCATGAGTGATGTAATATGTGACGTCATCAGCAGTGCATTGTGGGGCGCGAGTTATAGTTAGCTGGACTAACTATAACGGGGAATTTCACGGGTTTTGTACGAGTGAAATGTCCAACTAACTATAACTGTCCCTAAAACCTATGGTTTTTTCAGTGAATTTCAAAGGTTTTTTAAATGCTAATTTGTAACTATAACGTCCCTGAAACCTATGGTTTTTTCAGTGAATATATATATATGTATATATTATCTACTGGCGGTCGCCAGTAGATAGTTATAGTTAGGACCTATTTTCCATAGGAAATCCGCAACATTCTATTCCCAATAACTTTGGCGCCGGTTGACGAATCTTTGCGAAATTTTCAAAACTTACGGCCCGCACCGGTCCGCTCCTATCTTGAAAGTTTCGGGGTGATTCGTCAAGTGGGGGCCGAGAAAAAAGGGGGGTCCCAAAACGTGTTTTACCCATGCAATTTTCCATAGGAACCTTTAGTCGCAGCTACAGCCCGAACTGCTGAACGGAATTACACCAAATTTAGCAAAAAGGTAGCCCTTGGTTCAGAGTCATGCCTTTTGGTTAAATGGTGTAAATCCGTTCAGTAGTTCCTGAGAAATTTGAAAAAGAAAACACATATATATCTGGGCGGAGCCTAACCACACATGTCATCGTGAGATCTAAGTGGCTGTCAGCACTTCATCCTGGAATTGCTGGCAGCCATCTTGGGACCAATATAAATGATAGTACCCCATTGAAATGCATTGTAGTGCATTGTAGTGAATCGAAGATTTTGAGGGTTACCAAAAGGAGAACTATAAAGGGTGATAACAGACTTTAGTTACATTAGAATTCATTTGTTGATGGTACCATACTAATTTCAGGAATTGTGGTGTGTTCTAAGGTGATTTTACCCTGTGAAAAACCTTCTGCTGGGATATCATGAATCATGTTTGAGAGAAAACTATTTTCACATGCTTGTCCCATACAGTTTTGGAAGGTTCTCCAGAAGCTAAAATGAGAGCATATTTTCTGTAAATTCACATTATCTTTCTCAGTCATGTGAGAATGAAGTCTGACATTCTCAGTAAAACATGTACATCCAACAAGGGCAGAGACTGTCAGTTGATTCCTTTGTGTTCTACTGCAGCTTCCCAGAGTGTTCTAAAGAACAACTAGAGTGCTAACAGCCTTACTTATGACAAAAGTATGGCACACCTGAAGCCATCTTGATTGGAATAAACTGGTAACACTTAAAACATTTAATTTAAAAAGGAACAAAATGATGGGGTTCATTTTGTCATAGAAATTATGGTTAGTGCTGTAGAAAGAAAAATTAGGACATGTTTCAAGTGTGATCTCAAATATCTTCCAGTTATAGTTCAACAGGAGCAGCCTGTCAGTTGATGCCTTTGTGTTCTACTGCAGCTTCCCAGAGTGTTCTAAAGAACAACTAGAGCGCTAACAGTCTTACTTATGACACAATTATGGCACACCTGAAGCCATCTTGATTGGAATAAACTGGTAACTCTTAAAACATTTAATTTAAAAAGGAACAAAATGAGGGGGTTCATTTTGTCATAGAAATTATGGTTAGTGCTGTAGAAAGAAAAATTAGGACATGTTTTAAGTGAGATCTCAAATATCTTCCTGTTATATTTCAACAGGAGCAGCCTGTCAGTTGATACCTTTGTGTTCTACTGCAGCTTCCCATAGTGTTCAAAAGAACAACTAGAGAGCTAACAGTCTTACTTATGACAAAAGTATGGCACACCTGAAGCCATCTTGATTGGAATAAACTGGTAACACTTAAAACATTTAATTTAAAAAGGAACAAAATGAGGGGGTTCATTTTGCCATAGAAATTATGGTTAGTGCTGTGGAAAGAAAAATTAGGACATGTTTTAAGTGAGATCTCAAATATCTTCCTGTTATATTTCAACAGGAGCAGCCTGTCAGTTGATGCCTTTGTGTTCTACTGCAGCTTCCCAGAGTGTTCTAAAGAACAACTAGAGTGCTAACAGCCTTACTTATGACAAAAGTATGGCACACCTGAAGCCATCTTGATTGGAATAAACTGGTAACACTTAAAACATTTCATTTAAAAAGGAACAAAATGAGGGGGTTCATTTTGCCATAGAAATTATGGTTAGTGCTGCAGAAAGAAAATTTAGGGCATGTTTTAAGTGAGATCTCAAATCCTCTTCTATTTCATTAGAAAATTCTGACATGCAGACTGAAACAATCACTTTCAATACCAGCAGTAGACTTCCAGTTAACTCCTGGTGAGCAATAACTTTACTACAGTGATCTAATGAACAACTAGAGTGCTAACATTCTGAATTTATGACAAATGTGTGACACATCTGAATGCCTTCTTGATGGAATCAAAGTAAAAACTGAAAGCATTTCCTACTGAGGAGACTGCAGTAAATGACGAAATTAGGAAACTTCATAACAAATAAGTCTCCCAAGATGGCCACCAGAGAAAAAAGAGCCCAAATGTAGCACAAATATCACCCAGATGTAGCCCACATATAGCCCAATGACAGAAGTGTGCAAAACACTTTTTATTTTTAGTTTTTCTGCAGTTTTATATAGTGCAAACTGGTCAGGTATTGGAGCGTTACATCTTACTTGGACCCCTTATTGCGTATTTTGCACGAAGTACATGAGATTAATCTTGCGAAACATTGAACTTTACGATTCTGTTAACCTGAAGTTGCTCTGAACCGGGCTTTGTAACACCCGTTTTTACCTACTGGTTTTAATTAATTCTCACTGTATTGTATTAGGAAAGAGGATTTACTGTTTTTATGTACACTTTTATGATCTATGTTTCTAAATCAGATCAAATAAAGTTGAATGAATTCTATGGCAGGACGGAGGCGAGGATTATGCATATCTTTCCTCACTTTATTTGCATAGCAGTTCAAAGAAAATGTAACACAACAATCATTAAACAAAAGACTACACAACCCATGAACCATTAGGGGGTAGTCTCCAAGGCAACTATAGTCCAATCATATCACAGTCCATCGTATATAATATCGTGACGTCCCTTCCGCTTCCTCTTTCTTCACTGCTCGTCAGTTAAGGGCATTCCTTACATTCTTGGCTTAATCTGACGTTGTTGCTGTTTGTATAGCGGTTTCTTGTGCACGTTATTAGCATTATTGCCTTGGTATTGTTTCATATTCACTGCGCAGCAGGCTCTTGCCCGAGCGCGTTCTCCCCCTCGCAGTTTCTCACGCTGTGTGCTCTGCGTGCGGTGAGATCCTGTCAGGCGCGTCTGGTCCGAGCGAGGCAGCTCCGTCGAGCGCTCCCGCTGGTCTTTACACGCGTTTGGGAATCCGGTCACTCCTTTAGTGTCCGCTTGATTCCCGACCAACCCTCGCCTAATTTTGACACCGCTACGCGGTGATTTCCCCCACACGGCCACGTTAGTGACCAGCGCCACCTGGTGGTGGTAATTGGTATTGCGCCTCAGTCTATTCTTATAACAGCTTCGGGGAAAGCCCAGCTGTTGGAGCACCGGCGAGGGGGCTGTCTTAAGAATTTTAAGGGCATATGTTCTGTGCTCACACCCTCTGCTATCATGTCTTCTCCAGAAGACCATTTTACTCCTCCTACCAGGAAGTGGAGGAGGAATGGCCCCCAACTTCTCCCTCCAGCAGTGGACCAAGCCCGCTCTCTGGCTATTTCTAGGGCGCTGGCTCCTCTTAGGGATCAGGTTGATAAGCTTGCGAAAAGCATCCCTGGGGTGTTCAGTGACCCAGATCTGGTGGTGGCGGGTCCAAGTAGCTCCCAGATGGGGAATAAAAGGGCCGTTAAGCATAACGCGGGGCACTTGGAAGGATTTGATAAACTTACGGAGACCTTCCTCAAGAGTGCGCGAACGCTAAAACATGCACCCTGCCGGGAGGAGGGGCCCGGAGAAAATTGCGACACTGTCACCACTATTGTAGACCCCGACGGCGGGTTTCCCTTAGAGGGAGAGGGTGTATCGGAGGACGATTTCTCCTACGATGAGGATAAGGACTTGGGGCGTCCCTGGCGTCCAGAGTCCCACTCCTCTCAGTCCCTGGTTGGGGATGGGGTCCACTCGGACATGTTCGAGCCTACCCAAATTTACCATCCTAGGTCAGCAGAGTGGACACCTGACGCCAAAGTGGCAGAGTATGTGGTGGGGAAAATCCATCAACCCCTTGAAAGGGAGGTCAGGAATAGGATGAGGGGAGAATGCCCCTGGCCCTCACTGATGGGGATGGTGGCACACACGCCTGAAATTGATGAGAAACTATGTACCTTTTTCTCCAAGTATATGAGGGATCCCAAGAAAGGAATTGATAGGTCTTGGACGTGGTAGGGCCCTTGACCCAAATTATTCAATTGACGGAGCGTTCCAAAGAGTCACGATCCCCTTTGTCCACGGATATTGTGGCTGGTTGGGCGCACTACCCTAAACCCTAAAACACTACCCCTCCACTACCCAAACACCACTGCACTACCCTAAACGCTAAAACACTACCCCCAGCACGACTCCCTACACTACCCAAACACCACTGCACTACACTAAACCCTAAAACACTACCACCAGCACGACTCCCTACACTACCCAAACATAACTGCACTACCCTAAACCCTAAAACACTACCACCAGCACGACTCCCTACACTACCCAAACACCACTGCACTACCCTAAACGCTAAAACACTACCCCCAGCACGACTCCCTACACTACCCAAACACCACTGCACTACACTAAACCCTAAATATACCCCCAGCATGACCTCCCACACTACACAAACACCACTGCACTACCCTAAACCCTAAAACACTACCCCCAGCACAACCCCCTACACTACCCAAACACCACTGCACTACCCTAAACCCTAAAACACTAACCCCAGCATGACCCCGTACACTACCCAAACACCACTGTACTACCCTATACCCTAAAACATGACCCCCTACACTACACAAACACGACTGCACTACCCTAAACCCTAAAACACTACCCACAGCATGACCCCCTTTACTACACAAACACCACTGCACTGCACTAAACCCTAAAACACTACCCCAGCACTACCCCCTACACTACCCAAACACCACTGCACTAACATAAACCCTAAAACACTACCCCCAGCACAACCCCTACACTACACAAACACCACTGCACTACCCTAAACCCTAAAACACTACCCCCAGCACGACTCCCTACACTACCCAAACACCACTGCACTACCCTAAACCCTAAACCTACCCCCAGCACGACCCCCTACACTACCCAAACACCCCTGCACTACCCTAAACCATAAAACACTACCCCCAGCATGACCCCTACACTACACAAACACCACTGCACTACCCTAAACCCTAAAACACTACCACCAGCATGACCCCTACACTACTCAAACACCACTGCACTACCCTAAACCCTAAAACACTACCCCAGCACGACCCCTACACTACCCATACACCACTGCACTACCCTAAACCCTAAAACACTACCCCCAGCATGACCCCCTACACTACCCAAACACCACTGCACTACCCTAAACCCTAAAACACTACCCCCAGCACGACCCCCTACACCACCCAAACACCACTGCACTACCCTAAACCCTAGAAAAGAAACCCCCACCCCATGCCCAATTCCCCTTACCTCTCACTCCTCATGGTTCCTCTCTCCTTGTGGTTCCTGCTTCACGTCATCTCTGAGGGGTGGTGCAAGTCGTTGTAAGGAAACGGAACAGCCTCTGTTTCCTTACAACGACATGGATCGTCTACATGTTTTTTAGAACGCATGGTCATTTACCATACATACCTTTACAACAAAATTCATTGTAAAGGCATGCGTGGTAAATGACCATGCATTCTAAAAAAATGCATAGTAATGACTTCGTGATGTACAATGCATGCGTGGTAATGCATGCGTTGTAATGGTATCGCAAAGTAAAAAGTCGTTGTAACGGCTGTTTACCGATCGAAGCTGGCCCCTGTTCTTCAGTGAGACGTTTATTTGATTAATTAGGAGGAAGGAATGTGTTTTTTTACCGAAAAGTGCATTCCCGGCTGTTGTATTGTGAAAGTGTCCGCGTGGCCTGGTTTCACTTCCGGTGAGAGAGTGGAAGAGTCTGTTTGGATCTAAAGGAGTTCTGTTGTTGGACGGGGCCGGCGCGACATGTCATCAGAAAACATAGCTAATGGAAAGCGTCCTCCATGAAGTGTGGAGCAGTGCCATGAGAGGTCAACGAGTGTGCGTCCCACCGCAGTATGACCGCACCGCGTGACCCATGTGCCGCCTCCAGGGTACGGGAGGCAGAAGCGGCATCGCAGGTCCTCTTGAAGACCGTTGTAGCACTAATTCTACATTTTGGTACTAGGGCATTTTAACTTCGTTGTTCCTGCCAGATACAAAGAGTAAGATCCTGTGTTATTGAGTGCCCTCGTTACCTTTTTTGTGGGTTGTGGTGCTTGTCACTTCGCTGCCTCGCCGGTGCACACGACTGGGCACCCCACCTCGTGTGCCATCTGCAGGGCCTCTGCCCTCGGATCACTGGTTTCGGTTTCTGGAGTGGCAACATAAACAGTTGCTCCCAAAGGACTAGCCTGAACACTTAAGTGAATATCACCTGCACCAGCATTCCACGAAAATTCTTTCCTAGCTCTCCCACGTCAACGAGCACGGCTCCACTCGCGACACCATATGACGTCATCGGAGCCATAAGAGGACCTCGTCGGCGTGCTGACGTCAGTTCCACCCATTTTTTTCCGTGCCACCGAGGCAAACAGGGGACCGAGACATTTTCACATGTATACATAGTATAATAAATATATATATATTCACTGAAAAAACCATAGGTTTCAGGCACGTTATAGTTAGAAATTAGCATTTAAAAACCTTAGAAATTCACTGAAAAACCATAGGTTTCAGGCACGTTATAGTTAGAAATTAGCATTTAAAAAACCTTACAAATTCACTGAAAAAACCATAGGTTTCAGGGGCGTTATAGTTAGTTGGACATTTCACTCGTACAAAACCATAGAAATTCCCCGTTATAGTTAGTTCAGCTAACTATAACTCACGCGCCCGCAATGCACTGCTGATGACATCACATATTACATCACTCATGACATGGTCAGTGACATCACTCATGACATCACTGATGACATCTCGAATGACATCACTGATGACATCACTGATGACATCACTGATGACATCACTGATGACATCATCCAGTGAATGTGTGTTTTTCTGAAAATTAAATATGTGTTATATATGTATATCTCAAGGTCGATGGAAGAATAAATGGGTATATAAGTGTCTAAATGGATGATTTTTTTGTAAAATTGATTGTATAACTGACTAAGTGTATCTTAGTGAATACATGGGTTAGTGAGTAATGTTTAAATATGAAAATATCTGTATCAGTCTCTCACTTTGTGTATAAGTGGCTGCATGGGTTGGTGAGTAGCTACATGAGTGTCTATATGAGTTATTAGTTGGTTTTTTGAGTATCAGTATGAGTGTCTGAGTGTCTGTATGGTTCGGTGGGGGTATTACTTAGTGCATAGATGCATGAATGAGTGACTCACTGTTTGTATGTGTTGAAGACAGCATGTGTGCAGGACTGTATAGGTGGATGAGTATGTGTATGGGTGTGTTAGTGAGTGAATGACTGTCTCAATAGTGTCTTTATGAGTAACTACATATGTTTTAAACTAGTATATGTGAGTATTGGTGTATATAAGTGAGTATATGTGAGAGTGAGCGATTGGAAGAGTTCCTGTACAAATAAGTAGGTGTTTCTATAAGTGATTGTTTTAGAGAGTAAGTATGTGTAAGTTTCTGTAGAAGTAAGTGTGGTAGTGTGTGTATAACTGTATATGCAAGTAAATGGATGTTTGATACTTTGTTTGCATGTGTGACTATGTATGTGAGTAACTCTATGGATGAGTGGCGGTATGTAACAGGATGTATAGGTGTATGAGTACATATGATGAGTGAGTACATGTATGAGTGACTGTATAGGGACTGTTGGTGAATGAGTGGATGTGTGTGTAGATCTTGGAATTACTGAATAGGTGTGTTGTAACTGGTATTGGTATGTCCATTGTTTTGAAAATGTTAGTTTGTATTTTTGAGTGTGTGTATCAAAGGTTATATTAGGGTGAGAGGAGGTCTGCCACTCTATCACAAGGATGATGTCATCAGTGATGTCATCAGTGATGTCATTTGAGATGTCATCAGTGATGTCATGAGTGATGTCACTGACCATGTCATGAGTGATGTAATATGTGACGTCATCAGCAGTGCATTGCGGGCGCGCGAGTTATAGTTAGCTGAACTAACTATAACGGGGAATTTCTATGGTTTTGTACGAGTGAAATGTCCAACTAACTTTAACGCCCTGAAACCTATGGTTTTTCAGTGAATATATATATATATATATATTCACTGAAAAAACCATAGGTTTTACAGACGTTATAGTTAGAAATTAGCATTTAAAAAACATTAGAAATTCACTGAAAAAACCATAGGTTTCAGGGACGTTATAGGTAGCTGGACATTTCACTCATACAAAACCATAGAAATTCCACCGTTATAGTTAGTTCAGTTAACTATAACTTGCGCCCCGCAATGCACTGCTCATGACGTCACATATTACATCATTCATGGAATGGTCAGTGACATCACTGATGACATCACTGATGACATCATCCACGTGATAATCTGATGCACCTCATCACACCCTAATATAACCTTTAATACACCCACTGTAATAAAAATCGGGTGGCCCAAGTCCCAGGGGCATGTCTGCTTTTTTATTTTTATGTATGGGGGGGCCTCTAAGGCTCCCCCAAGCCCCGGGGACCGCCACCCCCCGGGGCTTTAAAAAAATAATTGTGCGGGAGGGCTCTCGGCCCTCCCGCAGCCCCGGGGACCGCCACCCCCCGGGGCTTCTTTTTTTTACATAAATTAACCTGTGTGGGGGGGGGCTCGTGCCCCCCCACATGCCCCGGGGACCGCCACCTCCCCGAGGTACTAAATATTGCAATATGCCCCGGGGATCACCACCTCCTTTGCCAATGGAGGGAGGGGGGCCGCGCGGCCCCCCTCCTGGAGCCCTCTATGGCCCTGGGGACTGCCACCCCCCGGGACACTGTAGTTTGTTATGACTCGCGGCTCCCGTCCTGTCATAGCAAACTGCTTTGGTTTTTGGAAGAGAGATCAGGGAAACCTGCTCTCTCTTCCAAAAACCAAAGCCGATTGCTTTTCCACACGGGCAAACCAAAACCAAAGCCGATTGCTTTTCCACACGGGCATCTTAGCAGCTCCCCATGTGGAAAAGCAATGCCGGCTCCCGAAGGACGCAGGGAGCCGGCAGGACCGTGGGGGCATTGGGGACCCCCCACGGTCCCCAACGGGGAGGGCCAGCCCCGGGGGATGGGGTCCCCGGGGCTAGTAGTGGCCCAGGAGGGGGGCCAAGCGGCCCCCCTCCCCAAATGTTAATTAAAAAAAAACAAAGGCCGGCCTTGGGGGATGGGGTCCCCGGGGCCATAAGTGGCCTAAGGAGGGGGGCAACACAGCCCCCCTCCATAACATTTAAAAAAAAAAAGAAGGCCATGCCCCGGGGGATGGGGTCCCCGGGGCCGACAAAAGGCCTGGGGAGGGAGCCACGCGGCCCCCTTCCAATTTTTTTTTTTTTTTAAAAGAAGATATTAGGGGGCAGGCCCTGGGGGATGGGGTCCCCAGGGCCAAGAAATTAGAAAAACAAGGGGGGCCACACAGCCCCCTTTCTAAAAATGGGGGGAAAAAAAAGACCGGCATCGAGCCGGAGGCCACGCCCCCTCCTTCCAGAACTCTGCAAACGCGCCCCCTGGCGCGTTTGCAGATGGGGAACAAATTCCCCTTGAATACTGGGGGTCCCTGGGAGCCAACTAGCCCACCAGGAACCTCCAGTATGCGCCAGGGGGCTGCTTTGCAGAGAGGTGTACAGAGGCCACGCCCCTTTTTACACCTCTCTGCAACGCAGCTCTGTGGCGCTTTTTGGAGGTACATGGTGGGCTAGTTGGAATCCAAGGACCCTCAGGATTCAAGGGGACTTAATCCCCCAACTTAAAACGCGCCACGTGGCGTGTTTGAACAGTGGTGAAGGGAGGGGGCGGGGCTTCAGGTGACATGTGTGCAAACAGGCCCCGCAGAGCGTTTTAAGATGGGGAATTAAATCCCCTTCAATCTTGAGGGTCCCTGGGGGCCAACTAGCCCACCAGGTACGTCCAGAAAGCGCCACAGAGCTGCGTTGCAGAGAGGTGCAAAAAGGGGCGTGGCCTCTGAACACCTCTCTGCAACGCAGCTCCCTGGCGCATACTGGAGGTACAGGGTGGGCTAGTTGGACCCCAGGGACCCTCATGATTCAAGGGGACTTAATCCCCCAACTTAAAGCGCGCCAAGGGGCGCGTTTGCACACATGTCACCTCAGGTCCCGCCCCCTCCCTTCACCATTGTGCAAATATTCCTCTAAAATCAGCCAAACTACGAATTCCGATTTACTCACCTGTTATCAGGAGAGACCTCAGTGCTGCATCTTTGAGCCCAGTACTGATCCTGAAAAGTAATTCTAACCGTACTTACCAGTAACTTGAATTTCCTTCCATTGGCTAACATTGACTGGTTTCACTTGGAAATTCTTCTAAGTGTGGAGTTTTGGAACTTTATAATATTCCTCTAAAATCAGCCGAACTACGAATTCCGATTTACTCACCTGTTATCAGGAGAGACCTCAGTGCTGCATCTTTGAGCCCAGTACTGATCCTGAAAAGTAATTTTAACCGTACTTACCAGTAACTTGTATTTCCTTCCATAGGAATCCATTGTCTGGTTTTCAGCAGAAAAGTTTGTGTCGATTTTCACAAACTACAAATATTCCTTAAAAATCGCCTGTATGACTTAAACGCATTCTTTCAACTGTTTACAGGAGATGCACCAGTGCTGGATCCAGGATCCACCACTGAGTAAGAAAAAGTAACGATAACACTACTTACCTGCTAAGTGAATTTCCTCCCATAGGATAACATTGGTGATTCTATGTGAAAAAGTTTCTGTGTCAACTTTTAAAATACAATAATATTCCTTAAAAATCACTACTGTAACCAAAACGCTTTTACTCAACTGTTTACAGGAGATGTCCCAGGACTGAATCTAGGATCCAGTCCTGTGGTTAGAAAAGTAATCCATAAAGTAACTAATTGCATTTAACTAGAAATTCACATTGAGCTCAATGTTGCATTGTGTTTGAAATTGTGTTGCCCATTGCAACAACTGTAACTACTGTACTTAAAAGTATATTGCCTATTTGCAAAGTATTTAAACTAAAGTAATTCATTCTGAGAAAGTATATTTTGTAATGTAATGTATAATGTAATTATAATGTAATTTAAAAAATAAAATATCTAAAAATAAATAGTTTAAAAAATGTAGTAAATCAGTATCAAAAAATAAATATAACAATTAATACATTTAAAAATTGTCATTTACAAAACCTTTGATATTCACTGAAAAAAACCATAGGTTTGAGGCACGTTACAGTTAGGAATTAGCATTTAAAAAACCTTTGAAATTCACTGAAAAAACCATAGGTTTCAGGCAAGTTATAGTTAGAAATTAGCATTTAAAAAACCTTACAAATTCACTCAAAAACCATAGGTTTTAGGGACAGTTCTAGTTAGTTGGACATTGCACTCGTACAAAACCCGTGAAATTCCCCGTTATAGTTAGTTCAGCTAACTATAACTCGCGCCCGCAATGCACTGCTGATGACGTCACATATTACATCACTCATGACATGGTCAGTGACATCACTGATGACATCACTGATGACATCATCCACGTGATAATCTGATGCACCTCCTCACACCCTAATATAACCTTTGATACACCCACTCTAAATTACAGACTGCCATTCGCAAAACCATAGACACTCCAACACCAATAACTACATACCCACTCACTGATTCTTAGGTCTACACACACATCTACTCACTCACCCGTACAGTCACTCATACTTACGGTCACTCAGTCAGGATTATCATATGCACTCATACTCCTATATAGACACTCAAACACCGCCACTCATCCATAGAGGTACTCACACACCTAGTCAGTCATGCAAATAATTAAACACACTGCCATTTACTCACCTATACAGTTATACACACACCAGCTCACTTACTCATACAAATACTAGCACATTCTTATGCTCTTATACAATCACTGATACAAGCACACACTCATCCATACAGTCACTCTCACAATCACACACTCTCGCTTATAGCTATTTATATACTCCAACACACATATATACTGCCTTTCACATATGTAGTTACTCACACATGTACCACTGGGACATACATTCACTCACTAACACACTCTTACACACACTTACCCACCCATACAGTCTATCGCAGATGCACTCTTGAAACCATCCACCCAGTGAATCACCCACTCACACATCTATGCACAGAGTCGCACATACCCCACCCACACAAACACTCAGGCACCCATACAGATACTCAGACAACCAATCAATAACTCATATAGACACTCATGTAGCTATTCACAAACCCATGCAGCCACTTACACAGCAACAGACAGACGGATACAGACATTCACCCAGTTTAGTCACTAACCCATGCATTCAGTAAGATACGTTTAATCACTCACTTATAGAGTTAGTCACGCACCTACTAAATCATCCATACAGACACTTATACACCCACTCATTCTTCAATACGCCTTTCCCTATATATATTAAAAATATTTAAACTTTACAGAAACACACAGTCACTGGATGATGTCATCAGTGATGTCATTTGAGATGTCATCAGTGATGTCACTGACCATGTCATGAGTGATGTAATATGTGACATCATCAGCAGTGCATTATGGGGCGTGAGTTATAGTTAGCTGAACTAACTAAAACGGGGAATTTCACGGGTTTTGTACGAGTGCAATGTCCAACTAACTAGAACTGTCCCTAAAACCTATGGTTTTTTCAGTGAATTTGTAAGGTTTTTTAAATGCTAATTTCTAACTATAACGTGCCTGAAACCGATGGTTTTTTCAGTGAATATAGATATATACACACACATATATATATATATATATATATATATATATATATATATATAAAACAGCTCCAATCCCACCTGTAGCTGCCGAACTCAAAGGTGGGTACCTCCGCTATCGTGAGGGTAGGACTCACGTGTTTAATTTGAAGCTCCAAAAAGTACGGGGCACTCACGGGGTCAAAGTAATCATATATTTATTGCAGATCCGTTTCAGCAAATATTCCTTCCTAAGTGTAAAATATGAAATAAAGCACACAGCGTCTCAGTTCCTTTAATAGTCACTACCTTGCTTCCATTGGTAGTTTCCCCTCGATGGCAAATGGGAAAAGGACTTCTGCATTGTTACTGGACTCCAGCCGCCATGTCAGTATGTCAAAATATCAGTGCTTGGTGCAAAACATCCATCTATACTTCAATGCCTTTATCCGTTATCATCCCTGAATGGATAAGCACTGTTTATTTTCCTTACTTCCATGGATTGCCGTCTTATGCCCCATTCACATTATTTTCTCTTGCCATACAGGGGCTTGCATTGATCACTTTGCAAACACTGGTCACTGTGCGCCTCCACACCCCTTCACCAGCTGCTGGATTTTAAATTCAGGTACGTCCGCAGGCATCCGTAAAATTACTGTTTGTCATGAATTTATATAATTCACAACCTCTTTGGTTGATGGGATTGCCCTTACAGCAACGGTTCTGGCAGCGTGGCACTTTCATTCATTCATTCATTAATCTTTATTTCGGTTTTGCTTGAACCACAAAAGATACATAATAACAATTCATACGTATTAATTGATAAAACACAGTTAAACCGGCAATGAAACGGTCAAGTTAAAATATGATAAAAATGCTAAGCTTTCAATCCAATATAATTAAAAACATTGAGAAGAATAAAAGGTCCATGTTGGGTTGGAGAGAAGCAAATACTAGAAGAGTACATATGATGAAATGAAGCCTCTTCTCATAAAATCTAAACAGCAACAAAAGTGCAAGTGCTTTAAAAGTGCTTATGGGCTATCATGAACGGGACGTAGTATACACAACAATACGTTCTACCTGAGCTCTGGGCAGTTCAAAAGTGCGAATGCAGAAATGTGCACTCTGCAGTTGAGGCCACTGGGGGACCACAATGCCCAGAAGTCTTTGCTTCCTGTGCACTCCCAGGAGGGAGGAGTTCTGCCCGATCACAAGCGCTCAAAAGCGCCAGTTACCACCGCGGCGCGGGACGCTCTGCAGTTGAGGCCGCTGGGGGACCACAACGCCCAGAAGTCTTTGCTTCCTGTGCACTCCCAGGAGGGAGGAGTTCTGCCCGCTCACAAGCGCTCAAAAGCGCCAGTTACCACCGCGGCGCGGGAAGCTCTGCAGTTGAGGCCGCTGGGGGACCACAACGCCCAGAAGTCTTTGCTTCCTGTGCACTCCCAGGAGGGAGGAGTTCTGCCCGCTCACAAGCGCTCAAAAGCGCCAGTTACCACCGCGGCGAAGCTCGGGCCAAGGGCGGGCCCGTCCTTGCCCGTCATCGCCAGGAGGAGGCAGGGCAGGGCCATCCCCCTAATGTTGATTCCAGACCCGTGCGGATAATAAGGTATTGTCTTCATTGCCGGTTACTCGTGCAAGCTACCGGTGCGAACCTTGCGGACCATCGTTGTGCTACTAACTCTAAAGCTCTGAGACTGCTTAAGTTTTGTCGAGTCTGTCCAGTAGGGTATATTGTGTATAACCAAAGTTTGTGGTTTTACGTGGCCAAGGATAGATTCATTTTTTATGTGTGCTTAACTCGTTGTTTAAAATAATTACTAATTACTCGTTAATCTAGCATTTACCGGTATGGGTAAAAGGAAGGTAATGGAGGCTACAGGGGGTGGGCGAGTGGGCAAGTGTAAGAAAGTTAAAAGGCCGGATAAACACATAGGGCCCGATTCACAGAACTAACTTACGACAAAATCCTAAACTTACTACCATTTTGGTATTCACAGAATGAACTTACTCATTTTGGTATTCACAGAATAAACTTACTCATTTTGGTATTCACAGAAGACACTTACACATTTTGTGTAACTTACACATTTTGTGTAACTTACTCATTTTGTGTAACTTACACATTTTGTGTAACTTACACATTTTGGTATTCACAGAATAAACTTACTCATTGATGAGTAAGTGCCTTCTGTGAATACCAAAATGAGTAAGTTAATTCTGTGAATACCAAAATTGTTGTAAGTTCATTCTGTGAATACCCAAATGTGTAAGTTCATTCTGTGAATACCAAAATTGTTGTAAGTTCATTCTGTGAATACCCAAATGTGTAAGTTCATTCTGTGTATACCAAAATTGTTGTAAGTTCATTCTGTGAATACCCAAATGTGTAAGTTCATTCTGTGAATACCCAAATGTGTAAATTCATTCTGTGAATACCCAAATGTGTAAGTTCATTCTGTGAATACCAAAATTGTTGTAAGTTTAGGATTTTGACGTAAGTTAGTTCTGTGAATCAGGCCCCTAGAGTCCACGAAAAGCAATTGTGTTATGACACGCATTGATAACATCATTAGCGACAGCGAGGAGATTCTTGCTGCACCTGTAGGCACCAAGTGTAGACTACTGGGAGCCTACCCGGTAGGGCCCCCCGACTACCCCGAACCAGCTAAATCCATCCCAGAAATGTTCAAGAAGCACACATATAAAAAAACTCTATCCCATACCCAGGTACAGGAAGGTCAGATTGAGCAGATAGTTACGCCACAATTGTTAATGCCATCCAATGATCCTAACTCTACTGATTACGATGGGGGTTTTGAAATCGTGTGTAACAACCGATTTGCCCCGTTGAAGGATATTGATGAGCCCGTTGGGCCCAACGAACCCGTAGTACAGATAGATTCTTCTGGTGCAAGTAAGGTTCCCAATATGGAGGCCCTAATTAAAGGATGTAGTTGCTTGCACTCTAGCCAACATCAAGATAGCTTAATGGTGCATATCGGCTCGCTTAGGGAACTTGTTAGCTCCCTGAAAACCGTGGTTATGAGGCTAATAGACACACTCCAAACAACAGGGCTTAATGTAGATCTTGGAAGCCATAGCCCAGCAATACCGTGTAGATCTAGTGATAGCGTCCCATCATCGACTCTTTCAGGAGGTATGGTCCCAATGAATGTTCCTCCGGCAGGTATAAAACCCAACACTTATACAACGACCCAGGCAAATATAAATAGAGCCCACACTGGAATTCGACAGGAACCAAAGTCATCTGGCCCCAGCTATGTTAGTCCTTCGCAGCATCCTACTACCCCATGTGCATTAAGGAACCCAAGCACGTCGTTGCTTAAGGGTCCGATCCCTTCAACTTTATATTCGAGGAGTTTCCCTAAAGCTCAAGTCTACCTAACTAATGTTCCTAAAATAACATCAGAGCACTTATGCGAAAATGAGCAGGA
Organism: Calotriton arnoldi; assembly: GCA_963921515.1. Classification (NCBI taxonomy): domain Eukaryota; kingdom Metazoa; phylum Chordata; class Amphibia; order Caudata; family Salamandridae; genus Calotriton; species Calotriton arnoldi. The sequence continues at coordinate 36,625 of CAWUFW010015642.1, read as the reverse complement.
TTTGATAAATAAATGCATCTACTGGTTACGTCATGTGAGGAATTGCAGATCAGTCATAAGAGAAGACATTTATTCTGCGAAAAGATATAACATCCACGGTTTTAACACTGATTATGTATGCCTTTGGCTAACTACCACTGATCTTGTAGATAACTTAGTATCCTTTGACCTCAGAACATCTCACTTGGCGTTATCTAATATAAGAATAAAATATAGTCCTCCTGCATTACTAAGTAGGATTGCTACACAGGCTCAAGTCCCCATAACTAAAGAGGATTCTGTCTTGGACAATGTTGATTGATGCCTAAAGGGTGGGTCAATGACATTGCAGCATGAGGTAGTGTCACCCACAAGGGGGGAACCTAATGATTATCAAATTGTGCAGATCCCTACCACAGTGGTTGACAGCTTTATCATTGATCCCAGTCCAATTAACCGGACGCTATTATTAGCTTCTTGGAATATAGCCGGATTAAACTCCAAGACAGTGTCAGTTGATTGGTCATCGTTTATTGGGGACCACGATATATGGGCCTTTTAGGAAACCTGGTCAATAAGCCCAATCTTCTGTCCCGGGTAGTTAAACTTTTTAAACCTGCTACTGCCAGCAAAAGGGAAGGCCCTGTGGGCTCACCACATGGGTTAGGCAACATCCAGGCTATAGGGTCGAGGAGATCCATACTGACAGCCCCGATATCCTGGCCATTACTATTCAACCAAGCCAAGGATCTGGTATATTAGTTATTAACATCTATGCCAGAGGAATGGTTGGAGGAAAACTCTCTAGTACAGTTTCGCTGTTAGATATTTTCATAGAAGAACAGAGAGGGAACTATAACCTGGTGATAGCGGGAGATTTTAATTGTACATTTGAGCCCCTTCTCCATGATGAGAATGGATATGGTAATGAAGAGGATGTACAATGGGGCATTCCATCTTTAAATCTGCCGCCAATATCGAAGTGGACTGAGGCAGTTCTCCAATTGAATAGTCTGTGTCTGGAGAGGGGCATCAGGGCAGTAAATGGGAGGACATTATCAGATTGCAAGGGATCCCATACATACTCCAATGGGATAAATAGCAGTCGGATTGACTACTTCCTTATCAACATGGAGATGTGGTCATGTGTCATTGACATGAAGGTCCAAGAACGAAGTGAGAGTGATCACAATCCACTCTTATTAAGTCTACAGGTTTCGGGGATAGCCCCGCAGCCCCAGATAATTGAAAATGTAACAGCAGATGTTTTTCTTGAGAATTATATGAGAAGGGTGAAGTGGGCAACAATTTTAGAGAATGATAAATCCCTAAAGAATATGAAGATCTCAGTAGAACGCACCCTTAAGATTCTTCTCGATCTTGAAACCCAGGACGATATCAATGCAGTGATCACGCAGGTACATGAAGATTTGTTCACAGAGCTTAAGAGTTTTTTTATTAAGATACACAAACCAAGGAATTCACCTATTATAAAATCTGCTAATTGGTATAATAAGGACTGTAGAGTGGCATATCGAAAACTAACAGAAGCTATAAAATCAAAATCTATGGAAAATGTAAAGCTTGCTAGAGCTAATTATAAGAAAATCCAACTTAAAGCCAAGCAAGAGTCAGACGAAAAACGATGGGAGGACCTTCTGTTGGCAAGTAGAGAAAAAAGGATGCAGTATTTTTGGCAGCTGGTGAAGTGGGGCAGGGGGGAGCATAGGCAAGTTCCTGTCAACTATGTAGCACCAGTTCAGTGGATTTCCCATTATCAAGCCCAATTCGCCGCTTCAACTGTCAGTACTACTCAAAGTTTAATCTTAAGGTCAGATAAAACTGTAACCTTCAGCCTAGAAGAGGTTGGTAGAGCTTTGGATGCGATACCAAAAGGACGAGCGCCAGGCCTGGACTGTATTCCGGCCGACTTGTTCAGGCATGATAGAGAAAACTGGCTAAAATATATCTATATAATCGCGAATGAGATTGCTTGCGGGGCTCCAATCCCAGAATCTTGGCACGGTGCGGAAATCATTCCAATTTATAAAAGGGGGACCGCACGTGCCCGAGCAATTATAGGCCAATTAGTCTAATCGACTCACTGCAGAAGATTATGGCTAGGCTTGTGTTGAGTAGGATCCAATCTTGAATTGGTGAAAAAGATGTTTTGTCCCCACTCCAGGCTGGTTTTCGCCAAAAAGTGAGCACTATAGACCAAGTTTTCAGGTTTATGATGATCTACTGGTGCTGGGTAGTGATAGCGGAGGGTACCCTCTACGCGGCCTTTATAGATCTCAAATCCGCGTTTGATTTAGTGCCGCTCAACAAGTTATGGGAGGTACTAAAAGATCTCGGGATGCCAGTTGAACTTCTTGCATTGATTGTCAGGCTTCATGAGTCCAACTTTGCGCAGGTACGATGGGGGTCGCAGGGCAAGGTTACAGATAGGTTTGACGTACCAAAAGGGGTCCGGCAAGGGTGCGTCATGGCCCCTACACTTTTCTCTTTGTTTATTGATAGGGTTGTATATTATTTCTCGTCACACCCAACCGATGCCCCCTCCCTCGCGGGTGAAAAGATTCCGCTACTTATGTTTGCGGATGATATTCTCATCCTATCCAAGACGCAAACAGGGCTGCAGCGTGCCCTGAATAGATTTGAGACCTTTTGCAGTGACCACGAGTTGGTAGTCAACGTGGATAAAACTAAATACATGATTTTCCATAAACATAAAATGGTCCAAGGAAAAGTATTCATGAATAAGGTTCAGTTGGAACAATCTGATGTGTTTACATACTTGGGAGTGACTCTGGGCAAGAAGCTAAATTGGAAACCTCAGATAGATCTGATGACTCTAAAGCATGTCCAATTAGCAGGTGCCCTATTAAAAGAACATAGATTGTCCAAAACTAAACCGGTAAGTCCAGCTCTAACAATATACAATGTTATGGTCAGGGCCTCTATTCTTTACGGAGCGGAGCTCTGGGGCTTCGAAAATGTCTCCTCACTAACTGTAGCCCAGAATAAGTTCTTGAGAACCTTAACAGGTCTCCCCCAATCCACTCCCCTTAAACCCCTTTATCTTGATTTAGGTTGTAGTACTCTTGAGGACTTGGCTCGATTTAGGCCAGTAGCACACTGGAGAAGGATTTGGACTACCCCAGAGTTGGTTCACTATGCCGATGCTCTAAAAGATGTAAAACGGGCTGATATATCGAGTAATATTTCTTGGTTACAAAAAATAAAGCATATTCTGGTGGAAATGGGGTATAGACATTTGTGGGAAAATCCAGAAAGTAATCTATTTCCATCTAAAAAAGTATTTAAGGAAGCATATTGGGCCATGGTGAAATCGAAGTCCATGTCATGCACTATCAATACTTCCCTCTCTGGTGTTTTTATGGAACACAAACAAGATACTAGGTTCGAGTCTTACTGGGACCTTATACTAAAGCCTCTAGATAGAAAATTGTACCATCAATTAAGGGTTGGTACACTCCCGACAAAAACCTTTATGCAAAACTGGCAAAGCCCACCGACTATTAGATGCGAATCCTGCAATAAGCAGGATGAAACAGTTCTTCACATCCTGTTTGTGTGTCCAGCCTACAAGCGCCCCAGGAACACATGGCTCAGGCCAATTTGTGCCAATATGGGCACACGATTAAGTACTGATGCAGATCGTATATTGAAAACTAACACACACGAATCTATAGTTGTGGCAACAGCCACATTTTTTAGCTGGATGTGGGTGATTCGAGCTAAGTGTTTGAAGCAACAAGGAATACTGAGGGGCCTTGTAAGTGATGAATGAGAGGTCATGCACATATTATTGTTCGCCCACTGGTTCTACTATTTTTTACCATATGCAGATAGGCATAATAGTGAATAGTGTATGGTCAAGTAGTGTTCTTATATCTAGGAACTTATGAGATTGTTTGATCATGAGTTATGAAATTGATTGCTGCAACTTAATAGTTTTATCGTTCTTAGTAACATAACTTATTTACAGATTTTTAAGGTATTTTTAGGAGTTTTAGCTTTCATATAATTGATGTATATTTGTATGAATTTTTCTTAAAGTGTTGTGTCTTTAATGATTTTAAGAATCGAAATAAAGACTAACTTGACTTGATTTGAGATGACACATAGAATTCAGAATATAAAAATTTCAGACCATTTTTTTTCTCTTGTTATACCCACGGCAAACAAATATCTGCTAACACTAAAAACAATTTTCTGGGAGGTGTCAGTTTTTAATATTCTTTCTGCCTCCAGACATGACCTAGTTCCCAAATTTTGACAGATTGGTTTAATCCATTTTTGCCTGGGCATGGCATATGCTGGACAAAAGAATAATAAATGTAAATCGTTTTCTTGTGCTTTGGATTGACATAGTACACAACAGTCCTCATTATTCTCATCTGTATTTCGACCCCATTTCGCTGTGTTTGAGTTAATTTGTAAAACACCATAGCAAAAATTCATATATAGAGATTTTGCCAACTGGGGCTGCACTTCATCCAAATATTGCTCAAAAACCGGAGTTGGTTTCATAAGAAGGAACTGAGCCGTTAATCTACCAGTATCTGGGCTATGGGACACACTACTTTGTATGTATGCCCAAAAAACAGATTTCAATGTTTGTTTGGACGCTGGTGTCAATAGGGTAGGTGCTTCCCAGAAATGCTTTAGCCCAAGTTTGCAAAACCACAAATGCACGTGCTTGACCCACTGGAGGCTAGTACCTTGGTCAATACTTAAGATCTCTTCTAGCCAACCTTTATAACATACTAGTTCTGTTGTGGACCACAATCGCACCAAGAACAATAATGGTCTCAGTATAGCCTGGTGATCAATACGTTTTATGTTTAGATCCATAACAATAGGAATTACAGGTGTGCGCACGGGGAGACGTAGCAGCTTCCTAAAAAACTTGTTTTCTTCCCCCGCAAAAGTATTCCTACACGAAGGCCCCCATAGCTCGGCGCCATAAAGGGATGCTGATTGTGCCCTATATTTAAACACATCGAGTGCAGGGGACACTGCCTTGGTAATACTGCTCTCATGTTTTTTTAAGTATTGGTAGGGAATTTTGGAGCAAAATGGTCTTGCTTTTGTGCAGGTGAGGATACCAGGTCATTTTAGTGGCAAGTGTAATGCCTAAATAGTTCAAATTTGGCGCATATTATAGTTTCTGTTTTTGGACAGTTATGTTCTTCTTGAACGATTTGTGTGGATTAACTGCCATGTATTTTGTTTTACTAGAATTTATTTCTAGACCCTTACAGTCGCAATAAACACTAAAAGAGTCTTATAGGCATTGTAATCCCTTCGGGGTTTGAGATATTAAAATAGTATCGTCCGCAAATAAAAGAGCTGGCACTGGCACCCCACCTAGTTTCGGTGAGTCATGTGTACACCCCAGAAGGTATTTTGGGGCGTCATTCACATATAGTGAAAATAGGGTGGGCGCCAGTACACAACCCTGTCTTACGCCCCTCCTTACAGTGATTGCCTCAGTAAGCTCTCCCCTCGGACCCCATCTGACTTTTGCAAAGTTGCCGTCATGCAGTCTTATTTTTTGCACAAGGAGTTCCTCTGGTACACCTTGATTTTTTAAGGAACTCCAAAGCAAATCTCTATGAATGAGGTTGAAGGCAGCCTTCAAATCAATAAAAGCTACGTACAAGTGGCCTTTTTTTTAAATCGTAAATATCCAACTCATACAGAGAAATCTAAAAACCTGATCAATTGTACTAATTCTAGCTCTAAACCCCGCCTGGTATTGTGATAAAATATGGTTCTCCTCGATCCAATCATTTAGTTTTGTTAAAATCTGCTTAGCATAAATCTTTTGTAATGTGTCGATTAAACTTATAGGCCGGTAATTTGCAGGGTCTTGGCGATCCCCTTTTTTAAAAATAGTAATAATTTCAGCCCCTTTCCATGACTCCGGAACTGGGGCGCCCGCTGCCACTGCATTACAGAGAAGGTTGATATATGGCCCCCAAACAGCTTTATCATGCCTCAACAGGTCGCCTGGTATTTTGTCTGGGCCTGGGGCTTTCCCGGGTTTAACTGCGTTGATTGCTACTAAGGTATTTTCTAGACTAAAAAACGGGTGAGTTATAACGGGGGTTGTTATATGACCTTGCTGGTTATTTATTGTATCAGTTACGGTCCTTGAATACAGTTTAGAAAAGTGGTTAACCCAAGTACCAGAGTCTAGAAAAAGGTCCTTGTTACTTCTTCCCAATTTGTTACCTTTGGCTATCAATCGCCAAAAGCCAGCGTGATCCTTAATTTTGGCTGTGTTAATCAATTCCGTCCAGACACTATCATCCCAGTTTTTCTTGGTTTGCATTAATAATCTTTTGTACTTGGACCTTTTCTCTCTTAGTGTCACGGCATCATTTGATTTGGCTGCCAAAATAAGCTCACTCTTGGCGTTACGACACTCATTATTATACCAAGGGTTAGCTGTATTATTAACATCTGTTCCCCCCCCCTTTCTCCTTGGGAATCCTACTCAAAATAGGTTTTAGTTTACCTACCATTCTGTGGTGGATCTGAACTATGGGGATCTCTACAACAGGCAGATCAATATACGGAGAGATGACATCTGAAAAGGTGTCATATATCCGTGTCATGACCTCGTCTTTACCCACTATTGATGGCCATTTCAAGGCTCTACGGTTATTGCTGACTGTGTGCTCAATTGGAATTGTGTTAATATCATCTTCTCTCCAGTTCGTGGGTTGAAAGAAGGAACCTGCTAAAATTAGACACAGAGGATAATGATCACTATCGTCTCTGTCAACTATTAAATCATGGACATTTGGCCAAAGGTTGATAGATGCCAATATGTAATCGATACTGCTCTTACTATTTCCCCTACTAAATGTAAAAGCATTTAGTCTATCAGATGGCAGTCCGCCATTGCAGGCTCTAAGTCCATGCCCTGAGACTAGTCGAGTAAGTTGCGAAACTGCAACTGTGCAGGGCACTGACGGGCTGCTATCCAGAGGAGGAATGTTATTTGCAATATCCTCCTCTTCGAAGATATTTTCTAGTCCCACAACTGGTTCAAATTTGCAATTAAAATCTCCCCCCACAATTACCATTGCCCCTGGATCAATTGTGCATAAACATTTATCTAGATGGTCTATTGCTGGGGATTCCTTACTGGACGTGCTTGGTCTACTATAGATGTTTGCTATGTAGATTTCAGTTTTGTCGTAAGTTGAAATCTTTAGCCCCACTAAATCTTGTGATGGAAATCTAGCTGGGTTATATCAATGCTTAGTGTGATTTTTACCCATATGACAAGGCTGCCCGAAGGTCTACCTCTAGCTGAGGGGATGGCATTAACGCTGAATGTTTTGAACCCAAGCTTGTCGGAAGTTTCCAGGGCCCATGTTTCTTGCAGCAGACAGATTTCACTGTGGTCAATATAATCCTGCCATTCTGCATCCTTTAGATTTCTTTTCAGCCCTGCTATGTTCCATGATGTCAGCCTTATTTCTTGTTGCTGAGTTGGTATACTTGACATATATGGGATGTCAGGGGCTTGAACAGACCCTGTTTCACTCCTGACTTCATGAGCTTTGTGATGTTTATTAGCGAAGTCAGAAGGACAGGTTTCATCGCTATTTATAGCCAAATGTGGCAAACTTGGGGCCGCAGAAACCAAGGGCTGAGGTACTAGCAGAGCTGGATCAGTTTGTAACATATCTTTGCAGACCGAATAAGCAATCGATTCTCTGTGCTAAAGTGGGATGTAATTTGGTGAGTCTAGGGATACCAGTCAATCCACTTTATCTAAAATTAAAACTGAGCCTGACGAGTGCCAGGCCTTTTGCGAGCTTTGGGCATATGCATGCCACTTGGGTTATATTTCATCTGTATACCAGTGGGTGAGGATGAGCTTGTCCTTACTTCCAGTGCTATTAGATTATGCACCAAATTCTCATCCCTTAAGTGCAGCTCGATGGAATCCAGTTGAGAAGAGCACTGGCTTAACCTTTTTGCCCATAATATGTCTTCTCTGATAACCGATCTACACCCCCTAACCTTTCTAATCCAATGAATCGATTTATTGATTAGGGAGTTGTGATCTTCGTGTTTTGCATGTGTCGAGATTTTCGGCACGTTTATCAAGAAGATACTTTTTGCTGGGCAATGGGTCAGCTCACATATATCACTAAGATAACTCTTATTGCTGTCCTCAAATGTTTCTTTTCTATCCACTTTTCTGCCCCCTAATTCCTGAGTCTTCACTATAGAAGATTTTATAGGAGGGTGTGTGGCAATGGACATTAGTGGAGTGATATTGTGCGTGGGCTTGTAAGAAGTGGTGCTATCCTGGAGAGAATGATAATGTGATTCAGGGCCTATGGGATGATCTGCGATGTGTGTCTTGGGTCGCTCCCTGCCCAGGAGATGTTTAACCTGGTCTACAAGGTCTGATATTAGCATTTTAAGTGACTGGACTTCTGCCTTGAGGTCATTAACAGTCGCAGTCATTTCCACAACCACTCCCGACTGGACCTCATTTCCATAGTTAGCAGGTACATGCTCCTCATATTCCTCATGGATAATACTTAACCTTGGTGGATGTGTAACCAACTCTACTTCAACCACCCTCCCCGGATTATTATCAGTTAGATCTTGTAAGGGAGAAAACCTATTGACCAGGGGGATATTGGTAGAAATGTTTGTACTATCGGTAACATCAATGTCCACAGTTGTTGTACAACTATCATCCATGGTTGAGGGGAAATTTGGAGTCCCTAGTTCTACATCATCAGAGACCGCTGCAGATTGCATGCCACTGCTGCAGCTGATAGACTTGTTCCTTGCACTCCTTGTGGTGCGTTTGATAAACATAGAGGGAATATGTGCAGCTGATTTGGAACTTGAGCTAATGGAAGAAGAAGCCTCAACTAAGGAATGTGGGTTAGCTGTGGGTACTGCAAGGGAATCAGGAATTAAAATACCTTGACACTCCTCCAATAGATCATCAATGCGATCTAACACACAGTTATTAGCTGCTGATCTACGGGCAACTTTTGTTCTGCTAACTTTCAGGTTAGGCCCATCTGACTTCCCAGCCCCCTCACTTGCAGTAGAATTCCTTTTCCCCATACTGCCAAAAAAAATATGTCCCAGAAAATGAAAAAAAAAATTAACTCGGTACAATAAATTTTAAAAAGCAATTTCAAGCTTTGTTCAATGCAACGAATACTTAGTAATATGGGAAACGAAGTAGCACATCAATTGTAATGACAAACAACTGGAAGGAAAAGAGGGGTTAAGGGACAGCGTTCAGAACTCACAGTTTATGTTTTGACGAACGAGAATCCCAGTGAGTCCATCAGAGTTGATGCAAAGCCAAGAGAAGTGGCCCAGCCTTGTCCAGACGCGGACGGGCGCAGACTGGCCCGCCCTTGGCCCGGGCTTTGCCCGGGCACGCCCGTGCGAGTCCCGCACCGCGGGAGCTCAAGGCTGCTTTTATGTGCCTCTGGCGCAACGAGGGACACGTGGGCACCTCCTGGCACGTTGAATTTTGGGGGATGCAGTCCCCTGTGCAGACATGGACAAAGTGCTGGTGTTTCCGAGCTCCCGCGCTGCGGGAGCTCAAGGCTGCTCTTATGCGCCTCCGGCGCAACGAAGGACACGTGGGCGCCTCCTGGCACGTTGGATTTTGGGGGATGTAGACCCCTGTGCAGGCGTGGACAAAGTGCTGGTGTTTCCGAGCTCCCGCGCCACGGGAGCTCAAGGCTGCTCTTATGCGCCTCCGGCGCAACGAGGGACACGTGGGTGCCTCCTGGCGCTTTGGATTTTGGGGAATGCAGTCCCCTGTGCAGGCATGGACAAAGTGCTGGCGTTTTCAAGCTCCCCTCAGCGTGGCACTTAAAACAATAATAGCTCCAATCCCACCTGTAGCTGCCGAACTCAAAGGCGGGTGCCTCCGCTATTGTGAGGGTAGGACTCACATGTTTAATTTGAAGCTCCAAAAAGTACGGGGCACTCACGGGTCAAAGTAATCATATTTTTATTGCAGACGCATTTCAGCGAATATGCCTTCCTTAGTGCAAAATATGAAATGAAGCAAACAGCGTCTCTGTTCCTTTAATAGTCACTACCTTGTTTTCATTGGTAGTTTCCCCTCAATGACAAATGGAAAAAGGACTTCTGCGTTGTTACTGGACTCCGGCCGCCATGTCAGTACATTAAAATATCAGTGCTTGTTGCATAACATCCATCTATACTTCAGTGCCTTTATCCGTTATCATCCCTGAATGGATAAGCACTGTTTATTTTCCTTACTTCCATGGATTGCCGTCTTATGCCCCTTTCACGTTATTGTCTCTTGCCATACAGGGGCTTGCATTGATCACTTTGCATCTTTGCACTTTGTATATATTACCTACTGGCAGTCGCCAGTAGCTAGTTATAGTTAGGATGCAGTTTCCATAGGAAGAGTTTTTTTGATCTGCCAATAACTTTGCCGCTGTTTGACAAATCCTCACAAAAGTTTCAAAACTAGTTTGATGCTCACTTCAGCCGCTGTCTTGAAAATTTCAGGATGATCCATCAAGCAGGGGCCAAGAAAAAGGGAAGGTCCCAAAACACGGTTTTCCAATGTTAAGTTCCGTAGGAACTATAGACAAGGCTACATCCCGAACTGTTGAAAAGTAAATACACAAAATGTTTCAGAAAGGTAGCTGCTGTTCCATAAAGTGACCTTTTTGTGAAATGGTATAAATCCATTCAGTAGTTTTGGAGTTATTTAAAGAAATTTCTAGTTATATATATAGGTACGTGGTGGATCCATGACCCCTCACGATCTTGTGCTGAGATCTGATTGGCTACCAACACTTCAAACCAAGAAGTGTTGGCAGCCATCTTGTGACTCGGTTGAACTGAGTCACAGAAAAGAGATTTAAAAAAAAAGAAAAAGGGGTAGTGTAAAAACACACTGACCCCCACAGGCACCCGCCAGGGTCAAAAAAGCATTTTTTTGGGAAACAAATCAGCAGGAGTCATGCTGGGTTTGCGAATCCCGATGAAAATATTTTTAAAAAACGAAGCGCCGGCTCCCGTGCTTCGATAATTATAGGCCACCGGGTGGGCCAGGTCCAGGGGGCATTTGTAATTTTATTAGGGAGTGCGCATGGCCCCCTCCTGGGGCTTACTAATGCCCCAGGGACCACCACCTCCCCGGGGCTCTTTTTTTTAAAAATGTGGAGGATGCCTCAGGAACCACCACCTCCCAGGGGTTTTTATTTTATAAATGGTGGGCCTTTTGGCCACCCCCTGCCCTGGGGACCGCCACCTTCCCGGGGCTCTTTGTTTAGCAAATGCGGGACAGCCCCCTCCTACAGCCATGGGGGCTGGCACTTCCCCGGGGTTTTAACTTGAAATAATGCGGGGGCTGTGCAAGCCCGCCCACAGCCCTGGGGACTGACACCTCCCCGGGGCTAAATTAACTTTGAAGTGGGCCATGCGGCCCCCATCATGGAGCCATGGATGGCCCTGGGGACCGACACCCCCCAAAGCTGGCTCCTGCAAAGTACCAGGGTGCCCATACCCCGGGAAATTGCAGTTTGCTATGACTTGGTGAGAACACCGCTCCTGCCAAGTCATAGCAAACAGTGCTCTGTTTTGAGTAAGCAAGAGCATTTTGCTCTCACTTCCTCAAAGCAGAGCACAATTTGTTGTTACACACAGGGAGCTGCATGTTAGCAGCTCCCTATGTGTAAAAGCAATGCCGGCTCCTGCCGGACTCAGGGAGCTGGCAGGGACCATGGGAGCCTTCAGTCACACACCCACTGAATCATCCATACAGGCACTCATGCACGCACTGACTCACCAATACACCTTGGTATATAAATATTAACACTCATAAACTTTTTAAAAACACTGACAGTCACCGCATGATGTCATCAGTGATGTAATTTGAGATATCATCAGTGATGTCATGAGTGATGTCACAGCCCATGTCGTGAGTGATGTCAGAGGTGAGGTCCTAAGCAGTGCATTTCTGCCATTATAGTTAGTTGAGCTAACTATAACTCGCGCCCCCGCAATGCACTGCTGATGATGTCACATATTACATCACTCATGACATGGTCAGTGACATCACTGATGACATCACTGATGACATCTCAAATGACATCACTGATGACATCACTGATGACATCATCCAGAGACTGGGTGATTTTTAAAAGTTTAAGAATGTTAATTATAGATACACAAAGGTGTATTGAAGAATGAGTAGGTGTATGAGTGTCTAAATGGATGATTTAATGGGTGAGTGACTGACAGTTTAAGTGAGAGATTAAACATGTCTAGTGAATGCATGGGTGAATGACTAATCTGTGTGAATGTCTGTATCAGTCTGTCAGTTGGTCTGTAAGTGGCTGCATGGGATGGGGAGTAGCTACATGAGTGTCTATGTAGGTTAATGATTGGTTGTCTGATTACCTGTATGGGTGCATGAGTGTCTGTGTGGGTGGGTGGGGGGTATGTGTGACTCCCTCCATGGATGTGTGAGTGGGTGATTCAGTGAGTGTATAGGTTCATGAGTGCATCTGCGAGGGGCTGTGTGGGTGAGTGAGTGTGCGTATGGCTGTGTTGGTGAGTGAATGGATGTCTCAGTGGTATATGTGAGAGTAACTACATATGTGAAAGGCAGTATATGTGAATGTTGGAGCATATAAGTGACTATATGTGAGAGTAAGTGATTATGAGTGTAGCTGTATGGATGAGTGTGTGCTTGTGTCAGTGATTGTATAAGAGAGTAAGTATGTGTTAGCATCTGTATGAAAAAGTGAGGTGGTGTGTGTATAACTGTATTGGTGAGTAAATGGCAGTGTGATTGAGTCTTTGGGTGACTGACTAGGTGTGTGAGTATCTCTGTGGATGAGTGGCAGTATGTGAGTGTCTTTATGGGTGTATGAGTGCATATATCAGAGGCTGTATTGATGAGTGACTGAGTGTATGAATGACTGTATCAGTGAGTGAGTGGATGTGTGTAGACCTGTGAATCAGTGAGTGGGTATGTACTAACTGGTATTGGCGTGTCTATGGTTTCGAGAATGGTAGTCTGTATTTTAGAGTGGGTGTATGAAAGGTTATAATAGGGTGTGAGGAGGTACGTCAGATATGAACTGGATAATGTCCTCAGTGATGTCATCAGCGATGTCATTTGAGATGTCATCAGTGATGTCACTGACCATGTCACGAGTGATGTAATATGTGACGTCATCAGCAGTGCATTGCGGGGGCGTGAGTTATAGTTAGCTCAACTAGCTATAACGGCCGAATTTCTCTGGTTTTGTTCGAGTGAATTTCCAACTAACTATAATGTCCCTGAAACCTGTGGTTTTTTCAGTGAATCTCAAAGGTTTTTTAAATGGTAAATCCTAACTATAACGTCCATGAAACATCTGGTTTTTTCAGTGAATTTGTAAGGTTTTTTAAATGCTAATTTCTAACTATAACGTCCCTGAAACCTCTGTTTTTTTCAGTGAATCTCAAAGGTTTTTTAAATGCTAAATCCTAACTATAACGTCCATGAAACATCTGTTTTTTTCAGTGAATTTGTAAGGTTTTTTAAATGCTAATTTCTAAATATGCCTACATAGGTAGGGCATGTGCAGAAAGATGAAGAAAGGCGCAGAAAGAAGCAAGAGAAGTGCATAAAGAGGCAACAGAAGTCCAGAAAGAGGAAGAAAGGTGCAGAAAGAAGCAAAAGAAGTGCAGAAAGAACCAACAGAGGTGCAGAAAGAGGCATACTTTGACTGTACCTTTAACAGACTCATATAAAGTCGCCTAATCACTAATCCTTCTCCCAAGATGTCTTAAACCTCACTTTTCTCTTGAAGGTTCACTATTAATCGACTGCTCAGAATGTTAGGCCTACCTACCAAATATAAAACAGCAATCCTAAGCATATCACTGTTGTAAGTCTGACCAAGTATGTGAAGGTATGCATACGTGGCTCTGCTTTTACCGAGTGACATGTTACATAAAAATAAACATAGAAATACTTGAATACCTGTGTTTCAAACAGCATACTCTGTAAATATGTGTACAAAAAGGTGTATGTATTTCTTTCTGCTCATAATACAGGGCACATGGGTATTCAATAGTATATTTGAGGGGCTCTATAACACCTATATACATAAGACATGTCTGCCTGTGCAACTGAATGACAGAGCAGAACTGAGAACATTTAACCACCTATAGAAGAAGCTACCCACTTTTTAAGCTACCATCTTCAGATGCATAACACATGTGAGAATACATATACAAGTTGTGGTATCCTAAGATTCTGTACTTGTTGCCAGGTGCTAGAGAATGTAATGATGTCAGTATGCACCTGGCAGCAGTTAGAGCCTAGCGTTCTCCTGTGTAACAGCTTTTCTGTGGATGGGATCCTTATCCTGGAATAAACCTGAATTTACTACTTGAAGCTGTGTTTGCTGAATTCTTACACTTGGCGACGGAGGATGGCTCTACTCTTCCGGGAAGGATCTCAACACAACTAACTTAGCATCTGTTAAGGAAAGTAATTCCTACTTTCTTGGAATACAAGGTACTGTACTTTTATTCTCACATTTAATCTGCTACCCACGGTGGATGATGGAGAGGAGGTCTCTTTCTCATTTTGCCTCTTCTTTTATATCACATTTTTGTGGAGAAATTGTGGATTTGTGCTGACAACAGAGAGGAAGCACTGGAGGCTGTGTTTGAATTTAAACGCTCACACGCTTCCTAACAGTGTTACTTGTAACTGGCAACAAAAGAGAAGCACCGGAGGCAGTCTTTTAATATAAGCGCATCACAGGCAGTATTTTTATTTAATGAAAACACACCGGAGGCAGTACTTTAATATAAGTGCACCGGAGGCTGCATTTACATATGAACGCACAGGAGACAGTGTTTTAATGCAAGCGCTCACACCAATTTAACTTGCGCTTTCTTAAAAAGTAATTGTCACTGGTGTGGCCCGCACTGACTGCCTGCGCTGACTTGTACTTTCTTAAAACGTTAATTATCACCGATGTGGTTTGCGCTTACTATCAGCTGTTGTACTCTCCCAAAGCTTTAATTATCAGCGGTGTGGCTCGCGCTTAATATCGGCTGTCCTGGAGGCATTATTTGAACAGCTGTCCTGCAGGCATTATTTGAATGTAGCATCCTACCTTCCACGAGCCGGCTCGTGCTTGCTATACGCCATCGAGCAGCAACAGCTTTCTCTCGCTTCAGGCTTCGCAGGATCTTCTTACGTCTTCACGCTCCTCACGCACTGCGCTGTCTATGTGGCAGCCATTTTGTACGATTTGTTTTTCTGTTGCCTGGAAACAGGATTTAACATCTTGTGTGCAATCTCAGTGACACGCACACTTTTTACCCGGAAATCATAAGAAATAATCTGCGTGCCACTTCAGTGACACGCACACTTGGAAATTGTGTTTACTCATAATAATCGTTTGGTACACTCTGCGTGCCACTTCAGTGACACACACACTAGACGATTGTCCTCATTGGGGAATTTTCATTTAAGAGTTCTGTGTGCACCTGGAAGCCAGAGTATATATCCTGCGTGCCACTTCAGTGACACACACACTTCAAGATTAAATTTATTTAAAAAAAAAAAGAATAATAATACTCGGTTTTAACACTCTGCGTGCCATTTCAGTGACATGCTCACTTTAACATTTCTTCAATATTCACTGAGAACTTTCCGTGACACGCACATGCTATTTATTTTTAATAAGCAAACAAGAAAAGGGATCTTCTTTGTTGCGTGCATCTCTCCGTGACACGCACACGTATATCCAACGCTGAATAATTGGAAGAGGTGCATCTGTTTAAGTCATTTATGTTAATAATAACGTTATATTAAGTAACTTAGTGTTTACATGTTCAATTCGAAAAACAATATTTTAATGATATTTTTCTTTTGGTATTGAAGGTATCTATCTTTATAAACACATGGTTCTTAACACTTTCAGCAAACTGCAATTATTGTATTCCTGCTAGTTTATTATTTGGAGAAAATATATATTTATTTAAAATATGCAAAACGTTACTGCACCTCCTTTCTTTTTGTCATCTCCTGGGGATCCACCCATCAGATGGCAAAAATGGCGCAAGGTGTTTGAAAGATACGCCAGGGTTTGTGGCTCTTCGTTGAGCGCCGAGAGGAAGACAGCCTTATTATTACATTGTCTAGGATCTGAAGGCCAGGAAGTTTTTGATCATCTTCCTGAGGTTCATGATCATGATCTCAACAAATATGAAATTAGTATAGCAAAATTAGACAAGCATTATCTACCAAAAGTCAGTACCATTCTCGAAAGGTATCATTTTGGTCGCAGATCTCAATTGGATGACGAATCAGTTGAGAATTATATAACTTCCCTGGGAAAATTAGCTTCTTCATGTAAATTTGGATCCACTCTTGATGAGAGAATTAGAGACCAATTTATGTTGGGTTGTAGCATTGATCGTGTTAGGGAAGAATTATGGCAAAAAGACGAACCGTCTTTAGAAGATGTAATTGTCATTGCAAAGAGGATTGAACATTCTCTTAAATGTGTTGAGGTGATAAAGAAGGATGGTGATAAAAGGGACAAAAACTCTGTTCAAGTTGTCAAACAACCTCCAAAGGAACATAAAGAACTCGAAAAAAGGGTGTTTTCTGAGAAAAGTGGTAGATTCAACATGTCTCAAATTAAATGCTTTCGCTGTGGAAAGATAGGTCATCTGGCCAATGACAAACAATGTCCAGGTTGGAAAGTCACCTGCAGTAATTGCAAAAGGAAAGGTCATTTTTCTGTTGTGTGTAAGGGGAAAACTTACAAAGGGAAGGTTAACGAAATATATCATGATGAAGACAATTCATATGAATCACTTGACTGTGGACAAATTCTAGTACAGGTTGTTGAAAATGAAGAAAGGAGAAATTGTCCAACGGATGAAATTTTAGTAGAAGGTAAACCAACGAATGTCCTTTTTGACTCAGGTGCAAAGATCACCATAGTCTCAAAGGAATTCTACCTGAAGAAAATTAAGGATAAGATTAAAGTTTTTCATCCTGATATTAGACCCTGTGCATATGGGGAGAGCCAATCAAATTGTTTGGTTATTTCTGGGGATTACTTGAATACAAAAACAGGTTAACTAATGCGAAAATATATATATCACAGAAAGGTGACAGCATATTGAGTTGGTTCCACCAGAGGGACCTTGGTGTAATTTTAGACCCGAATGCATCACCTCCCATTAGATTGAAAGAAAATGTTAACACTAAGTCAATTGCTAATATAGATAGTAATCCTGCTGAGGATTTTAAACAAATGTTAAAACAAAAATTTCCTAATGTGTTTTGTGAAACATTGGGTTGTCTACAAAACTACATCCATCACATTCGATTGGTGGATGGTGCTAAACCAGTATGTTGCAAAGTACACAATGTCCCTGTAGCGGTCAGAGAACAAGTGCAGAAAGAATTAGAAGGTCTTAAGAAGGATGGTATCATTGAGGAAGTTGAGGCGACACAGTGGCTTGCTCCAGTTGTAGCTGCTAAAATGGCTGATGGTTCTCTTCGTCTATGTGTGGACCTTAGGGAGTTGAACAAGCATGTGGTGGTGGACCGGTATCCTCTACCGAAAATTGCGGACATGTTAATGCTATTAAAAGGTGCAAGGGTGTTTAGCGCCATTGACCTTAAGTCTGCATACCACCAGATTAGGTTAGACGATGAGTCAAAAGATTTAACAGCATTTGTTACTCCTTTCAGTACTTACCGCTTTGTCAGACTTCCCTTTGGTTTGGTCTCAGCGGCCTCGGTTTTCCAGAGGGCATTGGAGGATGTTTTGAAGGGATTACCTGGTGTTAGAATATATCAAGATGATATTTTGATTTTTGGAGTAGATAACAGAGAACATGACATGAGACTGTTAAATGTCTTGAGCAGACTTGATGAATTTAATCTAACAGTTAAAATTGACAAATGTAAGTTCAGAAGAGAATCTATTGATTACCTAGGTCATTCTATTTCGGCGGGTGGTGTTTTGCCCAAAGAAGACCTGGTTGAAGCCATACGGAAAATGCACTCTCCCACTAATAAAGAAGAGTTGATGAGCTTTTTAGGAATGGCGGAATATTACAGCAAATTTGTTCAAGGTTTTGCTTCTTTATGTGTTCACATGAGGGCATTGTTGCGAAAGGGGTGTGAGTTTGTTTGGGACCAAAGTTGTGAACAAGAATTCTGCATTCTCAAGGAGAAGTTAAATTTGGCACCTAAGTTAAGCAGTTTTGACCCTAAAAAGAAATCTGTCCTAATAACTGATGCCAGTATGAAAGGCCTGGGTGCTGTTCTTCTGCAAAAGGACCAAGGACATGATGAGGTAAACCTCTTTTTGTCAAGGAGTTTGAGAGGTGCAGAATTGCGATATTCAGTGGTAGAGAGAGAAGCTCTTGCAGTTTATTGGTCTATAAAGAAACTCAAAAATCTTTTGTGGGGAGGTGTGTTTGAAGTGAGAACGGACCACAAACCTTTATCTGAGATTTTTTTTAAAAAAGGCATTGATGCTGGGTCAAGTAGGATCACGAAATGGGTTGTGGCCTTACAAGATTATAATTTCGACACAAAATATTTACCTGGTGTGGAAAATAAAGTTGCTGATGCTATGTCTCGCCTGGTTGATGGTGAAGGTGTGTGCCCTGCTGATGAGTGCGAGCAAGATGAAGAAATGGTATGTGCTGTTGAGGGAAGTATCATTGACAAAGAGAGGTGGAAGAATGCTTTATATGCAGATAAGGGTTTGTTAAAAGTTTTGGAATGTGTTAATACAGGTTGGAAGACCAGGCCCAAATGAGAAGAACATTTGGAAAAGTTTTGGCATGTGAAAGATCAGCTTTCAGAGCAAAGTGGATTACTTGTCAGGGGTATGAGGCTCATTCCTCCAAGTTCCCTAAGGGAAGAGCTTATTTCGTTGGTTGGCACATGCTGGGCATCAGGGAATTTCAAAGACTAAGGAGAGATTAAGATTGTCTTACTGGTGGCCCAGCATGGATTTACAGGTGGAACGGAATGTTAGGGATTGTGTGCAATGTGCGTTGAGTGAGAGGGTGGCTAAGCCGAAGGTGCAACCCATGGTCATAAGGAACCGCCCTGATGGTCCATGGAAGGAAGTTGGATTGGACATAGTTGGTCCTATCCGGTCTTCTGGCTCAGAGTGGTATGTTCTTGTTCTGGTTGATTTTTTTCCAAGGTGGCCAGAGATAGCTATCACACGAGGGATTGAAACCAAACATATAAAAGCATTTTTGGAGAAGCTCATTGCTAGAGAAGGCATACCCAACACCATTC
This sequence comes from Calotriton arnoldi, assembly GCA_963921515.1. NCBI lineage: Eukaryota > Metazoa > Chordata > Amphibia > Caudata > Salamandridae > Calotriton > Calotriton arnoldi. Next base: position 17,244 of record CAWUFW010015642.1, on the reverse strand, counting down.
TTACTGATAATGGTGTACAGTTAGTCTCCAGGGAAATGGAAGAGTTTCAATCTAGACATGGTATCAGGTACAAGAAATGTTCCTTATTTCACCCAGAAACCAATGGTATGGTTGAGCGTTTTAATCGTGTTCTCAAAGAAACTAATGAAATGGCTAAGTCCGCAGGCTTGGATTGGTGTGCAGAAGTTGGCAAAAAGGTTGAAATTTACAGGTTGTCTCCCCATGCAGTAACCAAAAGAACTCCATTTGAATTGTTCAGAGGTAGGTGTGCCAACACTTTGGTAACGCCCACTTGGGTCAATGACATGCAACCAGATCGCCAAGTTGAGAATGTAAGGGGTGATTGGAGGTTGGCTGAGTCCAAGAGAATTGAAACTCGGAAAAAACTCTGACATTAAGAAATGTGTAAAAAAAACTGTTGTGAAAGTGGGTGATTGGGTTTTGATTAAAAATCCTTGCAAGAGGAGTTCTTCTGCAGCATTTTTTAAACCCATACAGGTCATTAAAATTTTCAACAATGCGGTTAAAACTACCGACCACCGTATTTGGAATTTGAATAGGGTGGTGGTGGTTAGAGAAGACTTTGTTTCGAGATCTAAGGACTCTTCTAGCAATTTAGGTCACACTTCTGGGAATCCAAGTGTCATTCAAACGTCTTCAAGAGTGTCATCTCCTCCAAGTTATTTAAGTGATTTTGTTAAGTAATTTCTTTATTATCTAGTATTTTCAGTTGTTCCCTTCATTTTTATGTATTCCTCTTCTCTAGTTATGTTGTTATCTAGCTTGTGTATTCTCAGTTTTTCATTATTTGTAAAGGAAGGAGATGAGTGGCATCCTAAGATTCTGTACTTGTTGCCAGGTGCTAAAGAATGTAATGATGTCAGTATGCACCTGGCAGTAGTTAGAGCCTAGCTTTCTCCTGTGTAACAGCCTTTCTGTGGATGGGATCCTTATCCTGGAATAAACCAGAATTTACTACTTGAAGCTGTGTTTGCTGAATTCTTGCTTATTTTTTTTTAAAAGCTATTCTATTCCACAAGAATTCAAATACGTTCCATGCTCGGTGAAAATTTAAAATTCATTTTATAAACTCGAATATCGAAAGCTGTCAAAGGAGCTGCTGCCATTGATTATTTTTCTAACTTATGGGAAGTAGCAGCAGTTTTCTGGGTAAGAGTGCAGAAAATGTTTATTTATTTAATGCTGGTTTCTCATCTAGTACAAGTACCATTAAACAATGATTCCGTCTCTTCATATTTATCACTTATGACTCTCAAGATGTAACATTCAAGAAAGGCAATGACGAATATTAGGAGTAATAGCTGGAACCCTTGATTCTCTCTCTTGTGACCAGGCCCTTTTTACTCTTGATCTCCAGGGTCATGAAGGCAGCAAAAGAAACAGAAAGCTGTAGCTTCCACTCCATTCTCTTCTTCTAGCCCCTCCCCCGGGAGCTGTTGAGAGGCTAATATTGTGATAGAGGGCATCCTGTGATGTCAATGAGGTGGGCTCTAAAGGGTTTCATGCCACTTCCGCTACCCTGGGTATTTTGATAAAGTGAATTTTGTAGTACGACACGGAGGCCAATATTATGCAATCTCCTTTTATTGCCAGCTCACAGAGCAGCAACAATTAACAAGAATTTAGAACTTTGAAAAACATTCCAATCATCTATATAGTCCAGCAACAGGCAGCCATCTTCCTTCTTTTATTGCTGCTGCTCACAAGATAAGTAATCTTTACTCTCTCCTTAAGATTATCTTTGTAACTGCTATTACGATTGTCTATATGTATATTTAGATCTCAGATCATTTGCGCTTTATTATTGTTAGTGTATGCCTGCCAGGTGCTAATTTATTAATTCTAGGTGTTAACACCTTCCGCCTTTTCTACTTTCTAGGCCTTAAGCTGCCTCCTCTATCCCGCTTGCCACGCTTCAATTTCCCCTGCCAAGAGATTCACTTCTGGCGCTTTCCCCGCTCGTTTCCCCCCCGCAGAGATTCATTTCTCTGGTCTTTTAAAACCTCAAATACTGGCCCGTCCGCCAAGCGGCCCAGATTCAAACGACGCACCGGGGCCTCGCTCCCACCAGCACGGCCCCGCGTGCTCTATTCTCTGCCTCAATGCCGCTCACGCGACCGCTTCCAAGCTCCCGGCGCATACGCGAGCCAGATTTTTATTAAAGGAAGCCGCTTACCGGATTCAAGCTCCTCCACGCTTTCCCCTTAACACTGCTCCCCGGAGTACCATAATCCTCGTCTCTTTCCCGGTGCGGCGCATAGTACCAACGTGACCGCACCGGGACCATTACCAAGCACGAACAACAAACGAGGAAGTGAAGCCTTGATTTAAAAATTAGAGGAAAGGCCCTTTCACGCATGACAAGCACCTCACCGCATCGTTCATTTCAAGCTGTGAATGACAGTTACAACGAAAGAGAGCATCGTTTAACTCCAGCTGCCCCTGCTGACCAAATATTTAACCTAATCCTACTAAATAGAGTTTAAACTCCTATATATATTTTTTATATAGTTACTTTCCACATAATTATCACTTACTTAATATAGTTAATATAGTTATTTAAAATACAAAAAAAAAAATGTCTGAAGAACAGTTAGATTCCTTAGTCGAGGGCAAATTAGAGGAATTAGTAAATAGGGCTTTAGGAAAATTGATGGGGTCGCCTGGATGACACCATCAATAAAAAACTAGAAAGCCTTTCAAATAATCAAGTAAGTGACCAACCCGGATGCTCTTCCTGGCCTGATAAATCTCACAAAAAAGGCCATCAGGTGACCCACCCTCATAAAAAGTCAAAGAAAACTAAAGGCGTCATTGAGGGTCTACCGGATCAGCGCCGGTGATGGAGATCAGTGTGTTCGACACTGTGGATGGGCATGAAAGAGGCCCGGTTGTCCCTATATCAAGTGAGTCTGATGACGACCAGACATACGAGCCAGAACTTGAATTGTCTTGCTCTTCAGAGTTACGACTCTGATTACGAGGAGACTCGCCTGACTACAAAAAGGGACATCTGATAAGGTATCAAAGGCCTCCGGGTCAAAGATGGGGATTCTTGACCCACTTGGGGATAATATGTTTGATCCCCTCCTGATAAAACATCCCCTGTCACCTGAATGGACCCCTCTCAGCATGTGGCTGAATATATTACCTTCTGGTTGAGAAGGGAGATCCTAAGGAAGTGAGGTCTCGTTTACGATCGGAATGCCCTCGCCCATCCCTCCCTGACAAGATAACCGTAAAGCCCGAACTCGACCCAAAGGTCGTGTCATTCATCAATAAGGGGGGAAAAGACCTGAGAAGAGGCCTAGACAGAGGCTTAAAGTCCTGCCAGGACAGACTCCTAGACATTACTGGCCCCCTCACCAAAATCTTCGAGATGGTCGAGATGGCTTACCTAAACAAAACTCAGGTTGACCCAAAGGAACTGCGAGAGTGGGCGCAGAGGCCTGTTTGCCTCCTCGGGAACGCAAACGGCTCTTTCAAATGAAAAGAAGGAAAAGCATCCTCTTGAAGCTCGACCCCAAACTAATAGATCAGGACTCAAGGGAGGAATTAGAATGGTGACTCAAGAACGCACAAGCGTGGAACGGGAGGACAATCTTCGGGGAGAACCTGAAATGGTGATAGATTCAGATGCAAGCCTAGAGGGTTGGGGAGCGAGATGCGGAAGTTCTTCCCACAGGGGGACGTTGGTCAGACCAAGAGAGAGAACATGCACATCAACTGCTTGGAACTCTTAGCAGGCTCCTTTGCAGTCCGCAGTTTCACTCAGAAAAGATGAGAATGTTGTGTAATGCTTCGCATGGACAACATTTCAGCAGTCCAATATGTGAGCAAGATGGGAGGACGCAATCAAGGAAGGGGGACTGAGGGCTTTTGAAAGGTCCAGCATACGTGCCCTGATCAAAGTACAAAACAAATAGGTATGCAGTTCCTAAGGGGAGAGAAAGGTAGAAGGCGAGATACTAAGCAGGAAAAACACAGGTATCTAACGAAAGGAGGGAAGGAAATCCTTCCTTTGAGGAATGAGAGCCCTCACACCCAGCCGCTGGGTGTCATGCTTCATCATCGGGCATGCTCCTCGTCGGGTCGGCGCTGCAATACCCGTCGGGCACCCTATGGAGGGGCTCTTTGGCGGAGATCTTTTATTCCTTGCCGTTTGGTGAAGTGGGTGTAAGGGGCCTAGGGAGTGTAGAAGTGCAGATGTGTAACTCAAGTAGACCTTGTGAGTTAAAACAGGGAAATGGAAGAGTCAGGCAAAATCATTTTAATGATCCTGCCTTCCACCCTGATTAAAAAATGGAGTGGCGACTCTCTGCAATGATGCTGCAGTGTGTTGCGCTCAATCTCATGCAGTTGACATGTTTCTTGCCTATTAGTCAGGTGGATCTAGCGGCAATTCCTCAGGACCTAGTGAAAATGTGATATGTCTACACTAAAAACAATGGCAATGTGGTGTGTTAACCTAATTTTACCATAAGTTGCACCAAAAGGTGTGGTACCTGTACGATGCAGCGGCCAATCTATAAAACAAATGAGAAAATTATTTCATTCAAGATAACATTGTTGCTTAATCGCGCCATCGTTCTCCCCTATGATACACCACTATGTGTACACACGAAACATAGAGTGAGCCTCACATTGTGAAGGTGGCTTAGACCTAGCCAGAATCAGCCATGCTCACCCCATTGGTCAAACACAATTAGTGCAGCTGTAGTGCCAAGTGGAATAGGTAATATGTGGTTAAAAAGTAGTAGCAGAGTGGTGAGATCAAACAACTCACCTATAAACTAATTGTGACTGGCCCCATCAAATCACGGCATGTAATGGACACGTTAGGGTAGCAGGTGTCCTATAGAAGGGCAAAAGATGTGGACAGTTAATAAAAAATTGGTTGAGGCAGGGTCCTCACTCAGCGTTCAGGATAGAAGTCACAGCGTCTGATGCGGCAAGGGTAGTGACTGAGGTGGCTAATGGTCAGGGCCCCACGTCGGGGTCCCGTCAATCACGGTCTGGGTGGCGCTATGCCCGTAGGCACCCACGAACCGAAAGTGTAACGGCCCGAGAGGCTGGCCACCACAGTACGACCCGCCTGGCAGCGAGCGGCAAGCGCCACCATAAGCAAAGACTTGTGACGATCATGCCCCAGGTCGATGGTGTGCTGCTGATATCGCGCAACGATATCATAGCCTAGAGCCTCAAAGGCTCACCTTGTACAGACAAAGCACTGCGGGACACCCGGAGGGTGGAGAGGCATAGGTTCTCACGTTAGTGTTGCGCCCAGGTGGCGGAAGACCTACTCCGCAATGCCGGATCCGGGAGGTAAATGCACACCCGATTGTGGCAGCTAAATACTCGCGGAAGTGCCGCGCATTGTGGTTAGTCTCCATAGGCGGCAGAACACTAGAGAGAAACTCGCCTCAAAGAGAGACAAGTAGCGGCGGCCATATTGAAAGTACCGGTGTAGTGAGAACCGCCATGGGCGCCATCTTGTAAGGTGCAAATGGGCGTGAGAGGTCAGTCAAGTACTTGGTCAAAGCCGCAAGAGAACCAAATTAGGACAAGAATACAAATTACAGGAAACAGAAGGATGAAGCCTCGAATGTGATGTCATGTTGAGGCAGGTTAGCGCACCATAGAACACAAGTGTGGTTAGGCGAAAATTGGCTGAATAGTCAATATTAAGCCCGGCGAGTAAATTAAAGGGGTCAAGGTAGTAGGCCAATGGGATTGGGGTTCGAATCCAAAGGCAACGTGTCGGCAGGGGCCCGAATCTCCGTAGTAAGTCTTGGATGCAGCCGTATTGATAAGAGCCAAAACAAACCCTGTGTGGTGTAATGCCCTGAACTAGGTAGAACATGTGCTGCAGTTAGGATCTGTTCAGGGAACTCCAGGGAATGTCTTCAGTTATAGCCATGTATCTGTGGCCAAACGATGAACCCATCTTTGTTCAATATTAAAAAGTGCCCCTGGGGTGATCGATGTATGTGCTTCCAATATCACCCATCTCAGGGTGTCACAGGCATATTTAGATGTCTCGAAATGTGTGTACAGTCTTGTGGTTACTCTGTGGCATCTGATGTTACTTTTATGTTCAGTGATGCGTGTCTTGACTGTTCTGGTGGTCATGCGGAGGAATTGGCCGAATGGCAGGTTCTCTTTGAGGGCCCTGGGGTGGTGGCTGCTGAACAGTAAGAGACTATTGCTGTCAGTAGGTTTTTGTATAGTGTAGTGCTCAAATGACCTCCTGCAAGTTTTGCTACCAGGTTCCTCTTACAAACATGCAGATTCAAGGAAACAGTAGTAGTGGTAACTCCACTTTGGAGATCCCAGGCGTGGTTCCCTGTAATTCTGGAAATGTCAGTAGACTTCCCTTAATAATACCCTATTTCAAGACCCTAGTTCTAGGCCCACGAGGAAATCCATACTCTGATAGAAGAAGGCTCCCTCACACTGATGGCATGGAAGATTTCCGGAGACAATGTGAAATCCTGGCCTTTCGCCAGATGCTTTCAGACTCATATCTGAGTCATGGGCATCCGACACCGAAGAGCATATAGACTGGCATGGAATAAATGGATTTGTTGGTGTGTTCAATGGGGTATCAATCCCATTTCAACTGATGTAGTCCATGTAATAAATTACCTAACAGAATTATTTGAGTCAGGTTTGTCTTATAGGACGGTAAACGTGTATAGATCAGCCATTTCTGCCGGTCATTGCCTGATAGATGGACTACCTGTCGGTCAGAATGCTTTGACAAGGAAGATTATATGAGAAGCATTAGGGTCCTCAAACCACCCATACCCTAAGTACACACTCTCTTTGGGATGTTAAACTGATCCTTCCAAGTTTTTAGAGAACTGGGGGTGATAATCAGATTCAATATTTGTCACTTAAAAAACTCTCTTACCCAGCTCACAACTTCCCTTCTATGTCTGGTTTCATTCAGACGTACATCTGATGTTAGAGCTTTAGATGTCACCAGTAAAGCATACCCAGCCTGAGGGAGTATGCTTCTATAGTAAAAGAAGAACGACCCAAGACTCTTTCCTCCTTCCTATCTACCCTTACTTCTTCGAAGCCCAAGACTGTGTGTGGTGCAATGCTTGAAAAGAATATGAAAGGAGAGCCCTTAATCTGAGAAACGGCGTCGCACAACTTCATAATATCTCATAAAAGGCCTCACAAAGCCGTTTCCCCCTACCTTAGCTAGATGGGTAGAAAGATGTTATGAATGAAGGGAGTGTGGACACCTGTATTTTCGGAGCACATTCAGCTTAGGTGCGACTCAGCCTCCAAGCTTTCATCTTGGGAGGGGGGTTTACAGGACATTCTAAGAGCAGCCGATTGGTCAAGCGAGAGCATGTTCAAAAGTTGTTATTTTAAACCAATGTCTAATGTAATTGATAATGTGTTGAATGCACTTTGAACTTGCATAATGACCGGCCTCCGTGACGTTGCCATAAAATATAGATTTTCCACAGCCTGATGAGCAGAAAATCTGGATTTTATTAAGGACACGGAGGACTAAGATTATCCCACCACTGATACGCCTTCGGGTAAGAGTAACCCTATTTTATACTCTCTTTCAGAGGTAGCTATGGGTTTGGATCTGGAACGTATCTTCTCCTGGATACATTCATCAGGAATTTGTTTTTGGAGTTTACATCTTGTTCGCAGCGCAAAAAGAAGGGAAGATGGCTGCCTGTTGCTGGACTATATAGATGAATTGGAATGTTTTTCAAAAGTTCTAAATTCTTGTTAATTGTTGCTGCTGTGTGAGCTGGCAATAAAAGGAGATTGCATAATCTTAGCCTCCGTGTCCTTAATAAAATCCAGATTTTCGGCTCATCAGGCTGTGGAAAATCTACATTTTCCCTTGTGTCTAATTTGCGTGTTTTTTAAGACACGTTTGGGGCATGTTTACAAGCAGCAAAATCAAAATAAGGAGTAAGAGAGGGAATATAGCTCAGAGTAGCCCTCCACTCACGAATTTCATACAAAAACAACCTGGTTGTAAAGAACACATTGTAGTCTTTAGAAAGTTTGTTAAACAGGTATTATAATAATCTGCTCCAAGGTGTTGGCTCTGCTAAGGTTATCTAGTCGTGCCCACCTATAAGTGTTCCCTCATTTAAAAATGATCAACCATCCACAGCTATTCTCACACCCACTGAAGAAAAAATGTGAGAGAACTCCAGAAAGTGCCCTAACGTGAAAGCACGATCCATGGAGCTACTGGTTGGTACTCACCAGTTTGCTCATTCTGTCATCATCGGCAACTTTCTTGACAGAAAAGAAAGATGTGTGACCCTAACTCTTAGGCTCATGTGAGAGTGGTGAAAAAATAATAATAATGTGTAAATGATGGAGTGTCATCTATCAAACGTCTAAGCCCGTGAGTGTGAAAAGAAGTGAATAAATCTCCTGATTAAAACTGAGTTGTGAACAACTATCCCCCACATTCTTTTATTTTAGTAGTGTCCACACTTTCGGTTAAAAGAGACGGCATGTTTTGAGACCATTTTAGCTTAAATGGCCGACATGTTTCATTGCTCAAAGAGTTTTGGCAAATTCATTAGGGCACGCGGGACGCATCTCCACCTCACTGATGCTGTGGCTCTGTAGTGGTTGATAAAAAAAAATAATAAAAGAAAGAGTGATTAGTGCCAGAGACAAAAAGAACAGATATTATAAACAGTTATCATGCCTTGTTTGCACTTTCAGATTGCCACACATCTCATGTTTTGCTTGTCTTCACAATATGACATAGGTGCCGAGGTTGGTTGCCAGGTGGACTCCTACCAGCAACTCACGAGAGGGGGCTCTGAAAGTTAGCCTCCCACGCAGAGCTCAGATGCAGCAGGAAAACAATGTACCTGTGAATAAACACAAGTATTTTTTACAATCCACATACGTGGGATCAGAATAGTAAGATCTCATTTCAACTCCAACATCTTCAAATTATCAAAGGTTTTGAGGTGTATTCAAATTTCACGCCATCTGTACCTAAAGCATTTGCTTAAAATAAGGGCCAAACACATATGCCATGAGCGTTTCGCTAAAGTTGCCCTAGGTGTTTGTCCCGCTGTTAACCTTCTAAACGTCCGTCCCATTCTGCCCACTAATTGTAGCGGGAGCTGGGCATATCGCATTGCTACCTACAGCGTTATTACAGACGGCTGCCCCGCAATGCAAAGACCTCCTCACTGACCGCCAAGCCGACAGTATGTGTTTCCGATGCTCCACAGCGCCGAGGATTCGGCCGCACTGTGGAAAGTACTCGGTCCACGCCTGGAAGTCGGTGGGAGGCCACTCCCCAATCCCCAGATGGATTCGGGTGGCCTCACAGCTGATTGGTGACCGCGGGCGTCGGGGCGGGTCTCCACACTCAGAGGCCACTCCCTGATCCCAGAGGGAAACAAGGCGCCTCACCTGGTTGGTGACCATGTGCTCCGGGGGCAGGTTTAACATAAGCGGCTTGCTTAGCACTACACCCAGGCTGTCATACTAAATTATAGCGGGCGCCATCTTTAAGCAGTTTTCGTATGTTTGTACAACATCTCATGTACCCCACGAGGTGCTGTGCTCATGTAAGAAATAACTATGCAGCATTGAGAAATACAGCATTTATAAATCACTTGCAGTTCCTAAAAATACCGCCTACATGAGTTGATGTGCAGTTTTAAAGGAGCACCAGACCATAGCTCTCATGTCTGGCGCCATCCTCCGTTGACTATTAAAGTATGAATAATGCCATAGCATGCTCTAACTAACGTCTGTGCCCGAATCCGCTATCTGCTAGGGCATACATAAAGAATTTTAGTCCCAGTATCACATAGGCTGCCAGGCTGTGATGACACCTCTCCTGGTTGATATCAGCCCGGGATACAAACTTCAACCACCCACATCACTTTTACTACAGAAGTGATTCTACATTGTGCCAGTGGGTGTCATCTCAGAGCCAGGCCCTAGATCCAAGGGTATGCATGCAAAATACACCTGTGCCAAGTAAGCCTATACTGCACATATGCCAATCAGGCTCCAACCCTTTAAGCGGGAGTTCCCCCGCCAGTGCCAAGAGGCTGGCTATCCCAGTGCTTCCTCATTCTCTATAATGAAGCCCTACCTCCTGGTGTACCGCAAAATGGCCCATACTGGCAATAGCTAGCCGGTCTATGCTCATTTATGTAAAGGGTATTTTTACTAATGATACCCACACTGTTGTATGTATGTCACCTCCTTACAGCAGGTCTAGAATAGTGTGGCTAATATCATTTTCCCACCCTATGCCATTCCGTCGGAGTCATTCAGACCCACCTGGTTTACCTGCACACGAAGAAAAAATCCAGCGGAGCCTCCTTGCGAACAAGCATGTTCTCAATTGCATGTTTTTTCCTCCTGTCACTTTTTCTAAAACTGTCCATTTCAGAGTCCCTGCACAGTGTGGCCCGCTTCTTGAAAATGACGGACAAGTCGTCGTCGTGAGTTTCCCAGCTTTAAGGGTGCTAATATGTTCTTGGACCACTCCCCTTGATTTTCCTTGAGGTAAGGCCAATGCAGTGTAGCCCCACAGTTACATGCCAGGTGGTAAATAGCATTGGTAGTATTGCAATCGCAGAACTTATTTCAAACCAGGTTCTACCCATCACCAAAGTAACACTCTTAAAGACACCTTCGTCAGATTGCACACTGCGTAATTCCACATAGGGGAAATGTCCTGGTGGTACCCCTGGCTCCTGTTTCGTTGAGTTGTATTAACCGAAGTATGGACCCAGCCGGTCCCTTAAAATTAGTCACCCTTTTGAAGGCAAATCTCGGTTGAGGCATTTTTCTTTGGGCCTATGTCCAACAAGTGCCAATGTTTTCTGATGATTTGTCTAATTTTGAGTGAGACAGAGGTCAAAAGTAGTCACTACTGGGAGGCACTTATCTTTGGTTCTTGTACTTCTTTCCATGAGTACCTCTACGTCGGTGTATTCAAAGCTCTCTTACGTGCCCTCTTGATCATTCTTGGGGGATAGGCTCTTTCCACGAGGCGTTTAACAAGGCTCTCTCGGGAGATATTCTCCAGAGCAGGTCGATAAACATCGCCAAAATGGGTTAACGCAAGTTTTCATATCGCCGTCTATCGCGGGAAAATAACTCTGGTTTAACGTCGTATTCTCAACACGGCGGTACCATGCGATAGTCTCCCGATAACGCCGCAAATGTCCGCGATAACATTACCGGGGCTGGCGGTACGATAACCCCAAACGCGAAAAAGTTGCGATGGGCCCAACCGCGATAAGACAATCAGCAAAAGCAGCGCCAGGCCTGCAAATCTTACACGTCAGGCAGGAAAAAATCACTACAAAAGCAGCACAAAAAAAAACACAAACAAAAACCAAACTACAGCGAAGCACAGCCGGAGGCAGCCGGAGCAGGCACATAGGGCGGCCAGAACCCCACAGGCCCCCAGGAGGAGCAGCAACTAGGACCCCTCGGGGACGAGAGGAAGGGCACGGACAAGAGGAAAGAAGAGGAAGACGCGGATCAGTCTGCAGAGAAAAACAGGATCCTGCAGTCACGGAGGTGATAAGAACACCATCAACAACTGTTCATCACCTCCCATGTGCCAATGGTGAGCAACAAAAAATGCAACGTGCAAGTCCATCCTGGACAAAGGTGAGATGCACGATCGGAGTGCTGAGGAGGACAATGGAAGAGCTCCAGAGGCGCTGGAATGATGTGAAGCGCAAGACCAAGCATGAAACTCACCAACAACCAGAGAGGCAGCAATGCCGACGCAGGAGGTGGGAGTCCAGCGCCACAGGAGGAGCTGGATGAGATGGAGAAATGGTGGCCACAGTCATCAGTGGGAGAGGCGGTGGCAGGAGTTGGGGGACCGGACACTGCTCAACATGACCTGACACAACAGCAACAGGGTGAGTAAACACCGGGGACTGGGGGTACGGGGGGAAATGGGCACAATGGCACACATGCACAGTCAAGCGGAGCACAGTGCACACCCACAGTGACTCTGGATCATGTCCCTGATCCCGCTTGGCACACTGCAGCACACCTAGAAACAGCAAGTAGGCCCCTGTCGACAATTTGTGCCCAGAGGGGGCCCTTCCCACACATCACCAATCTCACAACCAACCCATGCACATGTGCTGAACCCAGCAAAGCTACGGGTCCGTGAGCCACACTGACAATGCAAGTGACACTGCATGACGATTAGCATGGCTGCAGTCCGATCATCATGACATGGTGCACGCCACCACACTGAAGGTGGCTGAGTGTGGACCCACATCCGTAAAAGGAGCAGGTCACACTCTGACACATCCACATCGCACAAGCAGCCCCTGACGTCAACAACACATCTGCGGACAAACCATGCCCCAGAGTCCCAACTCCCCACCAAGAGCCCAATTTACCTAAGAATGCAACATCTCAGCACTGTATAAGCATAGAAGTCAAAGGCACACACACGCCTGAAAGGGATGAAGGGCCAGCCAAATCAGAGCTGCAGGGGCAACTCTCCCAAAAAAATGCAGCACACACATGACATTCCAGAGCACATCAACATTGACAATAATGTGGTACAAACTGCAACACATTCACAACAGAACAGAGGACACAACTGGTGCCGCTTGTGTGTAGAAACTTGCCAATCACATTTGGCACTGTGCAGGAGAAATGTGAGATGATAATGTGCAAGTACAAACACACATCCGTGATGTTGTCGAAATGTCCACTGTCCCGCATCAAATAGGCAGCTCCTCCCAAACAGTCACAATGTACATTGTCATGCAGTTTGTATGTAAACTTGTACAATGCGTCAACATACATGTAAACACAGTGTCAAACCTGCACCTCCCACTTCACATTGCAGAGGGAGAACCCAACACCTCCTGCAAGGAGCGAGACCCAACAGCTCTTCACTGATGACGAAGAGGACCTCACACCCTCGCACCCAACGCCCTCCAAGCGTTCCATGGACAGCTACGGCACCTCAATCCAGGAGCAGGGCAGCCCAGCTGCATCGAGGAGACCCCACCCCCTGCACAGACCACAAAGCAGGAAGAGCACCTACCACCCCGGCTGTCTCCCAGGACCCCCACCGGACAACACATGGCCTTCCAACGCCGTGTGTTAGAGGTCCAGGAGAAGATGGCTGATCAGGTGCGGGTGGGGTTCGGCCCTCATGGCAGCCAAACTTGATGCCATACATGGGTGTCTGAGTGCCATCAGGGACCCTTACAGTCCCTAACAGACACCCACAGTCCACTCCACATCCTCTCCAACGATCCACTGGCTGACATCGCTGGAGTCATGATACTGAGACAAGAACAACTGTCCAGTCAGAGTGGCTCCCAGCGATGTCAGCCGGGAGTTGGGACAGATGCGGGGAGCTCCATGGAGAACATGGAGCTGATGACGGCGCGGAAAGAATGGCTGCCACGGCTACACGCCAGCGAGATGTGGCTGGGACCTTCCATGCCCTGCAGCACATCGTCAACGGCAGCTGCTGCCCTAAAGGCGCTGCGCAGATGAATGCTGCTGCCGTACACATCCACATCTCCGCCTCCTGATGTGTCAGTGCCGTGCCTCACGGTGCGGCAGGCAATACCCCACCACCCACGTGTGAGGCACATGTGACATCAGAGGGCGAAGATACGGGTGAATCAACCTTTACTGGTAAGGAGGAGGCCGAGAATGACATTCATCTCCGCCATATGTCCTGTTTCTGCTTGGTTCTGCCCCTTTGCATCATCACCTTCCACTGTCCCCCGATACACTCTACGACACTCACCTTTGGACAGCTCAGGGCACGGACTGCCATTTTCCTGTTTTGGTGTGCCGGCATGCCACAGCGATCAGACCGCTGAATTCTGAGCACTACCTCTTCCGGGTTACTTGTCTTGTTCCCTGAAGGACTCTGGCTGGCCGCTCCACTGGGCCAATAATGTGAGAGTCGGTGGTATGCCTGGCCCTGTGCTGCTCCAGCTGCAACACTCCACTGGAGTGTGAATTAAATATTCAAGAATCGCACATGATGTGTCCTGCCTTTGATGTCATTCCAGAGTGCTGAGAATGTATGGGTGGAATGTAGGGTCAGTGATTCCCCACCCACGTCCGATGTTGCTCATGTACGTGGGACTTGAGTCTGAGGTGCTGGCCATTTCCGATTGCGTTCCAGGTGGTGTGGGCTTTCTACCAACTAGAGACACAAGCATCAGTTGCTTCCATGTCCGGCCCAGAACTGAAGCGTGCCCCAGGGCCCCGAGCTCGTTGCCCCCACCCCTACGCTTGGCCCGCACAATCGCCCAGGCCAGTCCCACTCCGCCTGCAGCTCCAGAGGGGACGACGACAAAGCCACATGTCCCAGGTCTTCCCTGTAGTTCGGCTCTGATGATCACTGAGGCCCTGAGTTGCCAGCATGCCACAGCCACTCCTGAGGCGCACCGTTCACACCCATACCACGCCCATCCAGCACAGGCGTCACAGGACATGGCGACCCTGCCAATAAAAAGGGGCACAGCACGTCACATTTCCCACTGCCGGAGGACGAGCGTGATGGCGTCCGCACCCACGCGACCCAATCATGAAGGGTCCATGACTTGTGGCGCACTGAGTTGGTGGCACCCGCTGCACTGCACGGCCGCCGCCCGAGCCTACTGCCCACATGGCCGATGGCTACGTGTTGCCTGGGGTCAGTGGCACCCACCTGCAGTGCGGCTGGCAGGGGCCTACCGCCACGGGATGATGACTTGCGTTGCACAGTGTCAGTGGCACCTGCTGCACTGCGGCTGGCAGGGGCCTACCGCCACGTGACGATGACTTGCATTGCACAGGGTTAGTGGCACCTGAAGAGGCTGAGCGGGTGTGCAGCCTGCGATGATGCGTTGGCCTCGATACAGCGTCCAGCGAATCAAGACTCAAATTGAACAACAGTGTGCCCTGCTGGACTGCAGTGTAAGCGCAGGCAGCAGTCAGCACCACACATGACTCTGCGGTGCGGTGCCACAGGGTGTGCTGGGGGCCTAGTGGCAGGGAATCCAGCGATCGGCTGAGGAGGATGCACCGGCCCGTGGTCGGCAATCTTGGAGACACGCCGGTGGCGGCACGGGTGAGCATTGAGGCCTGGGTGCGCAGGGGCGGCCAGTCATCGCTGGGCGGAGGACCGGTCTGGGGACAAGGGCTGGGGTGCAGCAGGCGCACAGGATCGCGCAGGCACCACCGGTCATGGCGGCGGACTTGTGGCTGGGTGGGGGCGCCGCCCTTGCGGCCACGGCCCTGCATGCGATGACGTGATGTGCGTGGGTTGGTTTTGGGACGTAGCCACCTCGTCTCCAGTGTGAATGTGCACGTTGAAGGTGGTCGGCCATGTGTGTGAAGGCCTATGGGCAGGTTGTGGCTTGCAGACTGTGACATCACCAGTAGTCACTTTGGTGGTGGATTGAGTGACGTGTGCATTCCCACAGTTGTGGTGATTTGGGGGATTGTGGAGTTGAGGTGTGTGGTGTGTTCAGTTGGTGCCTGCCGATGGGCAGTGCATTTCCATGGGGGCCATCCTCAAAGCGCTGGTTGGTGGTGGACTTGCGGACATGTGGGGATCATGCACACTACCTGGGGAGTTTGCGGCGACATTGGTGGACAGGCCACGGTGGTCCCGCTGCCTGTATGCACAGTGATGGCCGCTGTGTGGTTGCTGTTGTGGTGATTGTGAGCAGTGTCGGCGGGGGCACTAGTCATACACGTGTGCTGTGAGTTGCCCCCAACACGTGCATGACGCCAGCGTATGGCGAAGTTCCCTTGCGTGGTCTCAAGATGCTCCCTGCGCAGTGTGGGGGGAGTGAGGGGCAGGGGAGTATCGAGGCGCAGACACACACCCGTGATGCTTTCTGGTATGATGAGTCCTGCATGATGCGGCCAGTAACAGCAGTTCGTGTGGTTGTTACCCTTCCTCATCTTCATTCCTACGATGGTTACGGCCATACGAAGTTCTGTTACGGTCAGCTACTCATGCATGGTTTATCATGCCTGTGACAGCTCAGGTTTGTCCCAGTGCAGTACACTGTTCCAGATAAGGCATGTGACTATACGGAAGTTTGACCATTGTCACCATTTCTCCCACAGGTTTCTGAGAAGACACGTTGCCCTGTTCGAAGTTCCCCGTTGGGGATGGGCAACGTTGGCTGAGCTTTTCATTTTGTTTGTTTGTGTATTTGTAATAAAGTTCTGTTTTTACACTACTGTTGACTACTGGACTTCATGACTTGGCGCACCCACATTTCGGTTAGTACGATCTTGGGCATGGGGCACGGAGGCGAAATCCTAGCACGGCTGGCAGTGGGGTTGGTTGTGCAGGTGCAGTACGAGTTGGAACTATCGTGTGGTGCGGATGCAGGGCGCCCGCACGTTTGCTTTTGTGGACATGCATCCATGGCATTTGTGAGGGAGTTTGATGGGGCTGGCTGTGAGACTCCTCCGACTCCGGCAGTTGTTGGTTGGAAGGTACCTGGGGCCAACGGGTACAGCACAGCCAGCAGCTTTGTCTGCGGGGGGATGTGGGTTGTCTGCTGTGTTGGTACCGTCAGCCTGTGGGCAGTGTGGGTCCAGGATGCGGTGGATGGACGTCCTTTTGAGCCTGTGTTGGCCAATGGCTTCCTACAGGCGTTGAGGTCTCTGGGGCTGGTGCGTTTTAGGGTCGATCCGCTGTCCTGCACTGCCTAGGTGGTAATCCGGGGGGAGTGGTCCGGGGGGGGGGGCCTGGGAGTGGTGGCGGTGGAGTGTTGTGGCCCTCTTGGTTCTACGAGCTGCATGATCATCCAGGCTCCATGACATGTGTTGGTCTTCAGATGTGGCTCTGGGCTGGGCTCCCTTTCATGCTGCAGGTAGTCATCCTGCTTAACACCAGCAAAAGGCAGGTGTTCGATCCCTGCACAGCTAACGACGCCTTATCGCCTGTTCTTGGATTCGCTATCGCAGATCTGGCTGGTCGGTGAGAATCTCGCGAAGTGGTGTTTTCGTGAGTTTTTGCACGGGGAACGCCTACTCTGCATATCATTAGCGTTAGTTGTCGCACTCATCCGTGGCGATGTTTTGCGGCAGCTATCGCTGGTAAACTGGCGATGTCTGCAGTTTGCACCAGCTTGAGAATGGGGCAAGGAGTCTATCGCCACTTTGCGGGCAGCTAAAGTTGCCGATAAATCAGCGATAAGTCCT